>CM075858.1:85841627-85899127 GCA_037975125.1 Latrodectus hesperus
AACTAACATTTTATTGTTAAAAAAAATTAAATGAAAGCATTTCTTGTCATTTTCAGCAAAATGTTTCTCAGTTATTATCAAAACATTTCCAATAAAATAAACATAAGAAATATTTGCGAAAATTTCCTTTCCTCATAGTAAAGAAGAGGTCATTTCCTTAGTAAAACTTTAATAAGATTCCTGTTTTGAATATAAGTGAGAGAGCCTTTAGCATCGTTAAGATTCTATGATATTTACTTAATATTTCGAATGGGAAAAAATGACACACTTAATCGTTATCTTGAAATTCTAAAAGTTTCACGAATTTCCGTCTATAATTTACTTCTAAAGATAGTTTTGAATGTTTTCAATTTTTGATTCTGAATTACTTTCTAATACTTAATATCGTTTTGTGAATTATTATACGAAAATTAATATTTAGGCAATGTTATAAATATAATTGGTGTTACCTAGAATAATTGGAAGATTGGTTGAGATTTATTATTTTGGAACTTAAATAAATATTCATTGATGTGTATTATTTTGCAAAAATAATTTAAATTATAAAGTCTGGTGACAGAGCACCTGGAAAGGGGTCGTGCGACAGCCCATCCCAGGTTGTGAACTCAAAGAAGATTTACTACACTGTAGCAGTGCCACCTGACAAAAAGGAATATTATTTGGCGAATGTCAGTTTTATACAATCTCTTGGTATAGTAAATATTATGAAAGTGGAAAAAATATCATGTTTTTTACTTATACTGGCAAATACTGACCGATAAGACTATCTGTTGCTGAGTGGTCGAAAAACGTCCTTTGAAACATGGGGTACTCAGCTCGATCCCAGCCAGAGTTGAATAAGAGGAAATGGATGGTGCGGTTCTGCTTTCTGTATACTTATCTGTCTGAGTGGGTGTTTGAGAGTTTTCACCCTTGCTACTCGTGAATAAGGTGAAGTGCTCATGTAAATTTTACTGGAAGGTTATTAGAAAGTCTTATACGGCCATTTTAATTACCACTGCGTAATGTCAAAGTGCTAATCGACTTTAACTGGAGGCACGGTTTTAATAAATCATAATATTACACTAACGGCGTGTATAATCATCATTTTTCGGAGAAATGACGTGCTTTCACTTTCGCCCTTCAGGTAAATCTTAGATTTTAAAAGAAAAAAAAAAAAAACCACAACTATTTCACGAATGATATTTATAATGGTCATTAACAATATTTGGGAATATTAATCTTGTTGTTTTTTATATGCATTTTTTTCTACAAAAGATTCCAAGTAAAAACCATAAAGTACCAAAATATCGACTGAAGACGTCATTATTGCTTTCAAAATGTTTATTTATAGTAAATAAAACGGATGATAGTGATCCGGCACCTTATTCTTGTCGTCTATTGTTAAGTATTGATGTGTTCCTTTGTTTCCCATTTAAAGATAAGCGTTTTTCTTAAACTGTGTGTGACAAACGATTGCTCTTATCTTATCACTCCCATCCTCATTCGGTTGAGGTAGAAACAGGGTAAAAAAAAAAAAAAAAAAAAAAACATGAATTGCAAGTATCAATAGCAGATATTCAATAAAAGTCACTGAATAAACATTTTAAGTGGAAGTAATTAATTTCATTAAAAAATGTGTTTGTAATTTAACTGTTACATATGTTCAAATCCGTTTTATTCAAAAAGTAAATATCAGAAAAGAAATAAGAGCTGCAAATGAATTCATCAGCAGCAATTTTCGCTTTCAGGTAGCTTTTAGAGCCAAGAATCTTAAAGATTTTAAATGTTACATGAAATATTTAATAATATTAACGGCGAAAAATGAATATTTATTCATATAAGCACAAAATATTACATATATAGAAATGTTACAGTTTCATTTAAATAATAATATTAAATATTAATGGAAAACTATTATATAAATATATAACATGGTGTAAAAATTTAATCTGAAAAGTAGACTTTTTTAAGCTATACTGAACCTATATTTAAATTCATGAGAAATAGAGTTATAATAATAATAATAATAAAAATTTAAAATTTTAATCAAAAATTATTAAATTTTTATTTAATAGTAGTAATTTTTTTTAGATTTACAAAAATGGAAATTAGAATCGAACATTGATGTTGTTCATGTACATAGAATTAACCTTATTTTATCATGGAATTTTTTTTAAGAGAAAGGAATACTTATGTAAATGCAATAACCATTAAATAGTCACATATTGTCCTGAACAATAACCTCACCACGGTCAGTTCTTTTTGTTCGGGACACAGGGTACACATGCCGTAGAACTCACTCTACCAACATAAACTACGGCGGCCTTCCTTAAATATTTATCACGTTCTCTGTGTGTATGGAGACTCTAAATATTGGTTTTGCTCTAAAGAGTTTCCTCTCACGTGACTTATAAAAAGAATCTTTAACATCAAAAGTAGGCAATAACACAGAAAAAAATGCAAAAACGCAGTTTCTAAAAGAGTTTATTGTTTTAATGTCAAATATTTCATCTATTCATGCTAAATATTAACTTTACACTGAAAACAAAACTGCTATATTTTTTTTAAAAAACTGAACAATAAGTTTCTCACAATATAACACTTTTTACTGGATTTATTGCGAGCGATTTCTACTCGTGTAAGATAGCTGATTTCTATAGTGTTAGCATTTAAATAATAAAATTTTATTCTCTTATAAATATGAATGAAGAAATGGTTTAATTTATTCTTGAAAACATTGTAATTAAATTATCGTTACATAAAAAATGATAAGTTAATGTTAAAGCATATTTATTTCATTCATAAAACCTCTCTATACAACAAACACAAATATGTTCAAAAATATTCCACAATAATTTAAAATGAGGAAACAAAAGAATAACTGACATTCCTTGGTTAAAAGAAAATTTGAACAATGATCAGTACTTTACTTTTATAAAGGAAACATTGCAACGTGATTAAAAATTTAAAACCACTCTTATCCATTCAAAATAATTTTATAACTATAAGAGCTTAAGCAGAAAGTTACCACGATTTAATATTAACCAAATGGCATAGTTATTAAAGGATTATCAATTAATGATGAAGAAAATAGTAAATTAAACTAATAAAAGAAGGTTATCAATAATGTGGAAGTATATTAAATATAATTTCTGTAAGTAAAATTATAAATTAATATTTCCAGGTTGAACATTGAATTTTAAGGGTTTCTGCAAAGCATTTAGAAAAGTTAAACTTTAATTGAAAAATTATTCATTATTCGAATACTTTTATCCACATAGCTGGTAATAATCAATAATTTATACAAAGAACATCGCTAAATAATATAATTTAAAGTAAATTCTTTTTAAAATTTTAAATATCGTACTATTTAAGGTAACACATATTTGTATTTATATTTGAAATTAGGATAAAAATGATTTACTAACAGCTACAGGAGTTTGAATAATTCAATAAAGTAATTATGTAAAAAAATCAATTCATTATTTTAAGCTTACATTATGTATAATATATTAAAACTTTATACTATTAAATTATGCAATAATTAAATTTGCTTACTATATATGACTAGCATATTTATTTGCAAATTAATACTAATATAATAAATAATTCATTAATTCAATAAATTTTATGCAGCAGTAAAAATTGTCAAATTATGTAGTGGGATAAAAATCATTACTTTATAAATTACTACATATTTTATTCTCTGAAGGGCATTTATGGTTTATCATGTTATGTAAACAAAGATGAATTGCTTAAGTAATAATATTAAAGTATAACAAGTAAAATACCAAAACAATCAATACATTGTAATCCACTATATTAATCTTAATGTAATGAAGGTGTTTCAAATTTGTCTTATTTATTTAGTACTTTATATCTTCATATTGTTTACTTAAAAATGCTTTTGTTATTATTTTTTGGAAATTTAAGATTTTAATGTTGAATTACCAAAAAGCAAAATCTTTCATGTTATTCGAGAATTTTTTTTAAGAATGATTATTAAATTCTTTACACTTATTGAATATAGAAACAAAATGAATAACCGATTAACAATTGCAATAAAAATAGAACTGAATAAATTAAAATCATGAAATCATAAAAATGATTGCGAAGGACAAAATAAACTGCAAATCAATGAAATTCATAAGGATTCTGGGTAATCTGGTTTAAAAAGACTCAAACTTTTATGGTACTATCATAATGCGTTACAGAGTATTTTAAACGAGGATTAATTGCACTGTTCATAGAAATTTCGAATATTGATTAATCATAGCTTAATAACACTCCGTAGATGCTTTGTGTCATTTTACAGAAAAAAATTAGCTTTATTTGGTTTCTTAGACGATCAAAGACCATTTTTCGCACAAGTGAGCTAATTAGATTGATATCTAAGAGTCCCCTGTGTGTCGAACAGTAAGAGTTGCTTGCGTTCGCAGAAACATCGAGTAAAAGATTGATGTCCTCTCTGACAACAGAGGAAAAGGGATGGTGACCATGTCACATATGCCTCATTGAAGCTTCATGAAAACAACTCTACGGATGCAAATTTTAATTGTTTTATGCTTCACCATCGCCATTTTGTTGCTCTTTATCTAACGGTAACGAGGCCAAAAGCGGGCGTAAATTTAAAAAAAAATAATAAATAGATAATTGACATTTACAATTTTAAATGGATTCCAAACGCTACAAAACATCTAAATCCAAGATGAGACTCGAATACATTAACTATTGAACTGAATGCTAAAGTGATAAATATTAAGCAACTTTCTTCAAACTCTTTTTCAGGGTGATATCAGAGCTGGAGTGATAACTTTGTCAACAAGCCATGGATTCAAATTAAGAGGTTGAGGGTTGTATTTAGTTATTTCAATCCTGTCGGTTCAGTTTAAAAAAGTAATATAACAAAACAACTGAGAATTGTATCATAAAAATATTCTACATTCAAGAATTCAAATGGATGTATATATTAAACTTTGAAAAATTTAAAGTTTGCTAAGAATCAAATAAATTTTTGGTTGATTTTAATAAAAGAAAGAAATTTAAGCTTTGATAATCGTTGTATACCCTGCTGCATATTTTCTTCTATTTTATAACAAATATCTAACAATTCTTTTCCACATACAATTTAAAATTAATTAATGCTTTCACTGATAATCGTCATTGTATCACCAATGTAGTCATTGTAAGAAAAAACTGTTGAAAATCTTTCAGGACAAAAATATTAAGCATTCAAATTTTAAGCAAAGTTGAATTAAAATAAAATTAGAATAACTACCAAAAAAATAATTTGCATTAATTTATGCGATATAAGAAGATACAGTTTGAGAAGTTACATACACAAACTGTCCCATTTTTCAAAATTTATGTTCCTTTAATTAATTTGAATAAAATTATTCAAATAAGTTCAAACCACACATTGGTGGAACAAGTTGAAAGGACTCTTTTTAAGGATTTTATTTATAGCATTATTAACTATTTTAAGTAACTTTTTAAAAATCCACTCAAGTTTGTACGGAATAAAAAAAGAAATTCTTAATAAGATATTCTATGGATCCTTTCTTAGCACAATGACTAACTAAGAATACAAATTTGTATTTACAACTAAAGTTTTCATCAAGTAATCCTCACAAGGTTAATGGAAGAAAAGAAAAGAGAGCGCTCGATAGCAAGCGTTACGTAATAGAATAATCATTAGAAAATCAGAATGGCAACACAAAAAAATTCTACAATCGGATAATCGTTTGCATTTCATTTAGATTAGGAAATGCAAATGTTTCCTTTTTTAAAGAACGCCGCGAATACATAGGTGTGAACATTTATAAATCAATCTGGTTGAGATTAGAAATTGCGAGAAACGTTAAAAATAACTTCTTTCTTATGTAACAAATTTTATTTTAAGAATCGTGTAACTAAAAATAACTGAGGGAAAAAACATTTTTTTAGAGAATTTCATACATGTATAGATAAGATGCAAAATAAGTAAACCTATTCATTTGAAAATTTCAATGTTTTTAAAATTATATAAGCATTATTACAATTTTGTTTTTTTAATAACTACTTTTGTTAAAAATTGATTCTTCACAATGTCTCAAAAGGAATTGCTTATAATTAGACAGTTTTTCATAAATTAGACTGCTACAATTCCATTTTTATTAATTTCTATAAAGTATTTCTTTGAAAAATAAATTTTTCTTTAAATTTGTATTTTAAATATTACAAAATACCTTAACATTTTTCCGAAAAAGTTTCTATTAAAATATTAAGAGGAAGTAATTCAAAATCAAAACAATTAATCATTTATTTATTTATACAACAGTTTTTAAAATAAATTTAGCTTCTAATTTAAAATCTGTACAAAATTATTCTTAATTTATATTGTAATGATGGCTTTTCTTGTGGAAAATTTAGCAACATTCTACGGAAAAAATTTTCATTCTGTGGTTTGTTAATTCTGAAAAAACTTTTTGCACAAGATAGCAATTTCCAACTAAAGTTTACAAATTGAAAGGGATTTCAAATCTCTATTAAAAATTCTCCCTTGAAGCAGGAATCGGACGGAAGGATATCTGAATTGTAAAGCAAAAGAGTAATTAAATATTAAACTAATTTTAAATTAATTGAGAAATTATATTTAACCTAAAACTTTTCCTGATCATAATTTACAATATTTCAAAGAACTAAAAGAAAAACTGTATGGATAAATTAAAAAAGCTTCATTTTTATTTTATTTTTAATTTTAAAGTTTTTTTTTTATTTAGAAGTTCATTAATTTGTGTTCGTCAATAAAAATCTGTAAATTACTATAAGTATCTGATCTTCATTAATGATTTTTTTTAAGATACAATTTTTCTCATAATATTTAACAATGAACTTCATTTTTCTAATGGATATCATGGAAGGCGGCATTCAACACCCAGAAACGAGTAACATAACCGGGATTGTTTGTACAACAGGATGAAAAACGTGAGAATGGGAGCACTTATCCAAGAGATCGCCCCCTCAGACAACCACACCACTTATGAAAAGGTGGGGGGCACGGTGTGTTTGAGCGGATCTCTCCAACGACAAAAATGTGTAAACACCGCTGGATTAAAAGAAGCCGACAGGGAAAAGGAGAAGAAAAGTTTTTGAGATGTGTGTGCGGAAACAGCGCGCATCTTTCAAAGGGAAGTCAAGTATGTGAATTACCCAGCCTTTAAATCTCATCCAAGCTGTAAAGGAAAAAGGAAGTGGAGTTGTAAGAAATATATGATATCTGGACGGTTATATTTATGGCATAAATTGAAAGAGAAATTTTAAAATTCCAAGAAAAATATAAATTTAAATACATAGCCTATTATTCACTTGCAATTGGAGTTGGGCATTTTTCAAAATTCTTCTAAAACCGGATAATGCAATTCAGTACATAGAGAAACATGTTGATACTTATAGAAACATGTTATGCTGACATTAGACATTACCAAGATTTAGATTTAATATTAGGGTGGTTCCAAAAGAACCTAGCACCGCGACCATAGGTCTATTATACTTACCCCTCAGAAAGCCCTATTTGAAGAGACCAGTGGCTGAAGCAAAGTTCAGCAGACATTTTACAGGAATTTCCTGCAACATCCTAGGTTCAATCAAGTGCTGACCCAGGTGTTCAAATCTATGTGCAGAAAAGGTTTCACATTCACATAAGATGTGTATTGAAGATTCTTCCATATAATGACAACCTCTACAAGTGGGATCATCTGAAACTCCCATTAAAGTGAGATGTCTTTTAAGATGGCAGTGTCCTGTAAGTAGCCCCACTGCTTTCCTTAGACTGCCTCTATTGAACTTTAATAATTCTTTTTGCCTTTTGCTAGGGCACGTGCTATTTAATAGCCTTGCTTGCCTTTGATCATTGGCATTGTGCCAGTTCATAAACTGTTGTTTTCTGAAGAGATCAAAGACATTCTTTCTGATCAATTCTTTTGAAATACATAGCACTGGTTCAGGACAAAAAAAGTCAGTTGTTGAGTCAGTCCTTGCTAGCTCATCAGCTAATTCATTGCCAGGAACACCAGAGTGCCCAGGCACCCACATTAAAGTGGTGGGGTTATTATTAGCTAATTTACACAGGGTGTGATAACATTCCCAGACAAGAACAGAAGTTACAGTAGACTTCTCTAAAGCTAGTAATGCAGCTTGACTGTCAGAGCAGATGATTATTCTTTTACGAGAATAGTTTCTGTCCAAGCATATTCTACTGGACATAAGAATGGCAAAGACCTCTGCTTGAAATACAGTTGTATATTTACCCAAAGGGAATGATAACTTTGTGCCATCAACTGGACAACAAATACCAGCTCCAGTATTGGAATTCATTTTTGAGCCATCAGTATACCAGTAAATACAGCTTTCACTGATGGCAACATTATTCCAGTCTTTCCTCAAGGGAAATTTGATTGTATAAGGCTTATCAAAAGCATACTTAACAATCGTGTAATAAGTAGGCATACTTATAAAAGGATAACTAGTTACGTCAGCATTGAGTTTTCCCCAGGATAAAAATCTAGAGTAGTGCTTCCACTTACCTGTATTTTTAAGCCTCTTCAAGTATTGTTTCTGCTTCAATACGCATATAAAAAGGATGCATACCAAGCAGAAGCTCCAGTGTAGATGTGGGAGTTGTACGAATACACCCAGAGATAGCTACACAAAGCATCCTTTTAAATTTTGTTAATTCTGCTTTAGCAGTTTCGTTTTTGATTTTAAACCACCAGACCACTGAACCATAGGTAATGATGCGACAAATAATCATAGTGTAAATCCAATGAATAACTTTGGGATTTAAGCCCCAAGTTCTTCCAAATGCATTTCTACATGACCAGAAAGCTTTTTTTGCTCTTTCAATACAAAAGTTGAAGTGCTTGTTCCAACTTAAGTTCATGTCAAAAAATACTCCTAAGAATTTAACTTCTTTGGAGCAAGTTAATTCTTGACCAAAAAAGTTATCTTTTTCAGATTAAGATTCTTTTTCTTTGTGAAGGTTACCATAGTGGTTTTTTGAGGATTTACAGAAAGGCCTTTTTTACACCAAGTCTCAACTTGTTTGAGGGTGCTGGACATGATGCTGGAGATTGCTTCACCAAACTTACCCCTGACGATTATAACTAAATCATCTGCATATCCAATGGTGTTTATGCCTGGCTTTTTTAACACCTCTAAAAGGGAGTCTACAACATAGACCATAAGATGGGTGAAAGAACCCCTCCCTGTGGACAACCAGCTTTAGCTTGGATCATCATGTTTTCACCTAAAAATGAGGCACTGACAAATCTGTTACTGAGCAGATTTTTTCTATCCAAGAACAGATTGTGTCAATAACTCCCTATCTAGCACGAGATTGTAAAATATTTTCAATGGGTAACTTGATCAAAGGCACCTTCTATATCTAAGAAAACAGCTAAAGCAAGTTCCTTAGCCTTAAAGTTCTTCTCCAAAATGAAGGATAGGTTGTAGATAGCACTATCAGTGGATCTACCAGGTAGATATGCATATTGAGAGTCAGAAAGTGGTTTTTCCACTAAGTAAACTTCTCTAATATATTTGTCTATCAGCTTTTCAATTGTCTTTAGAAGAAAGGATGTTAACTGATAGGTCTAAAAGATTTAGCTTCATAGTAATTATCTTTCCCTATTTTAGGAATAAAAATTACTTTTGTATGCTTCCAGGCAATAGGTATATGCCCAAAGGCTATGCTTGCCCTAAAGATTCTACAGAGAATTGGAGCAATGCACTGGACTCCCTCAATAAGCAGAGCAGGTACAATTCCATCCATTCCCGGTGATTTAAAAGGTTTAAAGGACATTATTGCCCATTTTGTTCGATCACAAGTTATGATTCTTTTGGCAACATCCCATTTACTTCTTACCACATTAGACATTACCAAAGAAATATCAACTCATCTATCATGAGAATTGTCATTTATTCTCCCGAATATAAGCTTTAATGTTACACAAATAAAAGTGTACATAAATAGATATATTATTTTAAAGTAATACGAAAATTGGGTATCGTGATAAGTAAATTTAAAGAAATTTTTAAAGGATGTGAACAATTAAGGTCAGTAAGATTAGCATTCTAGAGTGGCTAAGATCGTAGATAGTGACTTATTAGCAAAGGTATCGGCTGCAGTTTTAAAGGTATTAGAAAAGAAAGAAAAATAAAAATATTATTAAAAACTAGAAAAAAATATTTCGTTTTATAAAATGGCTATTATTACTATTATATATAAAATTTTTTATCAATAATTTAATAACTATATTTTCTAATTTTTTTTGTTTACTTAAAAAAGTAAGGATGGAGATAGTTGTATTTTTAACTTTAGACGATAATCAAGTTTTAAAAACCTAACATTATATATAAAATAATTCTATTGAAAATAAACACATGTATCATTTTCCAGCTTAGTAATTCCTAACTTAGTGAAGAAACTGCTTGCAGTTGAGTAAAATGCAATAAGGCTGATATAATTTATAAGAAACATTTATTTTTAGCAGTCAGCTCTAATTTTCAATCTTAGTAGTAGAAATTGCATCATAGGTGGAATTCCTCCTACAAACGACTTCTTGCTCAGTGAACCATTGAATGTTTGCTTCGAGGTTGGTCAAAGCACAGAAAATATGTGCAACATGAACTGTTTTTTGAGTTTTTAGGCGTGCAATTGACGTTTGTGTACTGAACATGATAATGATAATGTGAATAAATTTAGTTCTGTATAAAGAGTATGTTTTGACATAAAGAATTTCTTTGATTATTTCAATTAAGTTAAAATTTTGTATTAAAGGTTCCAAATCAAATATGATGTCGAAATGTAACAAATCCCTTTTTTCACACAAATAATCTGAATTTAAAAAAAGTTTAACATGGATCACCATGAAAGAGAGAGAAAAAAATAATCGATTTTTTGGTAGCAGTCCACATTCTAGAGAAATTTGTTCCCATAAGGCTTTCAGGCGATCATGCTGGTGTCGCAGTTATTTCACTCACGGCATATTAATCGTGAAAAACATATCCTTGATACGTATTCGACTTATCCAGGCCGCCCACCCAACTGCACCTACGAAGCATGTTTCTGAGGCATGATCTAAAAATTAAATGTCTGGGTTGTTCACCACATGCTTTCAAGATAACATGACGATAAAAGCCGCACTAAACCAAAGTGGCAGCGTGAGATATCCACCACGCCACATGGCCGCGACACGTATTCAGGTTATCGGTTTTCTTATGAGCTAACTACCGACTCTTAAGTAGCCGATTTAGTTGGTGCAACACTTTGTAACGCACCTTCCACCACTTAACTGTAAGGAGGGTTAAGTGTTCTGCTCTCGATAACCACTTTAAAAGAAAAGAGCCAATTACTCTGGTTTTTGGCGCTCGCCAAGGAAAAGATATCGTTTCTGCTGAATAGCTAGCTCATTTTGAGGTGATTTCTGGAGCTAAGGATCATTTCTAGCATTTTTTTTTAAATTCTGTGTAACTCCATTGCTTGTGCACTTTTTACATTAGAGCATTACATAACACTTTTTAATTTGCTTCAAAGATAAGTCAATATAAGTTTGGATTCCTACAAAATAATTCGAAACATAGATTGTTAAATAAGTGTCGAAGCTTGGATATAGCTACTTAATTTTCCAAATTTCAAGGACAAATTCATTATTTATACCAGAACATGTCAAAAAGTGTGACGAAGATGACATAGAATAAAATCTCTACGTCAATTTAATTTTTTAAATTAATTATTGTTTTTATTTATTTATTGAAGAATGTTCTATAAAATGCTGTTCGTCTCATATGGTTAATCGTCTCTTTCGTACGCTAAATCTACATGTAACTTGTTTTATTTTGTCACTTTTTCCCAACTTTGCTTAAGGAACGCTTTTTCGAGAGGAATCTCTCGAATAACGGATTTAAACACACAATAAACATTCACGTTTGAAGTGGGAGTCCAATCCATGTACTGTTGAATGGTAGATCGTAGTCTTTATAGCATATGCGTCAGATATTGATTGCTAAATAGTTTTTTGACTATTCAGGTGCTTTACTTTTCAATTCATTCAGATATTTACTAATAATTAATAAGGTGTCTAAGATCATTATCGCTGAGTTATGTGAATAAAAACTCACAAAAGAATGGAAAAGAATTCAGCAATTACTCAATGTCTCCTAGAAAGAATAGTTTTTTTCCAATTCAATTTAAAATTTCATATTTCATTGAGAAGACATTGATTCATGGCAGATAATTTAGAAAAATCATTGACTTTATCTTAAAATTTTTACGATAAAATATAAATTAGATTTTTTTATTAGTACTATTAAATTACTCTTATTAATAAATATTTTACTTGCATGTTTCCTTAAGCTAAACAAATAACACATTTGTTGGTGATTCAACATAGCAATATATACATTAAATAATACAATCTGAAATTATTAAAAAGACGGTTTTAGGGAAGAATTAATAAGATTTCAAATAAGGAAAAAATGTCATTTTTAAATAATCCACAAGTTTTTTCCTTTTGCATACCACCCTTGGATATGTACAGAAAACTCGAAGAAAAAATTATTTCAGAAATCTATAGTTACTAATGCTTGTAAAATATCTATCATGATTTGAACTATTCAATCATGATAGAGATTTTAGTAGTGTGAGATCCCTTAAAAATAATTCTCAATATGGTATTTCTAATTTATTTAGAGAAATACAAATAAGTTTAATTATGTTATTTTAATTATTTTATTAGAGTTCATTTGAAAAATACTAAGTTAATATACTTGTTTACATTTAACGATAAATAATTTACATTTAACGATATTTTTCCCGAGCTTCTAACACATTGATTTATTGTTAAAATGTTCTCAATAAATGACGTAGATCATTTCTTTTAAGTACGTAACAAATATTCAGAAAAATTCTTCCTGGAAGTCATAAATGTTATTTTTCAGCATAAAATAAAATGAACAAGAAAAGTTTTCTAATTGGTGCGAGTTATTGTTAAAAGTATGTTCTTAGTTACTTATTAAGAGTAATTTTCATAATAAAAGTCTCCATTCACTATAGCTATTCCATTTCAACAACTGATCCAAAATTTTAAAGAAGAGAATTTTTTTTTTATCAAATGTGTGTATGTCAACAACTAAGTTCACTTTAAAAGCAATGATTGAGCTAATGATTCAGTTGAACATGCTTTTTTCTTTTTTATAAACAAGATATCAAGAAATGAAATTTAGTGGAATTGAGCTAATAAGATTCATTTGAACAAACAGTCAGTATTATTATTTTTTTTGTAAATTTGATAAATAAGATATCTAGAAATGAAATTTGAGAGAACTTGAAACAATTATTTTAATTTGAACAATTTTTTATGTAATAAAGTTCGTTTAAAAGTAAAAGAATACATATTTATCTAACATGCTTTGCTGACAGAGTGAATCACTCGAAGAAACATCAACTCTCACAAATTCAAATACATATAAAGAAAACTTTCATTCCTCTTTCATATTTCACCCTTAAGTATGGCCTATTAGTATTTTATTTCGTATGAGAAAGGGTTTTTATATTTCTTATGATAAAAAACAGAAAATCGTTTTGTTTGAAAAAAATTTCTTGTAATTTTTGTTCAAATTTAAAAGTTCATTTTTGTTATTTGTGGTAGATTTCTACTGAATGGTTTCATGAAAAATTTAATTCATATCGCAGCATTTGAAACAACTGATTTGAATGAATGAGTTGTTTTTAATTTTAAATTAATAAAAAGAAATTTGGGTGTCAACATAAGATAAGCATTCGAGTCAATGAAAGACTTTGGAATCGATTTCGATTGTAGCTTCTTACCTCTCTGCAAAGTGTGATCGAACACACTTTCGCCCCCTTCGATAGTGCAGTTCCACCGGTCGTGCTTGAATTGGTTCTGACATTCTTCGATGCCTCTCCTTGCACCACTACTGACAGCCCTGATAACGGCGGGGTGTGCCTGGCACACTTTCTGCTGTTGGATGACCAGGCCAGGCACTGTCGAACACAGGGACACTTGCTCACTGGCCATGTCCGGTGGAGTGACCGAGATCCCCACCATCCCCAAGTACCTGAGGAAAGATGAAGAGAATGTCAATAAACTTTCCAAAGAGTTATATATGAAATTGAAAGAAACAGAAAGATCAATAAAACTTAGTTTTATACAAGGTTTAATGGTCACCAGCTATAAAATTGGCCCACAATGCAATAGTGTTTTTAACTTTGCAACTTAAAAGATAATCAAACTGGAAGATCACAATACGTTCAAATATTTTAAATTGTATTATGTATATATTAGTACCAACTGTATCAAAATGAATCCATAAATGGAGCTTTTCCTTTAATATCTTTTCATTCCACTTTTTAATGGAAAGACTATTTGTGACAAGTAATGAGAACGCAAAGAATCATTATGAAAAATAATTATTTTCTATAAGATAAAATTTTAACTTTTCCACGGACTTGAAACATTTTTATTCAATTATATCTAAATAAAATGTGTCACGTGTTTTGGATTGAAATGCAGCGTCATTGTCGAGGCGCTATTCAAATGGATTCTGGAATAAACCCGATAACAACATTTTATGACTTCGAATGTCATAAAGTCCTTCGCGCTTAAAAAGCCTATGTTCGAGGTTTGATCCTCAGGCTGGGTAAGGTCGGCTCAGCCTTTCATCCTTCCAGTGGGTCGATAAACTGAGTACTACGCATACTTGGGAACTAAGCACTGGAAGTTTCGCGTTACGCTGACCGCATAACCGGGACATATGTTTCACACGCCAGAATACTGAGTATGAGTACTGATAGGCTTTGTAACCCCCCCCCCATTGGCTGTCGTACCATTGACTTTAGAATTAAGTAGTATAGCCCAAAAAATTCTTTTAACATAAATGGATCAGATAATGATTTATTTAAACAATCATTATTAAACAAAAATAGCATCAAAGTTAGAATGAGATCTATTCTTCCTATTACAGTTAAGATTGATTTAAAATAACAATATGTAATAAAGTTAATCGATGTATAATAAGATATTGAAATATAATGGATAACATATAAGATGATTGATTAATGTTAAGATAAAGTGAAAAATTTTCATTTTTATAGATTTAAAAGTATTTGAATTTATTCGTTTTCTTAATGATAAATATTATTATTTATTATGTATATATATATATATATATATATATATATATATATATATATATATATATATATATATATACAATTTAATTCCTTTATATTTAAATTCAATTCTATTTTATACTTGTGTAAAAGATGAATGCTAATTTGTTTTTATAAATCCCTAAAATTAATTCTTAGTCATAGTTAACAAGTATCAGAATAGTTTTGTTTTTCTCCCAGTATTAAAAATAAATAATATTGAATTTTAGTGAAAAAATATTATAATAATTTTATACTATAGTGATAAATCAATATAAAATTTTAGTATATTCCAAAAATTACTGAGAACTTTTAAATAATTAATCAGTCTACTTTGCTTTACTACTCTCATAATAGAATTTTTTGGTGCAATTAATACATAAAGACATAGCATCCATACCTATGAGCAAATATACACGATTCGTTTGAAAATCTTGCACGGAAAAAATAGCCTAACTTTAGAGGACATCTGCTTCATTCCTTTCTGAATGAAAGCACTTCTTAAAAAAGTTAAATTTTTGTTAGAAATGTAAAGAAGTCTTGGGAAAAACCGTCTAACGTAAGATACACCTGTTCTTAGAGCAGTACTTTTTCCCCAAAATGACTAAGAAAGATAACACTGCAGACATTTAGATACAGTTCTTTATCACATTGCGGCCTCCAGCTACTGAATGACATTGAAACAAGAATTTTTAGCATAACTTTACTTCGGGAAGCTTCTTGTTCAGAAATAGAAACTAATATAAGGACTAAAATGTTGAAGATTGCAAAGAAGACACCGTGTTAAAGTTTATAAGCTGTTTATGCTGTTCACAATTTTCAACGGATGCATGCACATACATATACATGCGTGTGTATGTGTTTGCATGCATGTCGTGAAATTTTCGATTTAAATAAGGACATAATCTCTGAGAGTCAAGCAATAATGCATATAAATCAACAGAAACATTCAAAAATTCCACAACTAAAGAGCTTAAAACAAAATGAAAACAAGCCGAATATTTTATGTTTAAAGTTAAAAGGTTTAAGGATATTTTATATTAAACATATTACTAAAATACGTTAATACCAGATAATATATTACACGTTTGGTAAACTTCTTAGCAAATTAAATATACTTCACAGGGAGTATTATTAAATGCGTCATTTTAAGTAGATCTAAATAAATAAAAAATATCTCCTGTAATCCTTTGCTATATTCCAAGTATTGCTCACTAATCGTTCTAATATTGAGATAGCAGAGAGTTCCATTCAATCCGATATCATGCACAAGAACAAATAGTTGCGAATGTGAAGCAGGCAGCTGTTGCATCTCTATGTCAAATAGAGAAACGTCCAAATCAAATTTTAACATCTCATGTTTCATAAAATAGGATTATGAATATTTTTTGGATAAAATGATCTAATTCAGCGGTAGAAACACCATTCAGTTTTTCCGAAATGCTTTTATCTACTGAAACATTAACAGTTTAAATCCTGTGTGAATTTTGGCACACAAAAATATGACAAATTTATTAAATCCGGAAAAGATATTTTTTTTGTTTGATGTATGCTAAATTAAATTAAGGATTGTATACGAGGCAACTTTATTGACAGCAACCTTTATTTATTTAAACTTGCACTTCAGACTTTTCATGAAGTTTTGAAATGTTGGTGAACAAGATGCTGGGAGACACGGCGAAGTTTTCGGACTCTGCGTGATCGGGGTGCAGTAGGCACTCTTCAGAGGGGACGGTCCCGGTCCACCCCCTCTAGAACAACAGAAGATTGGCATTTATACTTAATGGAAAGATTGGTTTGTTACTTTGCAGCTCAACAATCATTTTTACATAATAGGAGGATCAGTTCGAGACCTAAGGTTCAAAGTGAACTCTGTAGACCATTGAGGTGGACTTTTTCCAACACCCATATCTAAGATGAGAATCGTCCTCACGAACTGTTGATTCCAAAGATAAAGAGTTATCCATTTGATTGACAGCTCGTCATGAAAGCGGCCGAAGTCCACCCCCTCTAGAACAACAGAAGATTGGCATTTATACTTAATGGAAAGATTGGTTTGTTACTTTGCAGCTCAACAGTCATTTTTACATAGTAGGAGGATCAGTTCGAGACCTACAGGTTCAAAGTGAACTCTGTAGACCATTGAGGTGGACTTTTGCCAACACCCATATCTAAGATGAGAATCGTCCTCACGAACTGTTGATTCCAAAGATAAAGAGTTATCCATTTGATTGACAGCTCGTCATGAAAGCGGCCGAAGTCCACCCCCTCTAGAACAACAGAAGATTGGCATTTATACTTAATGGAAAGATTGGTTTGTTACTTTGCAGCTCAACAGTCATTTTTACATAGTAGGAGGATCAGTTCGAGACCTACAGTTCAAAGTGAACTCTGTAGACCATTGAGGTGGACTTTTGCCAACACCCATATCTAAGATGAGAATCGTCCTCACGAACTGTTGATTCCAAAGATAAAGAGTTATCCATTTGATTGACAGCTCGTCATGAAAGCGGCCGAAGTCCACCCCCTCTAGAACAACAGAAGATTGGCATTTATACTTAATGGAAAGATTGGTTTGTTACTTTGCAGCTCAACAGTCATTTTTACATAGTAGGAGGATCAGTTCGAGACCTACAGTTCAAAGTGAACTCTGTAGACCATTGAGGTGGACTTTTGCCAACACCCATATCTAAGATGAGAATCGTCCTCACGAACTGTTGATTCCAAAGATAAAGAGTTATCCATTTGATTGACAGCTCGTCATGAAAGCGGCCGAAGTCCACCCCCTCTAGAACAACAGAAGATTGGCATTTATACTTAATGGAAAGATTGGTTTGTTACTTTGCAGCTCAACAGTCATTTTTACATAGTAGGAGGATCAGTTCGAGACCTACAGTTCAAAGTGAACTCTGTAGACCATTGAGGTGGACTTTTGCCAACACCCATATCTAAGATGAGAATCGTCCTCACGAACTGTTGATTCCAAAGATAAAGAGTTATCCATTTGATTGACAGCTCGTCATGAAAGCGGCCGAAGTCCACCCCCTCTAGAACAACAGAAGATTGGCATTTATACTTAATGGAAAGATTGGTTTGTTACTTTGCAGCTCAACAGTCATTTTTACATAGTAGGAGGATCAGTTCGAGACCTATAGTTCAAAGTGAACTCTGTAGACCATTGAGGTGGACTTTTGCCAACACCCACATCTAAGATGAGAACCGTCCTCATGAACTGTTGATTCCAAAGATAAAGAGTTATCCATTTGATTGACAGCTCGTCATGAAAGCGGCTGAAGCTTCTTGAGTTCCTTCACTGGTGACATTCGAATGCGGGCAACAAATGTAAGAAATTAGTAGAAGGAGGAAATTTAAGGTAGCCTCGCAACATTTTTCTGCGTGACAACATTGAAAAAATGAAACTACTTTATTTTTTATTTAAAATAATGGAATATAATTTCAAAACCTGATATATATAAAAAAACTGGCAAATATTAATTATTCTCTAAACCGGAGAAATATTACAAAATTATTGAAAATATTTTTGACATTATGAATAATATGGAAAAGTTAAACGGGACATAGACATAGCTAAAAATATTTTCGATTTCATTATTAAATATTTCACTTCCATTAATTGAAAATGACTTATTTTACTTTAAAAATTCATATTCTTCATTTCAAATTTTATATTAATGTATAATGTAACAATAAGGATTCAAGACTGAATCCTACATAAAACAATAATGGTTCTTTAAAATGAAATATGGCCTTTTTAAATAAGAGGATTTATAGAAAGATAACAAAATTTTATGACACCTGGTTTAAACTGAATTGAGATTTCACGCGAGTATTTTCGTAGCATCCTTTCAAGAAATAAAAAAATCCATCATCAAGAATTCAAAAATTGTCGTGGTAGTAAAGATCTTTATGACTCTCCTTACGCATTCAGGTAGAGTCGCTAGTCAACAAATTTCTATTAAGCTTTATTGCTGATAAGGATTTAACCCTTCTGCATGTCAAGTGAGTCTCCGCCTTTGATTTGTATGTATCTTCCATCAGAGGCAGGACAGCTTCCTGTTTGTCGCCGGCTCTTCAGGATCAAATATGACAAATGGCCGCGATGAATGCTCGCCAAGGATTCCTCCTCGTGTCTTACATCACCACTCTCCAGAGTTGCATGAGAATTCATCAAGAACAACATGAGCATGCGGGTCGATGGAAAGATAACTCTTATCGGGAAATACGTCGTTAAAAACTGAAAAATGTTAGACGGTATATTACAAAGGTATACGTGCCAGAAATCCGCGGGGTCATTCTAACAAGAAAAAACATTACAAGTGATGCATAAATTTTAAGCATAGCCACGACGTCACATTATGAAGTGGTGCTGATTAATAGAAAAAGTTCACGAGTGTTCCCTATTGGATCTTTATATTTTTTGCATTTCCCATGAGAAATTACATCATTTCATAATATCTCATTTTAATTATTAATCAGTGCATTTCAGGATAAGTTTTCTTTCCATTTGGAAAATGCTTTCTTAAATAGGAAAAAACATCTCAAATTTAATCTTTCAAAGTTTTTCTAGCCTAAAAATACATTAGCCAAACAGAATGAGTAATTGGAAATAGAATGTTCAACTTAACTCTTCACGGGGTTTAGTTTATAGCTCGGACATGTGAGTTTATTTTAAAATCTAATAATTACCAATCAAATGAGCAGGTATGTCAAAATGTGGTGGGAATCATGCTAACATTGTTCACGATGTAAAAATAAATGTGACAACACAAACCAAATCCTCATTTGTATTTATAATCTACCTCATGAGTTCATGTTAGTCATGGGACCTATATTTGATTTACTCCTTCGTTCAATTGCCACATTTTGTACTCAAGAAATAGAGACACAAGAATCTACATCTTAAAATATATGCCAAACCATATCCATATTCCACATGGAAGCTGATCTCACCCATTATTGATATGAAAAATTCCGATAACATTTTGCACACAAGAGCGGCTAACTTATCAGTGATCAACATGATTTAGGACATTTTGGACTATTATATGCGTCCGTGCCTGATATGGAGGCGGTGCACACTAACTCTGAAGCAATGGCTTGAACTGAATCCCAAAGGCATTTACTGACGAAACTTTGCAACTAGTATTGAAATCAGGTTCTTGTTTTCATATTCACTCGTAATTATTCATGTTACCTTAAGCGTTTGAAGTCCCACGAAAGTCCTCTGAGTTTCAGTTTGAAGTCCTCTGACGAAACTTTGCTACTAGTATTGAAATCAGGTTCTTGTTTTCATATTCACTCGTAATTATTCATGTTACCTTAAGCGTTTGAAGTCCCACGAAAGTTCTCTGAGTTTCAGTTTGCAGTTTGAAGTCCTTTGACGAAACTTTGCAACTAGTATTGAAATCAGGTTCTTGTTTTCATATTCACTCGTAATTATTCATGTTACCTTAAGCGTTTGAAGTCCCACGAAAGTCCTCTGAATTTCAGTTTGAAGTCCTCTGACGAAACTTTGCAACTAGTATTGAAATCAGGTTCTTGTTTTCATATTCACTCGTAATTATTCATGTTACCTTAAGCGTTTGAAGTCCCACGAAAGTCCTCTGACTTTCAGTTTGAAGTCCTCTGACGAAACTTTGCAACTAGTATTGAAATCAAGTTCTTGTTTTCATATTCACTCGTAATTATTCATGTTACCTTAAGCGTTTGAAGTCCCAATATTTATTCTAAGCATGTCATGTCTGTGAATCTGAGTCAATACTGAGTGTCATAATTGAAAACAATGACATTAAAAGTCTTCCATCAATATTCTAATTGCAATTTCGAAGCATTTTTGAGCAACAAAGTTATAAAAAACACACATTCTCCGGCAAGCTTCAGGATCACTCTAAGAGAGTTTAACAGTTTATGGGCTCGATTCTCACTCAAATGAAAATCGAACCTATAGATTATTATATTGAAAGGCAGACCACTAAAAATTCAATTACCAATTCGGTTACAAGTTATTGGAATTCAATATAAATTAGTTTTCGAAAAACATTTCATAGAAATTGTAAAGCGAAGAACACCCAGAAAAATCGTGCGAACACACCTCAAAAATTGTATATACCTAAAATTGATTCCCAATATCAATACTCTATCGTCTAATAATGGCTGTATTCGAACCTAAGACCAACTACTTTGTTGTGTCTTGTTCTAAGCCTCAATGAAAGAGAGAGAGAGTTATCATAAAATATATATTTTAATATAGTATGGTTCAAATGAGATTCAAATTAAAACTAAATTCATTTACGGTACGGTAGGTATATTATATATTCTCAATTAAATAATTGTTTATTTATTTCTTCAGAAAAAAAACAATTTAAATAAGACTTATAAAAACTTACTCCCCGTTAATTTACAAAATAAAATTATCCGCGCTATATTGAATGAGATTCGACGATATATACGTCACTAATATATATATATATATATATATATATATATATATATATATATATATATATATATATATATATATATATATATATATATATATATATATATATATATATATATATATATATATATATATATACTGCTCAAAACAATTGAAGGATATTGTAAGTTTTACATAAAATAAAGATATAAGCGAAAATTTTTTTGCTGAAAATGGAAAAAGAGAATCACAAATGAAAATTTTTCTGATTTTCAAACTGTGGAGTATGCTAATTTTGAGTTCGACGTCAAAAACGTCACTTCAGCGGCAGTGAATGAAATTTGACTTTCAACTGAATAAAAGACAATGAATACAAGGATGATCGTTATTCAGTGACTGCTTTGTTTCGATGAGTACGATGTCTCAGCGAAGTCATTTAACCAATTCAGAAGCTTGGAGAGTTGTTGGTAGGTTAGAAGGGGGCCAAACTCAAGCCGGAGTAGCGCAAACCATTGGAGTGTTACAAAGTGTGATTTCCAGGATCTGGAACCGTTTTTTGGAGACTGGAAGTGCAGGCCGAAGACCAGGGCAAGGCTGTAGATGGGCAACAACACCCAATGAAGATCGTTATTTAGTGTTAACGGCTCGGAGACACCGAAATATGAACGCTACTCTTCTCCAACAACACCTTCGCTCGGCTACTGACACCACGGTTTCAACTCAGACTGTCCGAAACCGGCTCCATGGTGTAGGTCTGTATGCTCGCCGACCGATGACATGTGTTAAACTAACATCAAGGCATCGTCGCGACCGCAGGGAGTGGGCAACAGAGCATGTGAACTGGAGGAGAAATGAATGGAGCAATGTTCTTTTTCTGACGAGTCCCGTTTTTCTGTTCATCTTGATAATAGGCGTATTTTCATCTGGAGGGACCGTTGCAGTATGAATAATCCAGCGTTCGTGTACGAAAGTGTCAGATTTGGCAGTAGAGGAGAGTTGGTGTATGGTGGCATCTCCATTGACGGGTGCACAGACCTTTATATCATTCGAGATGGACCTCTGACTGGTCGCCGATATAGGGATAAGATCCTCTGACCTATTGTAGTACTTTACGTTGCAGCAATCGGAGATGACTTCATTTTAATGGACGATAACTGCAGGCCACATCGTGCCATCCTGGTGGAGGATTTCCTTTTCAAGGAAGGAATCGTACGAATGGAATGGCCAGCGTGTTCTCCAGACATGAATCCAATAGAGCACGTTTGGTATGCTCTAGGAAGACGAGTTGCTGTTCACCAAGCACCCCCACAAACTCTCCAAGAACTGGAAAGAGCTCTTCTGGAAGAGTGGGACAGAATACCCAGACTCGTGATTAATAGCCTTATTAACTCCATGCCTCAAATGTGTTCAACGTTGCTGGCCGTCCGTGGAAACCATACCCCCTACTGAAAATGACTTCCTTTGAAGACAACACCTTTTATTATTCTTTTTTTCTCATATGCACAAATTGTGTTTTTTTCCTTTTGTACACAAATGCGCAATAAAATGCATTTTTTTCAGCCAAACATGTGTAATTTATTCTCATATAACCGACAACGTCTGTCGATCACGTATCAACCAGCTAAAAAGTTTCCCAGCCACAGGATCCACCTAAAACCGCAATATCCTTTAATTGTTTTGAGCAGTGTATATATATGCATATATATATATATATGCTAATAATATACATCATGCTTGACCATCGAGAAAATCAAATTCTTAAAGTATCTCAAAGATGCTAGAACTAATTGCTTAGAAAACATATGCTATAATATTTAGAAAAGTTTAAATCAGTTTGATCTAAATTTAATTATCTTCGAAAATAAGAGTTAATTATTCTCAAATTTTTCCGATAATATATGCGAACTTTATAAATAATGATTAATATTTGTGATTTTCTATCACTTATAAAGATAAAATAAAAATCTCGATAATTTAAAAAAACTTAAAAATAAAATTCGAAAAAAATAAAAAAAGAAACAAGAAACTAACAACTTCAATCAGATATCTTGATTTCAAAAGCATCAGTTTTTTTTTTTCTTTTATAACAGAAAAGTTTTTAAGCTTCTGGCTGTCGTCATTCAACAATTCGCTGATAACATTCAATTACAGTTGTTAAAGCAATTTCTCGCAGAGAAAAATAAACGAATGGATTCACTTTGCTTTAATAAAAAGGAAATAGCATTGCTCTTTGTCATCAAATGCATTTCAAAATATACCGCTGCTTTTATTTCCATATAAAATATCACCCTTTTTCTATTCAAATGTCATCTAAAATAATCTATTATGAAATTTGTGATTTTTAATGCTTTTCTCATTTATAATAATCACCAATGAGCTCTAACATTTTTATTCAAAACAAGCTTTAAAATTTTATTTATATAATGAATATTATCCTTAAACTCAAGAGACAAGAGATGAAAATGAATTAAACTTTATTATGCAGTTTCGATTTGAAATTTTTTGACTGAAATTGAAATAAAGTAATATTTGTAAGAGAAGGCTGTGTCTCTTAAGTACCTGTTGTTTCATAGGAGGTGGATGTTAATCAGTAGTGAAAGCCCTCATCTCCTGTCCGGAAGGAGGTAGGTTTGATACCTAATTCTGATGAAAACATGTTGCCCTAGGAAGATTAAAAGGTCTGCTGTGTCCCTCTACAGGTATGGGTTGGCTAAGAAGGGAGGAGGATTCGATACGCAAACACTGCTTGAGAGGGCTGTGGTGGCCTAGTTGGTTAGGGTGTCGTTCTCACTATCGGAAGGTAGTGAGTTCGATCCCCGGCATAACCAAAGACACACCATATTCGCTAAAGGTGGATCGGGCACGTTAAATAGGTCGTGGTCATAATGTCCTCTGCGTGATATGGGGTTGGCAGGCCAAGTATGGGGTTTCTTCTATTTGGTTCTTGCTTCAAAATCACGAAGACTCCACCCGGCTACTTCTGTCTAACTCATAGGTTCCCAAAGTGGTTCATGCGGACCCTCAGGGGTCCATAGAAGACCACACGGGAGTCCACATAGACGTGAAAAGAAAACAGGAGTTCACAAGTTGTAAGTGGGGGTGCACGAAAAATTTTCTGGTTTTCAGAATAAAGAACAAAAATTTTGGCTTGGATTTACCTATCAACGTAGGCAGGTAGCATCATTCACTAGTTAAGTACTCAAAAATATTCGAGACTCAGTTCAAACGCAGAATTGAATAGAACAATAGATAATAGTACAAGTGTACACATGTCGAGACTTGCAAAGTGCCGCCCGTGCACCCGCTCGTCCGGGATGCTTGTTCAGACCTGCAAAGGGATGAAATGCGACTCCAAGAACAAAACGTTACTCATTTGCTTCTCAAATGAGTGACTCAAAAGTGTGACTGTGAGTGAATCGATGTCAGTGTTTGCAGTGCCGGAAAATATAAGTATCTGCCTATTTGTTATACATATTTTTATTGTATATTGTAATTTATCAATCATATTATATTTGTTTTACTACTTGAGTGTAGTAGGTAGTTATGTAGTAAAAATTATAAATGCTAGAGATTATTCCAAACTTCTATAAAAAAAAAGAACAAAAAGCCAGGGAAGATTAAATTTTAGGTACCTATGTACTTTTTTGCTTAAGTAGTTTTTGTTAGTACCTAGGTACTTTTGTTAGCAGCAAGGGGTCTCCGAAAGAAGTAAAGCTTTGAAAGTGGTCCACGAGAAAAAAATGTTTGGGGACCCATGGTCTAACTGGAAGAGCCCAACTCAAGACAAGGTACTGGGAAGCATGCTGGTGCAACAACAAAAACACCTGTTGATTTCGTCAGTAGACTATCATTCCAATTTGAGCTATCTTCTTTAGTAACTACTATCAAGTCGAATTGAAAAAACAGCCGGAAGCGTATCACATTTACCTAGACAATGCTTTTGGTAAGGTTAATTTTCTTTGTCCATCAACGGTCATTTCTTTACACACGAGGCAGTTTAAAAAAATAACTAAATAAAAAACGTTAAAAATAATAATAAAATTAGCTGTAAAATATGAAACGTTTTGTTTTATTCTTATCAATTGTTCTCTCCTGAAATGAAATATGACATCACTTTTGATAGTTGATTGTTTGTGCTTCCATCAGTCATTTGGTGCGACTCGGAAGCAACATCATAAAATAGAAGCAGAAAACATTTTAGTTAAAATGTAAATTATTATTATTCTCTTACTAAATCATTTACATTATTCTCATTTTACAATATGCATAATATTTAATTGAAAATGTCTAGAGTATAGTATTTGAAGAAATTGCGTGCACTTATAGGAAAATCTTTTGCTTAATAATTGACAGAAGGTAAACCCTAAATATTTTGATAGCCTTCTGAGACAGGCTAAATCAAGCTATCTGTTGATATAGCTGGATGAACTCGATGAAATACTATTGAATATTGCTCTTATAAATACTAATGATTAATAACTAAAAAACTAAGAACTTTCAAGTGTTAATACAAAATATATGCATTTTAAATCAATTCCATAAAAGTAAGAAATCCATCTTCTTTAATCTTACTTTTATTTTTACAAAATATGTCTTTTTTGAAAAAAAAATTTAGGGTAGAAATGTGCAATCATTTGTTGAAATATGAACAATTACAAATTTCCCGTTATAAGAGAATGATTATTATAAGGTTAAGTGGGAATTTTTACGGTATTGAAGTTATAAAAGTAATATGTACAGACAAATATTAATGTTGAACTTTGGTTGCTTTGCCACTCGTTTTCATTTGGAACAAATGGCAAAGCAACCCCAGATGTTATTTTCAACTTTAAATTAATTTCAAACTGCATTATAAATTATGAATTTCTAAAAATTTTTTTAAACGATTGTAATTTTTGCACACCAATAAAAAATTTTTCATTACACAGCAGTTAACGATCTAGAACTGTTAATCAACCTCCATGTAGTATCAAAAATTTTTGTTACTGTAATGCTTTTTTAACAAACCGACTTCAGGAAGCTCTTTTCACTGCTTCAAGGTCGCATAGCAAGGAAAAATAACCTGAAACATCTCCAAACACCATCCCAACAAACATGATACAGAAAGCAGTACTGCATTTATTTTCCAGTCTTCAGCCTTATCTGGAATCCAACTCATGACCAATCATTCCAAAAAAATTGTCCTCACACTAAGCTTTGGAGAATCCAGCCAAAAAAAAATGCTTGACACCTTGTCGTGGAGAGCCGAATACCGTAACAGGGTTTGTTCCGGTGTCGCTAAAGAGGAAATCCGAAAATTCATCCGGACAGGCGTGCATGCACAAGCTCAACATCCATCTCCTGTTGCTCAACAGGTCTGGGGCTAGAGACAAAAATCGTTCGCTCTAAAGGTCACTGTCCCATTGGATCCCCAGCAAAGAATTTGTGGTAAACTCTAGAACATTTTAAAATCAATTACATTATCAACTACATAAGTGAAATTTATATTTTGGGATTCAGAGCTCATTTTGCTAAGCAGAAATCTTCCATGGAAACGCATGTAAATAGCTCAATATTTTTCAACAGGAATCGACAATCGCAGACACCATATTGGCGATATTTACAAATAAAAGTTCGCCAATATTGATTTAAGATTCTTCTTGGAATAATATTTAACAATTCAAAACTAAAAAGTCCATAAGGCTTCGTTTCCTGGTAAACGCGCTTTTCCCGGCATTTTCAGTCAATAAATGTTTCCTCCTTCTATCCCAAAATTCCCGAAATTCAGTTTTTCCGGTTATTAGACGATCGGAATGAGAAAACCGATGATTTTAATGGCTCCTGTGTGAAAAAGAATTCTTATCATGGAGCAGAAGAATAAATTTTTCACGCCAAGAAAACTATTATGGCGAAAAGGCGATCGTGGAATGTGACAAAAGCACCGATTTAAGCATATTTATTACTTCGCCGGTCAGCGTGTGCTTTGGCGCACTTTTTTTTCAAGGGCGAAAAGACCATTAGGAAAACGTGTTTCTAGAAAAACTATCATTACTGGGGCACGACTCCTAATAGTAAAGAAGAAGAAGAAAAAATACAAACAAATAGGTTTTAACAGTTGTTGAAAAGTGTGAAAAATGTTCTTGTCTTGCATTTCTCGGATGTTACAACACATAATTACCTCTCGCTAAAACTCGCCAAGAAAAGAAACCGAAAGAAAGGGTATATCCCAGGAAAAGAGTACTTTCTTTCTTATTTTAGTTGAGAAAGATGCTTCCTTTTCCATTGAATACAAAAATCCGAAATTTATCAAAATTCTTAGAAGTTATATATTTAACGCTTACAAGGAAATATGCAAAAAAAAGAGATGTTTTGCTTTTTTTTACTGTGATATGTATATAAAATACATTATAATATCAAATATTGCATTTTTTTAAGTAAAAATTTTGAAAGCTTAAATGTAAAACATTAAGGTATTAGTTTTACCATCAGTAAAAATTATTTTATTTGAATAATTAAAATTTTAAAGATGACGATTATAATTTTATTAACTCAAATAAATATTCGATGTATATAACATATTTTTGTATTCCTTATATATTAATTCCAACTCATTTTACATTAAAAAAGGATATTTTCTCAATTATTAACTTTATTGAGTTCTAGATCTTGTTCCTAATTTTTAAGAAAACATCCAATAATTTAAATTTAAACTTAAACTTATTTACTTATTTAAATTTAAATTTAAACGTATTTTAAATTTAAGAATCTATACATTTTTTTAAATGCTCCAACTTGCATTTCTTTTGACACCGCGTAGCGGTCAGCCTGATTACAGAAGGCCGCTGCAAAGCCTTACTAACGTGTCGTAAGGGAGATAACCCGGAAAACTCCAAAGAGTTTTTCCTTGTATAATAGTACTTGGGCTCGAACCCAAGACCGTATGATTTGAAGAGCACTGTCCTACCACAATGAGCTATAATTTAGCAGGAATCCTGATATTCAAATGAAAAATGATTAAATAAAATAAGAAAGAGTCTACATAAATTCCTTATTCTATTGTCCACCAAATTTTCGTCCAGGGTTGAAGGGACAACAGCTGCATGGTTGAATGGTATGAAACCTATATCAGAATGTTGGTCTTTGACTAACAGAATAAAAATTAAGTTTCCCCTTTCTAAGATTCTAATTGCAATTAGTAATTAATTTGTAAAATAGTTAACACTGATATGAACTCTATTTAAAATTGCCAATAACGCAATAGAACTCATTTAAAGGATGCATCAGTTCTCTGCCGAACTTTCCGAGCTTCAAAAAAGGGAAGCTGTGGTTCTGCATCTATTTTATATTTATCTTTACAGTTTATAACTCTAAGCAAGATCCTCAAAATCTAGATATTTATTTTTCTCTGTTAAAATCTAAACAAAATACGCTCCAATTAGCTTAAGAAAAGACCGTTGAGCAGGTTTATTTTTGTAAGCCTGCGGAAATTCAGTAATAAACTGTACTCTTCATAACAAGAGTTAAAATAATCTAAAGGAATGTGACAGCACGGGTGCATTTGATTATTTTAATGCTTAATTCCCCTTTTCTCTATCCCTATAAAGTATATACATTGGGTTCTAAAATGCAAGATCTTTTTAAGACATAATGAACGCTGATTTGAACTTCCTGTAAAGTTGCTTATGCCGCGATGCAATTGATGGATAAGCAATGCCACTTTCCCCGCACATCTCGCTTCAATAGGGGAATGGGGTCCTATCCTATTTTTAAAATTATCATCTATCCCTAACTACTGAAAGAACACAACTTCTTTCTGCATTCTCACAGAGCAGTTTATTTTAAAATTTTAACAATATATAATTTTACTATTTAATTATAAATATCAAATTTTATATAATACTTCACGACATCATCATATTTTTATGAGTTGTTAGACAAAGTTTAATTTCAATACTTCCAAAGAATCAATTACACTGGAATATTCTTTTTATATCAATATGTAATAATATCATTATAATAAATCTTAATTTTAATTCCGAAAATAAATAGTTTTTTAAAAGAGAATTATGAATTATCCGTGTCTGAAAAGAGAAAGCAGAGATCGTATTTAATTATTGCATCAAGCAAATGGATGCAGAATCATAACATTGCATAATTTCTTATAAAATGAATTTGAATAAATTAAAACTCTAGGACTGAGAAGAAATTGCAATACTTATGTGTGCGAAACCTATAAATATGCGTTATACGGATTGAAAAGGAAGAATTTATTTTACATTTCGCATCTACATATTAATTTTATAACAGTAATTAATATTGATTCTAAATGTAAGTTATTATAATAACAGTATTAATTATGATATCAGTAATTAACGTTAAATATGAGACAAGTATTTACATCGGGTGATTTATTAACAAACACTATTAATAAAAGTACTATAAAAATTTAAATTCCTTCAAACATGTTTATGATGAGCTCGCCATGGCCTAGACGTAGTTCTCAGAGTGAAAGGTTCCGAGTTCGATCCCAGCCACTGTTGAACAACGAGAAATGGATGTTGCGATTTTGATTTCTGCGAGCGCATCTGTCGGGGAAAAAGTTTTTCGGGTTTCCATTCAGGTAACACATGAATCCATCCATGTAACAGCACTCTTTGGAGCATGAGCTTTCAAGTTTGATCTCAGCCATTGTGTAACAACGGGAGATATATTTTGCACTTCTGAATTCCTCATGTATATCTGTGGGGGTATGTTTGGGATTTTTTCCAGTTTTCACCCTCATGGCAGGTGAATAAGGTCAACTATCAATAGAAAGTCATCCCACAAAGTGATTTTGTATGACTGCAACCTTAAACTCCAAAGAAGGAATCCAATTTATAAACTGTTGAACCGAAGATTTAGCAGATAAAGATTTTCTAAATTTAAATTATTATAGCACTTGATATGTATTAGTTGAAGAATTGATTTTTTATGAATATTTCCAGTATATTGAATTATAATTTATAAAAATATAAGATCTTTAAATTTCTGAATACTTCAAAATTTTTTAACTTTTATAAGGAATAGAAGAGAAAAGCTTGCAAGTCAAAAGAATATTTATTTTTTATAAAATATGACATTTGATTTTATAAAGTTATGAAAGTAAGAGAAATTAATATTATGGTTGGATTTTTCTCAGAGATTTCTACTATTTTGTTAAGATTTTAACATAACTTTTAGACCAAATTATAATCGTAAGTTGATACAGAATAAAAAAAAGCACACTTAATATTGTATCTAAGGGCATAATTACATAATTGGAAACTTTTAAGTAAAAATTGAAATAAAAAATTTAAAAAAATTCTAATTATATTTCAGAATTTTTATTTTCGTAAATTTACCAGTAAATTAATATTTCAATAAATCTCATTTCGAAAGCATTTATGCAGTTTTATTTAGAATTTTTTAATTAAATTTTTTTATGGAAATTATGAAATCTTCTAGAATTTTACATCAACGTGGTATAAAGTATGCAACAGCTGCGAAACTGGAAAAAAAATAATAATTTGTGAAACTGATGAAGTGGAGTTGGAGCAGAGGAAAAAAAAGAGAGTACAGAACGGTATCTCCTTCTTTTGCTTTATTGAAGGTGAGAAAAAATTCAAGACATTATCAAGCCAGAAAACCTGAGTGAAGTTTAAAAATGACGGAAAAAAAATTCTAAGGAGAAAAGATGGTAAAAGAAAGCCGTAATCCTCTGGTTTTCCGCTATCCTATCTTGGCGACATAAACAGTCGCCGACCACCGAAGATTAATGGCAACCTTCCTATCGCGGTTTTTAGTGGCCTAAATTGATTCCTTATACATTTCCCCCCCCCCTTCTATCGCCGCATTTCCGAAGAAATTGAAAGAATTGAAGCTATTTTTTTTTTCAAATCTTGGAAGAAAATAACAATGAAAAAGAAAATAAAGCAAGAGACCGAATTTCTTCCTCTATCTTCCAACGCGAATTCTACTTTTCTATCGAAAAAAATCTGTCACATAAATCGGACTCCGGTTATCGGTTGTTCTTTGTGAAAAATTGGAATGCAGAAATGGACTTATGCGGCCAAAAAATAGGATACTTTTTTTATTAAATCTATTTCAATTCTTATTTTTCCGAAACACTGCTTTAAGATCCGATAGTTTTCTAAATGAGTTTCCAAAAACATCGCCAAATACCTATTTTAAGATAAATAATTTCAGCCAAAGGAAATGTGGATTTGAAAAAGTTTTTACTTGCATTTAAATAGAATATGCATTAACTTTTATATGAAAAGCTTGTATGTCATTCCCTCTAATGGTCCTCAGATTTACACAGACGGCAGCGAAAATGAACATGGGAATTGTGGTAATGATATCTTTGTTAAAACACTTTCTAATAGCTTTACCATCAAGATTAGAAATCCAGACCATTGTGCTGTTTTCCGTTCAAAACTAATAGAAATCGAAAAGTCTTAAGGCTGCTGATTTCTGCATAGACTACAGTGATACCTGGATGTATACAGATAGTCATAAGTCTATCCAACTCCTCCAAGACAGGTTTCGTAGTGGTGATAGAACTTTCTTATCCATCTTAGCCCCGGCAAGAGGTACTATGACATTCCTCCAGCCATCAAGTACATCTACCATAGATCCCGTTGCACATTGGCCTTAGTGAAAATGAAACAGTTGATTCCTTGGAAAAGGAAGGAATATTAATGGTCTTAACATCTAATTCGCTGATAATTTTTGAGGTCTGCTTGAAAGTCAAATCTACGATTACTTCATCTTCGTGCTCTCCCTATCTCATGAATCGTCCGGTGGCAAGCAACCAGAAGGTTCCGTCACCTTTAAGGTAGAGATGTGCAACAGAGAGCATTATCAGTACTCATAAGTGGACCCTAGAGATGTCTTAAAATTGACCAAAAAAACGAGATCTTCCTCAAGTGTAGTAAATGCAACATCACATTTTACCCCTGGTCATCTACTTTCCTGCTTAGAACTTGAAAAATAAAAACTGTTTCAAAGTCATCTCCTTGTTTTGGAATTTCTGTTAGTTCATGGTTTTATAGATCTGGTTTAGTTATTGACTAACCGGATAGAATAAGAACCAATGGCAACGTATCATAAAATAACATTCTTCGGTAAACCTACACGTAATTTCCTTTCTTCGCGACTATGTTTGAATATCTTTGAATTTTGTTGTTCCTTGATTGTTGGTATTGAATTTTTTCATATGCCATCTTTCATTACTTATGCCATTTTTTTTCATTTGTCATATATCTTACTAGTAGGGAATTGCCACTTAAAAGCTCTGCTTAGATTGTTTCCAACAGTATAATTTTTCGTAAATGAAAATTAATATTATTTACATTCTGTGTCTGTGTTGACAATAATTTCCCTTGCACTCCAAAAAGGGAAATGTTGAGTATTTTACTCAAATATAAGACGGATACACTTAAATTTCTAATATGAAAATATTTGGAAAAAAAAACACTTATAAAAGGAAAAAAATGCCTGATTTTCCTGTCTAAATGTGGTCTTTTCAGAACTCAACTTGAAAGTTTAAGGAAAAAAACAAATGAAAAAATTAAAAACCCCAGACTGCAGACATTTGTCGGAATAGAATGAGAAGACAAAAGCTTCTCAACAGCACGTACATCTCATTGGTGGGCAAGGACCTCAGTTTGACCTCATACCGTTCCTCCTCCCCCAACAGGTGTCTGTCCTACCTCGTGTCAATAAACAATGGGAATTAGTGTTTTGAGAAATTGCTCCGTAACACGCCGAAAGCCGAATGGTCTAGAAATATTTTTTTCTTTTTTCCAGAAAACAATGCCGATCCACAATTAGCAAGAGATAGCAGACAACCGCTGGATCCTCGATTTTTTTTATCTTTCGTTTGTTTCTTTCGAAATCCATTATTGAGTTGAGAAGATCAAAAGAAATAATCAGCAAGCAATTTTGTGTGCTCTTTGGTAATAAAATCATCTGTCATTAATTGTCTGAAATATTTTCTAAGAATGGCAGCGATGATGCAAAAGATTGGTGTATTTTATGAAACTAAAACCGATCTCAACAAACAATTCAAGAGATAAAAGTTAAACCTTAAGTATTTTATTTCAATTGAAAGAAAGAGCAGAAAATTTAAGAGCAATAATTGTTCTAGCTCTCTGTTCATATTACAGAAGAGCTAGACTACTGGCAATAATCTGGATATAATTTTGAATTAAAATCGAGTGAGAAGTACTTGTATTTGCGGCAAAATTTAAGTAACGATACAATATGAGACTGTGAAGATATAATTACTATTAAAAAAGGAACTTTTCAGAATGCAGAAAGGCTGTTGAGTTCTTTATAAGTCTCTATAGTATTAAAGAATAAATAAAATATCTCTTTTTAAATACCTTAACGGGGGAAAGTTTATTTGGTTTCCTCATAATTATATATTTTTCTCCAATATCAATACAAGTGATAAATTAAATATAATATAGTAATAGATGTTTATAGCATAATTGTAAAAGTGTGTGAAATATGCAATTAAGATGTGTCATTATAATTTTAGAATTAAATACATAAATGTAAATTTTTGCGAAATTGCATACAGCACGCCGCAGTGTTTGGTTTGGTTTACTTATCGATCTGTGGTCATTTTTTTGCACATGAAGGCAGTTAGATCGATACATACATTTTAAAGAGGATTCAAAACTACTACAAACATCCATGCCTAAGGTGAGACTCGAACCTACGAAATGTTGAACCAAAAAACACAGCACAAGGAAGTATTTTATTCTCAGGTTGAATGAATGTGCGTGAAAAAAACTAATATATATATATATATATATATATATATATATATATATATATTCTTAATCTTGACTAAGGACACCTTTAGCCCATGAAGGTAATTAGAACCAAGTTTCATAGTTAGTTTAATGCGGATTCCGCGAAGCACTATAATCATCCACATTCTAGACAAGAAATCCAACCCACGAGCTGGTGAATTGATGTCCAGAGTTCTGACTACTTAATTGATAGTTTTAAATTATTTCACAGGAATTCAGAAAATAATTATAAATTAAATGAAAACAGTTAACCAAAGCAGAGTTCATATAACTATGAGAGAATATGAACTATTTAACTGTAATATGTAAACTTTTCTTACATTTTTTTTTTGAAGTTAGATGAATAATTCATCTTTTACACGAAAAGGAGACTGAAGAAAGTACTTTTTCTTCTTGTCTTATTCAGTTACTTTATTCTACCAGAAAAAAAAAATTTGGTCAATCGGAAAATTCCGTCCATTTTTGGAATAAAATAAAATAAAAAATTTTCGTAATGTCAATAAACTTTATTAAACATTGAATCAATATTATCAATAAACTTTATTAAGTAATACAATTGCCATTATTACTAATGACTTCTTTCCAGCGTGAGGGCAATTTGTAAGCCCCGTTTTTGAAAAATGTTTCATTTTCTCATGCGAAAATTGGAAACAGTGCCTGATTGATATGTTCTACAGTTTTAAAATTTTTGCCCTTCAAAAAATTATGTAAGGACAAAAACAAGTGATATTTTGAGGGTTATAAGCCCGAGGAATATGATGTATGTGGCAGAAATTCTCAGTCTACTTCTGTAATTTTTTGAAAAACTTTTTTCTTGGACTATTCTTTCTTAAAACATTGCCGGCCTCTTTTCTTGGACTGCTTCCTTCACATTATCCAGTTGTTGACAATATTTTTTCGAATTGAGCCTTTCGTTCAACTCTTAATGCTTAAATGTATTAGTACTCAAATACCCCACCATATACACAACTTTCTCTTATTAAATTATTTGTTTAAAAATTTTAAGGGCTAGGTTTTGTGCAAAATAAACCCTTTTCCTTATGATGCTTTCATAGATAATCTATTTTCCATCCCCAGTTATCATCCAGTTCAAGAAGGGCTCGAATTTGTACCGAACAAGCAAAGATGTTCCATATGAAGATTCATCATTAACATTGTTTTGACTTGATTCATGTTTCACCCATTTTGATTATTTCCGAATATGGTCCGACATAGTTTGCTGAGCTGAATTAAGCTCTCTGCGATCTCTGATATCAGAAAAAGATCTTGCTCTAATATGGTTTTAACAACATCATCATCGACTAACATACAGAACTTTCAAGTAGACCTAATATTTTGTGCAAATAGTATACTTAAAAGTAAATAATATTTTATCAGTTTCGTTGGGATTAATTTGTTTCCTTAAGCAAATTGTCAATAGAATGTCCTAAAAATATTCAAGCAGTGCACTTACAAGATTCAGTTTTGCATTGAAATAAATTAACTCACATTAGGCTTCATTACCCGGATATGGTTTATCATTCATCAATGTCAGTTTTATGATCGTCTACTTCCTAACCGGAACTTCAGGATCTTTACCCAAAACAGATGCCTTTCCACCTTTTCGCATTTGGTTAGTTGAGCTACTGTCACATTCTTGCACACAGGGTAATTAATTTGTTTGGAGCCTACTCTAAAACAGCAGAAGAACCATAAATGACGAACAGAAACTATCCATAAGTGAAGGCTTCGGGACTTGGAATCACCCGATGATTTATTCTGCCAGTCTAGATAACATTACAGCAGTTAAATTTGACTCTTTTGAAGCCAGGTCCCGTCCCCAGTTAAAAAAATCGGCAAATACTTTATTCTGATTCGAAGTTAATCACTGTGAAATAACATGGCCCAACTTAAAAGTCCGTTCCTTTGATTCTGGAAGGAAAATGATGATGGATGTTCCATCGGGACCTTGAATGACAGGATCAGGTGGCATTCCAATCCATTCCAACAGATGGAAATAACCACTCGAACTTGATGAATAGAGATTAATAAGCCATTGCAAACAGGCTTAAGGTTGGAGCTGGAATTCTTTAAAGTAACGTGTTAAGTGAGATTCTCTGTCTAAGAATGAATGACAAGCTTTATATATTTATGGAATGTTCCATTTACTTTCCATTGTACAAATATAAAATTGGAGGTGCACCTAACAAAAATTTTCTATTAGATTTAATTCAAAAACATCATTAAGTCCTACAAATATATGGAAATCTTTCAAATAAAACTTCTTTTTATTTTCAGTACATTTTACTGCCCGATTGTGTTTTTAATGATTTTCAATTTCTTACATCAAAAAGAAAGGAAAAGATGACATATAAGGATGGATTCATAAAATTTAATTCTTAACATTTTTTGATGATAAGTATTTTTTTTAACTTTTAAGCAGTAATCTATCAATGATTATGATTTAATGATTTATCAAAAAATATATTTTTTAAGCATAAAGTAATATGAAATATTTCTAATCATAAATTATTGTTTGGAAGTTCTTTTATATAATTCTTTCCTTTAATGTATATACACTATAAAAAAGAAAAAAATATTTTATAAAAATTGTTTCATTACTTCATATATAGTGTTATGACGTAAGCAACAAGATACCGTCGGGCCCGCAAGGAGTGGTTAACAGATCTTGAGAACTGGAGGAGAAATGGTTCGGAACAATATTCTTTTCTTAGATGAATCTCGCTTTTCTCTGCCCTCTCATCCTGATAATAGATTAATTTTCATCTGGAGGAAACGGGGCATTAAAAACGATCCTGTGTTCGCGGACGAAATTGTTAGGTTTGACAGTGGGGGAATGATGGTCTATGCTGTCCTCACATCATTCGAAATCAGATCTCTGACCATTTGCCAGTACAGGGGTGAGATCCAGAGACCTACTGTAGTCCTTCACTGCAGAAATGGGCGATGACTTCATAGGATGATAATGGACGACAACTGTAGGCCACATCGTGCTAACTTGGTGAATGATTTCTTTTTGGAGAAATGACTCATACAAATGGAATGGTTAGCATATTTTCTGGACAGGAACCCATTAGAACCCAATGGAACATTTTCGGCAGGTGATTTCCAGGACGCTTACCAACTACAATAATCCTCCAAAAACTGGAATCAGCTCTCCTGGACAACTCTCCTCAGCTCTCCTGGAGCTGGAGGAATGAGGCAAATTACCGTGGCTCCTCATTAATAGCGCCATTGATTCATTACTTCAAAGGCGTTCATACACCATCCACTAAAAACTATTTTCTTTTAGGGAAAAGCCTATTTTTATCTATTTTTCTCATATGCACAAATTGTGGTTTTTCTTTTGTACTCAAATGCTCTATAAAAGACATTTTTTCCTACAAACAAATATCATTTTTCTAGTCTACTATGTCTTTCAATAATGTGTCAATCATCCAAAAAATTCTCTAGGTATAATATAAATCTCCCACTTCAATATTTTTATAGGTGTATATCAAAGAACAAACCTATCTTTCACTATAAAACCATAAAAAAAACATATTTCTCTCTAATAAAGGAGTGAATTTCTTATTTAATAGTCTACTATGACCTTTTTTTGATAAAAAATTGTTTCTAAAACACCTATCAGAATAACACTAAATTATTTCCTGCATTTTAATTAAAATGAATAAACTTTCTAAAACTCATTTAACAAATAGTATTTCATTGAATCAACAACCAATATTTCACTTTAAAGAACAACTTTATTTCAAAACTCGTCTCGCAACATAAAATATATATACAAACCAAATAAGCAAATTTAAGTATCTAGACTGCAATATATAGTGTAAAACAAGAGAATTTTCCTTTATATTAAAAAAAAAATTACTAAACATTTTTTTAAAAATCAATAGTTTAAATCAGCTATCATTTTCAAAATGTGGAATAACTAAAGTTAATTTTAAAAGTTTATAAAAATTTCATTTTCTTGAGAAAATTTATCTCATAGAAAATATACTGAAAACAAATTTCAGAAGCTATGAAACACGGTGCAATCTTGCAAATTCATTTTCGAAATATGTAGAGTGCATTAACACCACCTGCAATGTTGTTTCGTGTTGCTGTCTTCAGACACCGTCACTCGACACATGAGAAGGACACGTCATCAGTTCCAAAGTACAATCAGCGTCAATCACTCCATTGTCTTAGAACTCTAATTGTTCCTTAAGTCAACATCAATACAATTCTTAGAATTAGCACATATCACGGTTGATTTTACTTTCACAAGCGAAATTCATCTCTGCGACAAAATATGCTTCCATTGGAATATTCCACAAATTCTATGAACCATTTCATTTCTTAAAGATCCACCCATTCAAGAAGAATCCTTCTTGGGGTTAATACGTGCCGAATGAAATGAGAAGAATAAGATTAGAGTAAATGAATTAAGTAATTTTTGTATGAAAAGCAACCAAAGCGAAGGACGATTTGTTTAGTATTCCAGTCCTCCTCTGCCACACTGCAGAAGGTCTATGCAAAGTGGCGAAACTAGACACGCGGTCGAGCAGCGTTTTACCCTATTTAGAATTCAAAAGTAAATCTGACTGTCTAATTTTAGAAAGGCGAAATATTATTCGAGAGATAAGAGGCAGTAGACAAGAGTGAAATTACTTAAAATAAATAGGTGAAAACCAAAAGGTGAAAAAGTCATTTCAAGAATAGAACATTTATTCTAAATGCGTCGCGCAACGTCTTCGTGTGCTGATATTTGTTTACGCGATGGAATGCGCAAGAAGGAACGATGTGATAAAAAATAGTATGCCATGGTTTTTAAATATTATTGCTATAAATGTGTAATCATTTGAATGCACTGGAACTAATGGGATTGGATTAGCATATTAAAAATAAGGAATACGGAATTTACAAGTATAAATTTGCTTACATCTCATTTGCCGGTTTAAGAGGCTAGTAGTTTACAGAGCAATTCTATCTGGGTTTGATTCTTACTTCAAACGTGAATTTTGTAATAGCTGGGCTTTATGCGTCATCCTACTTTCATGTATTCACATATGTGGAGATCAATATAATTCAAAAATGGATTTCAAAGCGTTGCAAGCATTCCCATTTGAGATGGGAATCGAATTGTTAAACTGTGTGCCAGATCGTCCTGCTGCCCCCTCAGTGATGCTCAGTGTGCTTATCCTCTACAATTTGCTTGTTGGTTGCTTGTCCCCAAAAGTAATTTTCTACTTTAATGGTTCACCAGGACAACTCGATCGGGATCAATAACATAAAGTGGATTCCAAACAGATCCGAGGTTAAATTCAAACCCAAGAAGGGAAGAGAGCTCAGAATCTGCTGCAAGGAGTAAAAGAACCCCTCGTGTCAAACCAAAAAGGAAGGACGAACAAATTGAACCTATTTAATTCCTTTAAGAATTTAATTTATCCAAAATATTATGTAAAACACTTAAAAACAAAACAACGGCTGAGTGTGTTGACTTGGCACGATACATTTTAGCAATGATGCCATTAACTAACTACTATATTGTCAGAGACATTAATATTTCATGCAAACCTTTGTCTCATCGCTTTCAAATTCAAGGAAATACCATCCAAACATTTTATGGCTGTATAAAGAAAAATTCTACCAAAGAACATTCGCAGTATTTATTGTAAATTTCAATGAAAAGTTAGCGATATATTTTAGTAATTAAATATTACTAGCTAAAATATTAATAAAGGGGAATCAAAGTTACATTCAGCACACAAGAATGGTGGAATTTTAAAACAATGTATTATCAGAAACACATTCATTAGGAAACACTACGATCTCTCTCTTTCTTAAATAACTTCTATCATTATGTAAAACTGATAATAGTTGCCCATCATGTAGAAATTGTTAAGGAGTCATAGAAAAAATCTTTTTTTTTAAAAAAAGAATAAGTTTTATTGAAGAAGAAATTCTAAAATATTGGCAACAGCACCTGCAAATCACTATTCATCTGAATGCCTGGTTGATAATAAATTGACCGCCGCATGAACTGATACTGAAAAGAGGAAGTGACAAATCGATAAGCAATGACTAACCTATGCAAATGAATTATATAAGAGACATAATTTAATATTTGCATCATAAATATTTTAAAAATGATGTGTGGTTTGTGCAGAAGTGAAGAGACGGTTTTTCCCTCGATGCCAGCGCCTCTCGGAAGTGAGGAAGGCCTAATAAGCAGCTTTCGTTCCGGTGACGAGGTCCGGCGAGGCGGCGGCAGTGATGGATCGGCGGGGGGCATCACTGGGCCCGAAGGATGCGGGGAGGTGTTGCGCAGGGTGATTAATTCCGTCGTTATACAGTTCGAGTGCTAAATTATAAGCCTGCGGTTCTGCGAGCACAGAATTCGTGAAACAGATCTTTCGACTCCTTCGGCGTCTCCCCCCTCCGCTGTCTGGCCGTGATGGATGACCGGTTCAATAACATCAAACGTCAAATAATACGTTTTCGTGATCGTCTGCGCTCATTGGCACGGAAGGTGTCGCGGGCGTGGGGACAGCCTCCCGTGACGGATTTTTTTTCCTTATCCGAATGGACAGAGGACTTCGAAATGGTTGGGAAGCGAATATTCTCATATTCGTCGCAAAAAGAATAACGACTGCCTTCATCATATCGCGATGAAGAGGCCCTCGTTAGAAGCGTTCCATTTCATTTAATTGCTAACTTATTTTTCTTTCTTAAGAAGGATTTGTTAGTTTCACGATTAAAATTGATTCCGAATTTCTACAAATATTTATACCGAGTTTGATTTGGCATGGTTTTGGTGTTCGCTCTACGATCACAATCTGCACACGAGAACTAGCTGCAGCGAGAACCAGAAGAGAATTCCAGCCCTCGTTAAACACATTCCGAGGTACGTACATGGGAGGGGGTGTGCACAGGATTTTTGGACAGTATATGTAGTATTTAGAAATGCTGAAATTTTCATGTAACAAATCCCATCAGAAATTGAATGAAAAGTTTAAAAACTCACTCTGCTTAGCAAGACAACGGTTATAAAAAATAAGCGTAAATAATATTGAATTCTCTATTGAACAATGATGTGTTTCTACTTTTTGGGAGCATGTATGTTACTTGAAAGATTTCCAGGTTTTCTCCTTGTGATGTGTTGTTGTGGAACCAGCATGCTTCTCTGTACCTAGCCCTGAGTTGGACTCCACCTGTTCGATAGAAGTAGCCGAGTAATAGCCTTCGTGATTTTGAAGCAGTAAACCAAGCAGAATACCTCCAATATTTGGCTTGCCACCCCGAGAGGTATCATTTCACTTGGAGGACATTGCGACGCGATCTATTTAACATTCCCCAGTCGCCTTTAGCGCACACGATGAATCATCTGTAAACCCGGAATTCGAACTTATTACTTTTCGATAATGAGAACGGAGCCCTAACTAAGGCCTCCGCGGCTTTAATCCGTAACAGTGAAATGCAGGTAGCATGTCCAAGCGAACTGAACTGTTATAGCGCACAAATATAGATCAGATATACGGATCATCGGTTAAGCCGGAATTCGAGCTCGCTACCTTCCAATAATGAGAACGATGCTGTAACCAACCAGGCCACAGCGGCCTGTCCCCTGTGACATGTGAAGACAACATAATGTCCTTCAAATGCTCTTGAAGTGCAGAAGAAAGGTAAGAAGTGTACAAATGACTGATAACGCATTTCAGCTCTAATTCTGAAAAATCAATCTTGCCATAAAAAATGCTGCTAATAAAATTCTGCAAAAAGTTTACCAACTGACAGTCATGATTTTACTGCATTGCAGAGGCAATTAGACAAGCGTCGAATAACTTTTAATGGTAAGATAAAATTATTTAGTTATTGTAGAGTACAAGAAAGCAAACAAAAAGGAAAAGAATTTTTGAACTTTGGAAATGAAATTTGAGATATAAAACATCGTCGACTGCTATATTACGGGGTTGATATAGACTATTGAATCTTTTCATTGCTGTCAAAATTATACAAATGCAACGTATATCTAATTACAGGGATTTTAAAAAGTTATTTGTTTCCCTTTTTAAAGAATTTATCATAATTGCATTTGATTTTGATTTCTTGTGCTATATATATTGAAGTCAACTGTAAACGAAAAAGAGGTAGAATATTAATTTTGTTACAATAAAAAGCTTATCTTAGTATAATAAAAAGAGAAATTTTTAATTCATTTTATATAACATATTTTATACTTACCATAATTTAATGATTCATTTAACCATAATAAGGCATACGTTAATATTTCAATTATTGAAATAATTATTGTACTTAAACTAGTTTAGCTTGATCCAATAGCATATAGATTAGACTAAATTTACTTAGAAGGAAATTAATTCCGTGATTGGAATATTTTACCATAGATTAAGTAACAAATGTACATCCACCAATAATATTTACGAAGCTTACCATACGAATTTATTCATAAAGATGTCTTCCCTTAATAAAATGTATTCATCTTTTTATTATCTTTTAGGGAGATATTCCTGGTTTTATGAACTTACCATCCGGAATAAATTCAAAATACAATTAGCAAGATTTGTTTTGCTTTTTGTGCACAATTCAATGTTTTCAGTTTTATATATAATTGTAAATAAAATCTTCTGTCTAATGATATGCTTGGGTATTTAAAATAAGGTCTTTTCTAATCAATTTCAATTTGGCCTCTTTAAAACTATAATGACGATTGGCTAAGAAAACATCACGCCAAGGCTAAAAAACAATCAACTATATCAAAATTTTAAAATTTTCAAAATTTTAAAATGATTTTTTTTTGAAAATAAAATTTAAAAAAATCGATTATTCACCAAATAAAAATTAACGCTCGTGGGAATACAGTGTAGGGAATTTTTAATTTTAATAATGTTTATAAATTTTAACTTGTGATATATATATATATATATATATATATATATATATATATATATATAGATAGATAGATAGATAAATAGATAGATAGATAGATATAGATAGATAGATAAATAGATAGATATAGACATATTTCACAATTGGATAATCATCAATTCTGTTATATTTTCTCGAATTTTATTCCATATTTCTTCTAATTTTATTAGCTATGAATCTCAAAAGTTCATATATTTTATTGCACCTTCCTATTACTGTAAAATTAAATAAATTAATTGTAAAATCATTAGATGAAATTTAAAAAATATTTTATTGCATTTTAAAAATTTAGAAATTCTATTCTTAAATATATTCATTTTTAAATACAAAACATTAAATATAATTCTAGATAGAATTGAAGATAATTTATTTAGAAAATATGAAATTTCTTCTTTTTTTATTTATTATTCATTTTATAAATTCACATATTACTAACTGGAATTTTAGTTAAGAATATTTAGAAATCCTGTTTGTTAATTGTTGTTTCATGATTATGTCACACAATTAAGCTAAGTTCCTTTTTTATACTTTATATTCTTAATATTTTATGATGTTTTTAAAAAAATTTAATCTATGTTTAATTTGTTTATTGTGTTCTTATACTATATCGTTAAGGTAAGTGATTTAGAAACGCTGTCAATATATGAAGTAAAAGCTAGACTGGTAACCATTTCTTGGTTATAGGAGGGGTTCCATGGTTTGATAAATATCTCCAGCTGTCTATTTTTGCATACTGAAATGCCAATAAACACAGCCAATCACCGCGTAGTTTTCAACCGAGGTCGAGCCCTGAGTTGGCACTTTCCTATCCGCATCAGCCACATCATTGAAAACACATTGCGACCAGAACCTATTTTTTCTTTCTTCAGTCGCCATGAGTTAACACGAAGTCAACGATGAATGAGTGATTGCGTCAGATACAGAATTCATCATCTCCTGGTAATGACCACTATGAATATCCTAACGAATTCACCATGAAAACAAAAGCTAGGTGTCAGAAACATCAGTAAGCAGTGTCCAGTGCAATAAAGAATTTCAGGTATATGGTTACAAAATGGTAACTAGTTCATCGATAAATATATTTTTTAGGAACAAATAACTAATTATGGCTATAATATTATCGAAATATAATCCTGGCGTTTTATGCATTTATTAAAGATTTTCAGATATGATCTATAAATTCTCAGGCAATGCAAAGGTCACATTCATTCAATTAAGTTTCTCACCAGTTGGTGTAAAAACGTTCGCCCGTTGGCGACTGGAAATGCAGCCGTGATCGGCAGAGAATCGTGATGCTTTATTATTTACCAGTCATGCAACGTATTTATGGCATAATTGCAATTCTAAACCATCTTAAAAGAGATAAATCAAGTCTGTAATGGACCACGCGTCAAAAGTTCTCACTTGTCCCGCCAAAAATTATCACTTCGTTCCAGAAGACGTGAGGCACGACCAAGGAGTTAATAATCAGAGGAATCCCCGTTCGCTCTCGGAGAGCGATGCCAACAAATACTCTTAAATCGATTAAAGTTATACGGAGAGATTATACAAAGTTACATAAAAAAACTTAAGACGATACATTATAAGGAGGAGTTTGTTTGATATGTAATAAACTTGATGAAACTATGAATTTTTATAATAGTTGACACCAATTTCTGAATATTTTTTATCAAAATAATATAAATATGTAACAACTCACATTGGTCTCTAAAAGATGGAAGCTTTTGCAATGGACATTTTTACACACTTTGCATATTGAAAGATTTTGTATGGGCCTTGTTTGGTAGATGCTCTTCGGTCATCTCTCTCTCGTCTACACATGAAAAATATTTAGACCGCCACCAACCGTTCAAGTTGGATGCCAGATCAATACGAATGACCATGCCAAGGTAGAAATGGATTCCATGAACTACTGAACCGAAGCCCAGAATTCTAATTACCATGTTGATTAGATCCACATGTCTCAAGGAAGGAGAATTCTCAAGTATTTACCGCGACAGGTGTATATGCAGGGAGCAGAATGGGTATCTGTTATTATTCAACAATGCCTGGAATCGTACCTGAAGCCTTCCATTCCACGGAGTGTGACCATTAATATGTGACATGATTATACCGTATTGTCTATTTTTCGCTCTATGATCATTTTTTGCTCATTAGAGCTAATTCAGCCACAACACAGCTGTAAATCAAATTGTAAAACACTTAACATACGAATGTAGAATTGAATTTATAATGTCGCAGTGCTAATCATTTAATTGTCAGCTTGGTGGAATATTACAAACCAATTGATGTAAATTTACAAATAAAAGCAGCTCCTTGTGAAACAATTTTTGGACAAATTTTGATAAGAAATCACATGAAGCAGATTTTTTATTAAACATTGACAAGAGGTGCACACAATGACAATTATCTATCTTCTTAGTTATTTCTTAACAACAATTATTTACTTATCACTTCACATATTATACATTAATTATGAAATTATATTCGAAGCTACCACTCACACAGATTATTTTGTTTTAATTAAAAAAAAAAGTTCAACCAACTAGAAAGTAAAGAGTAAAATATTATAAAATTTTACGTAATTTTTTCGAGTTAAAAATAACTATAATATGAGTAGTGTGTACGATGTATATCCATGTTCAAATAAAAGAAAATGCGCCTCAGTTAATAGCTTAGCTTACAAAAAAGAAAAAACATGGTTTGGCAACAGGTAACCTAACAGTATACATTCCAATTTTTATAAGATTTGTAATCTTAATGAACTCAAGTAAAGGGTGTTTTTTTTTCGAGGTATAGAAGTTTAAGTTGGCATTACTTTCTAAGATGGCGACTGATTTAATAGCTGTCAAGTAATTTATTCTCAGTTTGGTTTGGCAATTCATCATGAATAGACTCACGCCTGAGCAATGCTTTCAAATTGTGCAATTTTATTTCGAAAATAATGGTTCTGTGCGGAATACGTATCGCGCACTTCGTCTATTTTATCGTCGACAAAATCGTCCATCAGAGCAGATAATTAGATTAACCATGGAACGTTTTCTCACCACGTTTACTCTAATTGATAACTCGCATCCCCAGAGATGCCATACGGTGCGTACAGAAGAAGCTATTGCTACTGTAGAGCGTAGCATTGAGGAAGACCCGAATGAGTCCATCCGCCATCGAGTACAGGAATTGGATGTGTGTCCATCCACTTTATGGAAGATTTTGCGAAAGGATCTTGGTTTGCGTGCTTACAAAATCCAACTCGTGCAAGAATTGAAGCCAAACGATCATCAAGCAAGGCGTAGATGCGTCGAATGTGCCCAAAACGAGATTGCCGTTGTTCCCGATTTTCATAAGCGAATTTTGTTTAGCTATAAAGCGCACTTTTGATTGAATGGCTACGTCAAACAAACAAAACTGCCGCATTTGGAGTGAAGCTAATCCACAAGTGTATGTCGAAACACCGTTACATCCAAAAAAACTGACTGTTTGGTGCGCTTTATAGGCTGGTGAAATCATTGGTCCGTACTTCTTCAAAAACGATGATGGCCACAACGTTACAGTCAATGGTGATCGGTATAGAGCCATGATTACTAACTTTTTCATTCCTAAATTGAACAATCATGATGTCTAGGAGCTGTGGTTCCAACAAGACGGCGCAACATGTCACACAGCTCGTGCCACAATCAATTTATTGAAAGACACGTTTGGTGACCGCCTAATTTCACGTTTTGAACCTGTGAATTGGCCTCCAAGAGCTTGTGATTTAACACCGCTAGACTATTTTCTGTGGGGTTATGTAAAGTCATTGGTCTATGCGGATAAACCACAAACGCTTGACCATTTGGAAGACAACATTCGCCGTGTTATTGCCGATATACGGCCACAAATGTTGGAAAAAGTTATCAAAAATTGGACGTCCAGATTTGACTACATCCGAGCCAGCCGTGGCAGTCATATGCCAGAAATCATATTTAAAATGTAATGCCACAAGATTATCTTTCGAATAAAAAAAATTTCGTGTCAATCGAATAATACATTGTTTTATTGCAATTTAAAGTTATATACCTCGAAAATAAACACCCTTTATATGCAGAATTTTTCACACATCATTACAATGAGAGATGGGAATAATAACTCCACATCACAAAGAGATTGCTACATTGTTTTCGTCATAATTATACAGGTCCTACAAAGTATAATATGTTTGGACAAACCGTATTTCAAGTTGTTTATTAGACTTAGATTGCGATTTACGCCAAGAGAACACCATGTGCGCATGCCAAGTTTAGAAATTGCAATTTCTATATTATGTAATGTACTAATTTAATTTTTTTTATTCAGATTTCGAATATTTAGTTGCTGCGCAATCTGCTTATGACATAAACTCAACCGACAGCCATTCTCTGCTTGCAATTTCATGTTGGCATGAAACCAAATCTTGGTTTTCAGTTTAATTTTTATTTATACATTTTATTTTATTTTATTTTTATTTATTTACTTATTTTATTTATTTATTTATTTATTATTATTATTTTTTTGGTGTGAAAACTTGTTTTTATATTTCTAAGAGAAAATCATTTTTCAAAGATAAAGAAGATCAACTATTAAAGATGTTGCATGGAAATGCCCTGTCTGCGATAGATAAAGGCCTAAATCAGGCCCTGGGGATTAGGCTTTTTAAAAATTACAATGCTGATAAAGATTTAAAAAAAAGTTTGAAGATAGACGAAGTTTTAAGAAGAGTAGCGCAACAATTTTCTTTTGACCCTTCCCTCATACATTTTTTTTTATTTTATTATCTTTTAGTTTTATTAATATTTAAGCTTGACGGCGCGTGCTTTATCAGCGAGAGAGAAAGAGAGCTCCCAGGCCCTTCTCTCCCCCCTTCTGCAGCAATCTCAGCAAGTCCGTGAACGACCCATTATTAAAAGCTGACGTCACCGATAACAGCAGAAACGTCACTTTTTTTCATGACAATCTGAAAAGGGGGGGAATTCATTTTCTTTTCTTTTATCGCCGTTTTCAAGCGATGATCCGGCCAAATGTGGGGAATCAGCTGGTTAGATGGATGAACAAGAGACGGTATTGGCCACGTGGTTATATACTTTATGAAGTGACAAAATAGTCATAAAAATGAATAAAGAGGAAATCAACTTACAATGAAGTTTATTGTTTATTTGAAAGTGCTGTTTTTTATAAATATTTTCCGAATAATAAAATGATGTTTTCAGAATATTTTCACTTCATTAGCTCTACTTCTATGTTCCAGCAAAACTTTCTCATGCAGTCATGTATTATTTATGTTTTCATTTTACAGCAGCATTGAATCCCTGATTTTTCTTCATTCAAAAATGAAATTCAGCTGAAAATCCTGGCAGGGGGGGGGAGTTCCCTCTTTTTAGTGCAATAATGTACACATCGATTAAAATATTAGAAAACTTTTAAATAATAACGTTAGAGCTCAATTATTTAAAGCCTGATCGTTTAATGGTGAGCGTGAAGCACAGGTCCGGAGTTGAACACTCGGGTTGCGCAAAATCAACTCACTTTCATGCCCTCAGAGAGTCCATCAACTGAACACAAGCATGCTTGGGAACTAAACACTTTGTGCTTACGTGTTAGGGTGACCACCTAACCGGCATCCCATCCCATGGCCCCCGGGCAAGAAAACACATGTGGGCAATATAGGTTTTGGTCCACATATGATTTGTCATGCCACAGGTTTAGTCCAGTTTTTTTTAGAGCAATTATTTGGGGAAATGATTCATCTCTTTCTAATTGATAACATTGAATTATGAAATTCAATATGTTTACATTTAACAATAAATTTTGATATCGCGTAGTGAACGTCCTAAGGCTGTATCAAGGCCCTTTCAATGTCTTACAGCATGCATCACTTTCAGGAGGACTTTTCACTGATAAAAAGCAGTATTCCCGAGTCACGAGGAAGGAAACACGGAAAATTACCCACCCGGACACATGCACAAGGCAACATATATGTCCACGTGTTCAACAGTAGCTGAGTTCGTGACCGGGATCTTCCGTTCTAAGGAGCACAATGCCCTCTGTCACTCCACCAAGTATATAAGATACATTGTATGTAGGTTTTTTTTTTATTTTTTTTTAATATTATCACTTCTAAAGAGTTTAATTCAAATCAATTCTCAAAAGTAAAATTTTTGCTAGTGTCACCTAGTAGCCATTAATCAAAAGCTACTTTTCGCATTTTATAAATAAATGCAAAAATATTTAGAGAATTATATAAAATTTTAACAGGATGCTATATATATATATATACATATATATAGAATCTAGCCGGTCGTTTTTTATTATTTTCTATTTATAACTCCTGCGGCCTTATGTGAAAATTATATAGTTTACAACTGTAGCTTCTAATCACACATTTCAATTTAATTACGCCAAGAAAAGTTTCATTTCAAATTCTCTCCCTATCAAGTATTTAAGACAATTTTTTTAATCTGAATTTCACCGGCCCGATACTACGTGTGAGGAAACCGCTGGGCAGGTAGAGAGCTTCTCATTTTTAAACAGTCACATTTATAAGAGTAGATGCTTTTCATTTCATTATTTCCTATTTTAACACGTTTGAATAGGCTACGTTACTTTAAAAGCTTCTCTCAGAAAATGATTGCAAAAAGAAAAAAAAAACTATATCATCGGTAACATAGGTAGGACTTTTTCAATAGTCTAGCAAAACAGGCACTAGTCTAAAGCCTAGAAATATTAAGAGTCTAAATCGAATTTAATGGTGATCAAATTCTAGATTTTTTGGAAAATAAATGTGGACTGATTCTTTTTAGCAAATTTGCTTGTTGTATAACTTGTATGAATAATATTAGTTGACGCTTATAATTTTTACTGACACTTATAGCTATAATAGTTTAAAAACATAATTCGTTCCCTATTTGTAGGTTCTGGTCTAATTAGCTCTCGTGTGCAAAAAAATGACCGTTGAGTGACAAACAAACCAAATAGTTTCCTATTTTCAGTTTCTACATTAGCATGAAATATTCGTCAACCCGCATGTATCAGAAACAGCTATAATATCTGTTGCTTTTATTGGAATACCCGTAGGAAAATTTTGATCCAGAGAAATAATTCCCCAATTTTTTACTTGTGTGACCCCTCTCGAGAATTCTGTTCTTATGTGTCAATGTTCGAATTTTTAAGAAATCTATTAAATTGTTTGTAACTCTATGATTACTTTTTGCATACGAGTGTTTTTTCATTCAGGAGTTACATTCTAGAGATAAACAGAATCAACACAAATATCTAACCCTAGATTGGAACTGAATTCAAGAACTGAGGTGGAAAGATGTACGGGCACAAAACAAATTAGGTGTTAAAAAAGACTGATTAGACTGACTGAAGATTGAATAAATTTTTTTCGCATTATATCTGTGGGATCCTTAAAGAATAGATATTCATCTAAATTTCAATAATCGCAATTTTAGACAAGGAATTTTCAGATATAATTATTCTAACCAGCTGCACATGTACTACTCACACATATTCCTATCTAATGTATCCTTTCTATGCAAATTAGTCCACATTCATACATTAGCCTTCATACTCAGTCAGTTTAATTGTCAGCGAAATTTTTATGTCTTTCGCTTCATTTTCATTTTAAGCTGTGAAAAAAAAAATTTAAATCTTTGTTTGTTTTTGGTTTAAACTTTTAGATTTATGCAATATCAGAGTATAATCGATACATTGTTACAACTAATACCAAAGAACAAAATAAAATTCGAAACCAAAAGCTATTAAATATTTGAATTTTAAAAAACAAAACATCAATTTTGAATTTAATTTTTAAGCAAAAGAAAGACGTCGACATTTAATTTCGTCAGCATTTCTCTTAAATTTTGGCGTAAAAATGGCAGAAAACTTTTTCTGATGGACAGAACTGAGCCCATGTTTAAAAGTGTTGAAAGGAAAGTGCATTACACTAAAATTAATCTTTGAAAGCTCTCATCTTAGTAATTTTTTTATGTTTGAGTTGAAATTCTTTTTCTACAGACAGGATTACCTTTTCTGATAAAATTAAAAGGAACAGGCGCATTAATATATATGTATACGTTTCTTAAACCCTTTTGTGCCCACATCCATTTTACTACGTGTTAATGCATGGCGAAAAGGCACGAACTTTCTCTCTCTTGAAAGAAAATTAGTGAATCCAAAAGCCATCAATTAGTAGTCAGTGAAAAAGATAGGAAAATAAAGAAACGCGAACGAGATTTATTATTTTTTATACAAATCCTGTCACGACGCGCCAACTGCTTTGGCGATAAAAGAACAGTTTAATTTTTTTTCTCGCCAGCTTGTTGAATATAATGAGATTTCCCAAATCATTGCACATATTTGATGATTTGAAATGTCGTTGTCGAACGCATCTCAATTAAAGGTAAATTTTTCAGCATTCTTCCTGTTTATTGAATGCAACGAAAATATTCGAATTCTATTCTCTTATTTTTTTACCTAATTTGTTAAAAAAAAATTCTAAAATTATATAAGGTGAAATAAATTTTTTCTAAAGTGAAAACATAAATGCATCCGAATTAAGTTAATAATTTGCTTGCGTTTATAAAGAAACAGAAATAAATTGAATTTATTTTCAAATATTTAAATGATTTAAAAATTCTGCACATTTTACGTATATTGTAAGAAATTTTATGTTATTTTTTTCTTTCTTCTATATAATGCACAATTTTTATTTTTTTAAAGTTAACATTGTTTGATAATAATAAATCTCCCATACATCCCAAAACAAAACAAAAAATTCTACTTTGCAAAATATTTAAACTAGTTTCTTTAAATTCCAGATTAAGATGAAATTAAACGTGAATTAACTATAACTTTGAGTTTCAAACAATTCTAGGAATGTGAAAGAATAGAAAATATCTTTTTCCCCCAAACATTCTTAATAAATCAGCTTAAAATTAAACAATTTATTCCTTTTGTACCTGAAAATACCGACGCGTATTACCACATAATAATTTAATAAACAGTCATTTCAGATGTCTTAATATTCAATATTATTTTATGATACATGATTTGAGGAAGCATTCCGCTGAAATAGATATTTGTAGTGATTAGGAATCCACTTATAACCGAGTAAGCTCTCATGAGCAGAAAAGGACCGTGGAGGAAGATTAGGTATTTTTAAGTACTATTGACTTTTTTCCAAAAATTTGGGAGGAAATAAAATAATAAGAATATTTATAACGAGTAAACGTAGCATTATAAAAAAATCCAGAATATTTCTATTATTTATTTGTTTCACTTTTATTTCCCCAAAATCATTCGTATAAAAGAAACATTTTATTCTGAAACCAACTAAGGGATTAGATTTCTATAATAAAAAATTTTGAAATATGATACAATACAGCAAATTAAAAAGGAAAAAAGAATTATAAAATTCCAAAAAAAAAAAAAAAATTGCAGGAACTGACACATTTTCCCGTTGACCATTTCCAAGAATTATGTCTTCAAACGTTGCAAATTAGTGAATATACTCATATTCTATATTTTTCATTATATTTTAGTTCACATTTTTTTTTATATTTGGCGTCCGACATTTTAAATTTATGATGAAAGAAACTAGAATATGAATTAAAAATAAGGTTTTATCAATTTATTTCCCTGAAGGTATAAAAATTAAATGCTATGCTTTTCCCAATACATTTTCAGACAAAAATTTAAATTTAGAATCATTTTTTAATAAAAAAGTTGGACAGGGTGATATATGTTAGTAACCAAATGAGATTTAACTCGCCTATTACTATGTCAGTTTTAATATCTAACACAGCCAATAGCTTACTCAGTAAGGAACATAGATACCTACTTTGGCTGGATGCAGAGATTCGTGGACAATAAAATCGCGTTTAATCCGCGACTGATCGTTTGTAAACAAGTTTTAATTTACTTTTTTCTTCAAGGAAAAGAGACATCCCTCGCCAACAGATGAGCAATGATATTCGGCACTTTTCTTTGACCTCTGTTTCGGGCAGAGTTGCGGCCTCATTAAAAATAATTTATAGTTAATCTCGCCGTGTTTCATCGGCTCCTGGAAACCAGTTCCAATCGCCGCACTCACAGATGCGTCCATCTCGCGAAAGCAGAGAATTTTCGCACCTTCTCCGTCAGACAGTGGAAGATGAGCATCTAATTCCGCTGATTTTCGAACCTTAAATCGATAAGAAAGCATGAACTGTTCACTTCATTCTACGGATTCAAAATATGGAATTAGCTTTTATTTTATTTTATTTATTACATTACATATATTCAGACTTGTATGCTTGATTCTTGAGATCCGCTTGTAAGTCTTCGTCGATAATAGGACGAATAGCACAATGACAGACGTACAACCACAGAAGACAACACCCAGGGCCACGGTGGGAATCGAAACCACACTCCTACGCTCTCAAGCGATTAGCGAAGTGATACTTTGACCACTCAGCCACGGAGCGCCCTGGAATTAGCTTTAAATTCTCTTATAAATTTGTCTTGATTGCTTCTTACATGTCGCTTTTTATATGAGTGCTAATTTAAACAAGACATTCCATTCAAAGTTGATTTCGAACAAATTTCGAAGAAAAGTTAAAAAAAAATTTAAGTCAAAAGATAAGTATGAATTTTCAATGCGTAAGCCAGAATTCTAATCGCCAGCTTGACAACTCCACTAAAAATAATCTTTTAGAATTTCAAAAATTAAGAAAGAGAATGCGTAGTTTCTCAGTGATAACATCCTTTTCCTCATAGTTCGAACCCTTATGTCTTTGAAGATATCCCCGTAATGACCTGTACTCCACTGTCACTTTTCTTCAGTTATCGAAAATTCCACTGAATCCACCCCACTCAGTCGTTCGATTTCCAGTTCCTCTCTTGTGTACCTAACAAGAGTTGTTCGAAAGATGTCAGCATTAATGAAATAACCTCTGTTTCGCCTCCATTCACAACAATCCTAAATTGCAACTAGAGATCAACAATATCCTTTCGCTATAAATGAACAGATATGCGATGAACATGTTTATTCAATGGTTATAAATTCCAGTATTTGTCGCCAAAATAAAAAAAGAGAATTGTAGCACTTCTGATGCGGTATATCATAATATAAATGCTGATATTAATTATTACTCCATAGTTTTTACAATATATTCCGCAGTTAAATTGCTTAGCTACTGCATTAATACGTAAAAAAATTGATGAAATTAAATGTTTACTTTGTTTTTGAAATAAATTTTTTATTCATATTAAACCGGACTCTCATTTTAATTAAGACAAAACGAAAATTTATTTAAATTAATATTTAAACTCATTTTCATATTTCTAAAAACTTGTTTAAAGAAGTTAAAATGCGTTGACACGCGATGAGTCAGGAAATATAATACTAATTATTCATTAGTAATATTCAAAATAAATGAAGAGATCGTTAGTGAACAATAAATCATGTACAAGTAATTAGGAAACATTACAATTTTTTTATTTAAATACTATTTTTTCCTGCCTTTCAATTACTTTTATTGAATTTGTTCACTACTTTATGTTTCATAAATTATAATGCATTTTTAATAATTTTTCTTCAGTACGTTTCACATTTTTCTTGTATTACTTCAAGTTTTTTTTAATTAAAAATTGCTTATCTTAAAATAATGATTTTTTTAAAATTTAATATAATAATCTTATTTCAGTATTTGGAATTTCTTGCTTATTCTTATAAGGCATAAATGATATTTACAGATATTTTAGGATTTTAAAATCTTCTTTCCCTATCATTTCTTTTCTTTAAATACATTTTTATGCAAATTAAAATATTTAAATTGCATTAAAATATTTGTGTTAAAATAAGCTATTCTATGCTTTAATGCATGTCCTTATTATTCATTTGATTCATTAATTTACTCGAGTAATATTCGAGTAGTGTCACTTTTGAAATGAATGCTTTAAACTTTTTCTTCTATCTCAGCATTTTTGCATAAAAACATCCATATTTCCACTCTTTCTCTCAAAGCACAGGCAAATTCCCTCCCAAATAGGCACTTGAAAATACCCTCTAATTGGCCAAAACATTGAATAAAAGAAGGCTTTTCTTTTGCGCTGGAAAGTTGAACTTCGAGTGCGCAAATTCCGCATTCCTATTTTTGAATACGCGGACATTTATTAGTTTTTGTGCATCTCAAATGTACTCTGCAAGAAAAACATTTTTCACGAACGCCATTAAAAAAAAGACGTAGTTTTAAGTATTTCGTTTGAATCATGTCCGACGATTTTTTTTTCTAGTAAGCTTTTGCATCTCTATACTTTTTGAAGTGTAAAAAAGAGAAAAAAATATTTTTTAGAACGAAAAGATGTTTTATTAGACCTCTTTTGGAGAAAGATGGGCTCCTTTGTGGGCTTAAAAGCACTTGTACGGGGGGAGGGTTATAAAAGGAAGACGCTCATATTTCTCATTGGAGATAAAAATATTTTATGAGTAAAAATTCCTAATTTCAAAAAAAAGGGGGGTAGGCCCTCCGAGTGCCGGTTACGGTCGCGCACAAAAGGATTACGTTAGGTAATGATAAGTTATATAACCAGCTGAGATGATTCATGGCCGAGATTCGGGAATTTCGGAAGTGGGAGGAGGAGGAAGCATAATCCGGTGTGTTAGAAAAACCTCGCTCATTCTCCTCCTCTTTGGAGCCCTGAAGAGCCCTGGCTGCAGAATCAGATCGTGGCAAAGGGAGATATTGTCCGAACACGAGTTATTCTTTTTTTTTTTTTTTCCTTTTCACCTTTTCATAAGGCATCGTCTGAATGAATAGTCGCAGGAATACGCGATTCTGTCCTTGATAAAATCCCGCATAATCGCCTGCATTCTTAAGTGGAAAATGAGGAACCATATCGGGAGGGTAAAAATAAATTATAGAGAGCGTAAGTTATGGTGGGTGCTGCAATTTCTTTTAAATGTGTATCAAAGCAAAGGAAGGATTGAGATGACTGCTGCACAGTCAATTCATTCTTCTTTATCCGCACACCCCTTGATAAAAAGAACAGAAAATAATCTAATACTCTAATATTCGAGATGGCAATGACTTACATTTGCACATCCTGTGGAATCTGAAATTGAATTCAGCTTAGTTTTATAACTTCGACAAAATGTTATCATAAACCAGTACAAAACTACAATCAACTGTTCTCATATCCTCAGCAGATGAAAAATATTTTATTAAGAGATGTTTTAATTTTGTTCGACCACCCCAAAAAGAGATTTGGCAATGTTTTCTCGTTTTGACAACACGAAATGAATAGCCTAACAGCTAATAAAAGAGGAAAGAATTTAACAGGTAGTTTTAGCAATATAAATTTTTACAAGCTGCAGTGACTCAACATAGAGGATATATAAGACTAGAAACTTTAAATTGCTGTGTGTGTGTGTGTGTGTGTGTGTGTGTGTGTGTGTGTGTGTGTGTGTGTGTGTGTGTGTGTGTGTGTGTGTGTGTGTGAGTGTGTGTGTGTGAGGGTGAGAGAGAGAGAGAGAGAGAGAGTAAAATATTCTTAACATCCATTGTGGATACTTCTGGAAATTATATTCACATTTATAGTGGATCATATTTATGAACAGTAAGAGAAAATTCCTCCTCAACGAGTCGCAATTATGGTTTTGTTTGTTACTCGCGTACAAAAATGATTTCCCCAAATGAGGGATAGATTAAACAGGGAATTAGGATTTTAAGGGTATTTGAACCATTAAAACCACATCCACATTCAAACTAGAAATCAAACTACGAACAGTTCAATCAAAGGCTAGAGCACTACACATTTGTGTGCCAGCTGGGTAGTTCATTTTTTATGAATCCTGAGAAAGAAAGAATCTGCTTAAATCTTATAATTGAGCCTTATTCACGAGTCTTAAAAAAAGGAAACTCAGTTTTCCTAAATGGGCAGTATTTTAAGGCTTAATCAGGAGAAAATCACTTGATTTTAAATTCTATTTCTTTTTTTATTAAACTTAAGTCAATAATATGTCAGTAGAATTATGTAAAAAATCAGAAATGAAGCATCCTTCCCTATTTGTACAATTGTAGACCAGGACATATTTGGGATTTTCCTCTTTGAAAGC
>CM075858.1:86501627-86791379 GCA_037975125.1 Latrodectus hesperus
TTGTACTTGAATTTTAAATCATTTTTCCAAATTTTTATTGCCTTTTACAGGTTTTTCTAAAATATTTAGAATTTCACAGGCAATTTAAAATTTATTATGTATCAATTTTTAATTTCATACAATTTCCTTCAGTCGTTATGAGTTAAGAATTTAGTTATAAAGTCTAATAAAATAGCACAATATTTCAACTTTAACAATTTTGATGTTTATGGCACTACTCTAAAATTTTCGGGATAAACAATTTAGATTTTATACTACCCAAGTTTCAATCTTTCCTTTTGAATGTGTAGCACACTCTGATGTCTTCCATTAAATCCTTTCAAGCCAACTGTTCGAAAAAAATATTTGTATGATTTTTCATTAATTTAAAACTAAAGCAAATCCAGTATTATCACATATTTGTTAAGAAATATTGAGGGTTTATTTATCGGGCCAAAGAGGCTGCTACACTTTTTTAATTTGATTTAAGAAGCGTTCGTACAGCCTTATTCTTGAATCAAATTCAAATAATATTGGTTTGGTTGTAAAACTTATTGTTCATCGATATAATATATTTTTGAATTTTTTATAATTCATCCAGCTTTTTAAGCATTTTCAGATCAAAATAAAAAGTAATAAAGCTTTGATATTTCAAATGAATAAAAAAACCTAAGTTGGCAAATCTGTTTCTTAAATCGAACATAATTTTGAGACACATATAGTTAATACTTTTATAATTGTTTCAATGGTTTTTTCAAATTTTGCTTCACTTCAACACTGAAAATAATAGCAAAAAACAAGATGACGCTAAGTCAGATAACAGATTTAAACACGTTTAAAGCTGTGAACTTTTCGTGTGTCGGTAAATCAATATTTTGCCCTGATTAACCATGGGTCACTTCATTCCAGAAGCAGTAAAAATAGAATGAAAGATAAAGCTGAGTTATTCGACTTGCTGTATTTTTACTGAATTAAAATAGGCAGGAATCTATTGTTCTGAAGATAAAACTAATAAGTGTTTGTTTTACCGGCGATTAAATTATTAAATAAATTTTGACGCTAAGTTTAGGAGCTATAATAAGAAAATAACTTTTCGTTTGTCTTAAATTTCGTTTGGCGATACATTTTGCTAAACTTGCCGATTAATCGCTGGTAAATCAAGCAAATCCAGCAAGTAATCTGTAAGGAAATAAAGAAAGAAGACAAAGAATAAGAAAAAAGGAAATTTTATTGTTTTTTCAAACATGGGTTTTAGACTCCACAATACTTCCTTCTACACTTGGAAAAGTCACCACAAGAAATAGCATTTGTTTGCAATTCACATCAGTTAGTTGCAATGATTTAATCATCACGCTATTTCAGACACATCCACAGACAGACATTCTAAATGACTAAGTAGATGAACAAACGGAAACATGTTTATACACTGGGTACCATTTTTTAAACAGATATAAGATTTCCCCAGTGTTTTATAAGCGTACACAAATGTCTAAATTTTGTGCACACACAAAAAATTTTATTGGGTGTTTTATTTATTCATTTTTTTTCTCTTCTTAAAACTTGTAAAAAAATACAAAATTTCTAGAGATAAATGCATTTCACAGATTTGAAAAAGTGACTTTTTCTCTTTCAAGAATTGTTATGAATCAATAACACAAAAGAAAGAAAAAATATGCACTTTTGATAGTTACACAATCATAAATTGGGAGGCACAGACTTGTTGATGAAAAGTTTTATAAGCCGCCAAATTCTAACGATTTCTCATTGGTTTGTTTCAAGGTAATGTTCTTATAAACTGAAAACATTACATAAATTGAAGAGTTTCAAAAGTTCAGGAACAATAAAATTTTACAGAAAATTTCAATTAAAATATTCTTTGGAAACTATTTTGCACATTATTTTATTGCCAGTATATTAAAATGTGTTTTTGATATGACTAAACAATAGAAAATGTGAGCATTTTTAGTTTAAAGATGAATTTTCTTATAAAGAATATTATAGGTGCATAACTCAAATATAAGCATTTAATTATGAAAACATTCTGGATAAGAAAACATATTTAACGATAAAAGATGTTTTTGTTTTCCTAATTTTGAAGATCTTTATTAAATTTTCAAATTGAAAGAAATTTATTAATATATCCCTTATGTTTAATTGAATTGGATCACAAAAGTAGCAATAAAAATGTATGCATTGATTCAAATTGTTTGCATTATAAAAATAGAAAATTGAAATTTATGTTTTTTTTATCAATGAGCAACATGTATTGCTTGACTCTTTATTAGGTATGGGAAATCAAGGTCTGTTATTAAATGCATAAATAAAAAATAAGACTTTATTCGAAATATTTAAAAAATATAAAAATCTTATAAAAAGTATTTTTAATTAGAATTCTTTAAAATTTCCTAACTTACCAAACATTAAAATACTTAAAAATCGTACACCCCTTAATAAATAGAACAGTTAATATTTTAAAAATTTGGCCTGAGCATAAACTTGAATATTTAAATTTTAATACATAATTTATATAAAAAAAATTTAGAAATGTTTCTTAATTACGAAAATTGTAAATCCAAAAATGTTTGTGGTATTGCCCTATCAGAAACTTGGAATAATTAGAAAAAAAGGGAAGACTTAGTTGAAAACATGAGCAATTATGTTTCAATACTCTTCACTATTTAAACTAACTGGCACGAGACCATCTAACTTGAATTTCAACAGTAATTTTTTGGGATACATCATGAGCCCAAAAGAATAATTAAACTTACTTTAAAAGAAAATTAACTTAACTTAATAAAAGAAAATTAACTTTACTTTATTTTTATTCTTTAAAAGAATAAATATATAAAATAGCACTTATTGGAAAACTGATCGTAATTGATAAATATATTTTATTAATCATTACTTGCATTATTAAAAAAAATGGCTATCTTTTTCAAAATTAAACCAATACAATTAAAAATTATATTTTTAGAAATAATGAACAATCATTTAACAACTGAAATTATTTAATACTATGGGGAAAAGTGTTCCGCATTTTCTATAACTATTAGATAATCCTTAGATACCATTAGATAATCTTTTAACTTCAAAAGGTATACTTAAAATTTTAATACAATTTTTAAATATGAAGTAAACAAGAAATACCAATTAATCTTTTTTGGTGATTAAACAATAACTAATTTAAATCTTTTATAGTGCACATTCAACATTAAAAACTAATATATAAATTTTAAAAAAGTTCTGCAATATATATATATATATATATATATATATATATATATATATATATATATATATATATATATATATATATATATATATATATACAGGATATTTGGTCTACATACATATATACACATATAGTCCAAATATCCTTAACAGTTTAGGGCCTCATATCAAACTTTGGAGTAATTAGAATATATATATATGATAGTGAAATACTTTTTTCATGGAAGTGGTATTCAAAATGTTTTGTATTTTGTACTTACATTAGAAATGGCATGTTTATATTCATAAAGATAGTTTATTTTCTAAAAACTCATATTTTACCATTGAACATAAAAATATCTTCCAAGAATTTTAAAACTAGTTACCTGGTCGGGATTTAGAGAGACAATACGAAAACCTAATCAGTAAAAGAGGGTACCTTAATACAAACATGCAGAGAAATCGTTAGATCATTTTCAGCAGCACTCTACATTAAATTGATGAACCATCTACAACATGGAAATTATACAATGCACACAGAACTACGTGCTTGATTATTTATATATGTAGATTATATACTTTCATTTCTAGCAAAATAAGTATTACATGATGAAAAGGGTTTCAAAAGTTGCTTACAAGTCAACTTATTATTTTTTTCTTCTAAAAATATCGTAGATATTTCCCAATGTCTACAAAATATTTGTACAGCGGCGCATGAGAAACCTCCATTTACACAAAGCAATATGGCACAGTGAAGAGGCTATTGTTTTACACTAAACAATTAGTAAAAACATATATAAGTTTGTACTCTTGAAAAGAATCAGGAAGCATTTATTGAATCCAAGCAGACTTTGCTCTAGGATATACAGCATTACACAATAAAAAAATTCTCTTTCTGCTAAACTTTGTTTTTGCATATTATAGTTTTTACCTCTCAAAAACAAAATGCACTTTACTATTATTATTGTAAACTACATTTATATTTCAATTTATTATTATTATTATTTTTACTTTGATAACAGCAAAGAGAGGTAGATAAGACTACATCCACTGAAATATTGCCTGAGTACATCGAGCATTTAATAAAATAACAGAATGACATTTGGAAGTCAATAAAGCAGATCTTTTAAATTTGCTGTCGTATAGATATAAAATAAAATAGCAAATGATGAAGCCTCTTAGAATTTACTTAATATGCATACTTCAATCCCGATGAAGGAGTCACAGTTATTGGCATACTACCACTGAGAACAGAAGTAGAGATTTTTTAAATATAAATTCTCTAATATTAAAATTTATTCCAATATAAAGTTTACATATTTGACTTAAGACTTTTTATACTGAAAAAAAATTGAATAAAAGAAAGCACACTTCATGAGATAAAACTTTCACACATTTTAAAAACAATTGGTTAAAGGTAATAGAAATTTTTCCTTAAGTATAAATAATACCATTGCAATTTGCAGTCACAAAAGTAATTACTATAACATTTTCTGAATCAACGATATTAACAGTAGTGTATTGATACATACCTGCCAACTTTTAGAAAAGTATTTCAGTAAAAGTTTTCAGTTTTAATCTGTGCGATTGTGGAAAAAATTATACCTCTAGCATTTATTTTCCCCATCTATAGTTTTTCAAGCTAGAGGCTTCCTCCCCCCCCGATGGAAAAATGGTTTGACAAGTGCATTTTCGGAGCCTCTGTGATCACACAGTCCGGGAAGTTATTTCTCTCTTCCCACAGATGGGTTGCATGGTGTGCTAATTTCCGCTTCTCATCATGGCTAACAAGAAAAGATCGCCATTATGTGCTCATATATAAAAAATTTTTTTACCTTTTTAAACTTAGCCCAGATGAACCGAAACGCGTAAAATAATTCATGCTATCAGTAAAAGCGTAAAACCTGTGGATCTTGCGTAAAATTTACGCACGATGTGTAAAAGTTGGCAGGTCTGTTGATATATTTAAAATTTGTACAACAAATCTAATTATTTTAAAATTTAATGTACAATTGACACTCAGAAAAAAGTGTCGATATATTCATTCATAACATGTATTTATTAAGTGTAAAACTTAATAAATTGTTGGTACTTAAAAATAAAGCAAATTTGTACTTCTCAGTATGCATTGAATTCTAAGATACATTCTAAATTTCTTTTAATCTAAATAAAGTATTAAATAAAGCATAAATACCATTTTTGAAACTTCAGGAAGTTAATGAGAGAAAATTTCAAACATTTCAATAGGGAAAATAATGGATTGTTCTAAAATGACACATTTCTTTTAATCTAGATAAATAAATACTATTTCTCAAACTTGAAAAAGTTAGTATGCCAAGAAAAAATTCAAATTTTTTAGCAGATAAAAAATTTCAATTAAAAAAATTATGTAAAATTGCAAATTAAAAATTTTAAGGTATTTTGAATCATACTTCAAACATTTAAAAAGACATTATCAAAGAAACGTGCTTTCTATATTCACATATAAATTTAGATAAATATTTAATAAAAATAGCAGTTAATTAAATACAAGTGATGTTTACCTGAGATAAATCATTAATTTTTTACAAAGTATTATGTGTACATAATTGGTAAAATATAATAAAAATATTAGTTAAACTTTTTGAGAGGTAAATGGTTATATATGATCCTACAACACATTTTTCATTGGTATATAATTTATGAGGTATTTATTTTGAAACCATTAACAATATATCACACAACAGTATTCCTGAATGCTGAGGCAGATGGGATATTTATATTGTAATAATATTGCCAACTAACAAATCATAAAATTTCAACATTATTCTAAATTTGTTTAATTTAATGCCAGTATTATAGGATCCCATATTTTTTAATGCAATTCTACTCTAAAAAAATCTATTAATTTTCAGAATTATAAGAGTTGAAGTAATTTTTTTAAAAGGCAGTTTTAATAGATTAGTGAAAACTTGCCATAACAACAGTTTTTAAATAAAATGATTAATTTAAGGATAACACAGAGAAAAGGAATAGATTATATATAAATGAATAATTAAATAGATTAAGAGATGTATAGTATATTAATGCAAAATCGCACAAAATAGCTTGGAAAGTTGCTTAATCTGATGCATATCTTTGAAAATTTTATAAAACATTAAAAATACATACATTATAAGTTTATAATCGATTTGGTTGGAGTTATAATTTTTCTCCTTTATATACTAGAAAAGTTCGCTTTTTTTTTACAATAAAGAACAAAATTTTATCATGGATTCATACCACAAAAACTCAAATATACTAAATAAATACAAAAATTCTCAGTAGAGTGTACACTAATGATAGATGTTACACATTTGAACAAAAATATTAAGTTTGTAGCATTCATAAGAGGCTTCAAAACTATGTTTAGTTGTACTTTTAGGTTTATAAAGTGCATAGAAAGGAGGTATGTATCATTCTACTCATTATTCACCACGTGATGTGCAGAAAAGGCACGTGATAAAATTGGAAGTTCTTACTACAAACACTTAAAATTACTAATTTTCTACTTTGGACATAAAAGTGTGAAGTCAAAACAATCATCACTAAAAATGTGTAAGCTGGAACAAATTTTAAAAAATTCCACGAGTTGTGAGATATTTTATATTCGTAGTAAATATTTGCAAGATACTCAGGGCCCGATTATGCTTTTATGGAAAACAGTTATTTTGAGGCCACTTCAGTTTTTCTTTAAAAAATGCATTAATATTTTCTAAAGAATTAATTATTGCAATAAAAAGAAGTTTTACAATTAAGAGCTTTCCTTTTATTACAAGCTCTTGACTATTGTTTGTGCAATAATCAGGCCCTAATTCAAAACAGCACTGAACATTAACAAAAGTTGTTAACAAGTTAAAACATTTAATGTTCAAATAAATGATACATACTTGCATAGTTAAAATTATGATTTGACTTATATAAAGAGAAAATAATCAGTGATTACCTTAAGAAATTGCTGACAAAAAGTCCAAAACTAGTGCTTAATTGTACAAACATATCATAAAAACATCTGTTTTTAAAAGAATATAATCAAATATACTTTATTCCTTTTTATAAGGAAATATTTTTTGCTTACTTTTATCAAGGCTGAATGATTTCACACATTGCCTTTCTAAAGACAATAAATGTGGATAGTGCATAGATTACTGGAGTAATGCAGAGAATTGTTTCATATAGAATAATTCTATATGCTTGAATGCTAATTTGATATACATTATTTCAAGAGCCCGAAATGATGAATTTATTATGTTTAGAAACACTTGCAAAAATTAAAATCCTATAAAGATAAATTATTTTGTTGAAAATAAGTTGGATGCATATAAAAATACATGTTAGATATTATTTGTACTTTTGAGATTTAAATTATCAGCAGGTACATAGCAAGATCAGAAAATTCTAAATATATTTCTAAAAAATATCAGTACACATAAAATGAAATTATGAGAGAATTCAGTCTATTTTAAGTAAGATGTCCTAGAAAAGTTTTTGCATACATTTATATTAAACATCAGTACAATATGCATAGTATTTTTATCATTACCACTATAAAAAGACAAACATGATAGTATTTTAGACATGGAGTATACTTTATTTTATCAGTATTTGTACTGTTTAATATTCAAGCATTTTTAGAATTGCCACACACTTTTAAAAATAAATTGGGAGCTAATTTCAAAGTATATAATTATTAAAAAAGATATAAAATATATCAATACCAAATTGCTTTCTATTGAACAAGCACAGTTACCAAAAAAAAAAAAAAATTAAAATGCAGGTAATATTTTCATTTAAGAAAACCAAACTTAAAATATTCTTGATTTAATCATTTATTAAAGTCTCAATTGAAAATATAAAATCAAAACACTTATTAATTTGTTTCCTTAATTTAATGATACTTGGTAAAAATAAGTTCTTTTGTAACATATTTCTCATAACTTCAATATCTCTAAATTAAATGAAAGTTGAATTCAATACATTAAACTACTAAAAAATTTGCAACAATCAGGAATCCCCAAAAATTCAAAGTAAAAAATGAAAGAAATTAGATAGGTAAAATTAGTTCCCAACAAGAAAATTTTGACTAACAGAAAACTGATACATTTTACGAACAAAAATTTTAGGAATATTTATTATTAATAAAATTATTCCTGGTAGTGCTAAGTGAAATATATATGCATTAAATTTTACAAAATCATTCCTTAGCGAGACAATTACTTGAATGATCCTTGAGACAAATAAAAAAAAAAAAAAACACAAATGAAAATAGACTGAAATCCTAATAATGAATTTTGAAATAGACATCAATAAATAGAAATCACATCAGGGATACATTTACAATAAATATTTTAAAGGCACAGAATCAATCTATATCAAACAATATAACAAAAGTGAAATTTTATTTTATTACAAGGAAAGTTATTGAAATAGTAGTTAAAGTTACATTTTTTAAATTTAAAATGTAAGTTTTTTCTTTATTATAAAGGAAATTTTTATTTTTTTATAATTTTTTTTTATTTGGATATGATTTATTGGTCTTTATAAAAAATATATTAATGATAAGAGATTTACTGGAAAAGATATTCAATGTTTTAACATGAGCAGAATGTCATATACATGAGTTTAAATAATATACTTCAACTGCAAAGAATATCCCCCATCCCTTACAAAAAATAAACATATTTTTAATTTGAAAGAAATTGGCAATGTGTTATTAAACACAAATTAGAATTTCTTTTTTTAATACATTTAATTGCATGGGGGGAAAAATCGTTTTCTAGTAAGCTTTAACACTTTAAGATTTGGAGACTGTATAAATTTTAAGACCAATCATAAAATATCTTTCTGTGAGTTTTACTATCAAATTTTTTCTTCTTTATTCATTTGTGTAAAATTAATGCTATCTTTAAAATAAAAGTTTAAAAACTTTTTTCAAATATTATCATTCACTTATCTCAAATGGAACAGACTATAATTTTGTAATTTGAAAGCATAATCCATTTTCAATCCAACTGAGTTTAATAAGAAAAGCATAACTTTTTAATACTTTTTCAAATGGGAATAATTATTTTATTAACATTTCTTTTACACTTATATTTTTAAAGATTTACTTTTAAATTTAAGACTAATCACAACACAAATGAAGCAGGACTTTTAATATAAAGCAGTCATATATGTAACTAGACCAGTTGTGTTTCCAAAAGCAAAAACCATCACAATAGACAATAGAACAAAAAAGTCTGAATATTTTTTCACTTGTCTATAAACTTCCAGAAGATACTTTAATTGTTGAAAAATCTAGAAAATTATTGCTTTTCCAGAAGAGAAGGCAGGTAAGATAGAATGACTCCTGTCATACTTTTAAAATATCAAAAATTAATAGCTGTTTCACATTTGTAAAAAATACTATTTATAAAAATATAGCAACATACAGATTTAACAAACTTCTCTACAGCAGAAAAGGAACATATATTAGCAAAATTAAATGACAAATTTGCATGGAGGTTTTTTTAGCACATAGCTACAACTACTAACACACTAATAGTGTCATGAAAAACTACATAGTGAATGGAAGATCAATTACTATTTTTATGGATCTTAAATATGCAAAAAAAACTTTTTGTTGTTTTAAAGGCACTGACTTTGTGTATTGAATCTGAGGGGAGGGGGGATCCCAATGACAACTGAAATGAAAATACGTTATAGAATGCATGGCAATCCTAAATTTGAACAAAGTTATTTCTGATATTTAATATGGAAATGTACAATGAGATGTAATGCACTTTGAGCTGAATGGAAAAATCAGTCTCTTGATTATTTATTCAATATTAAAAAAGGTTAAGTATTTGTATACTGATTTTAATTTGCATAAAATGAAAAAGTTTAATATGAAGTAAACATGGGAAGTTCGGATCTCCCATGAAATGATTCTTAAAATGATTATGTAAGCATCAAAAACTGACTTCTTTTCAGAAGTTACAACATTAAGATTCATTAGCAGATTAATAAAGTTTATAAAAATACATAATATGTGAATAATTAATCAATAAATGATATGAATATATTCAATACAGCCTTGTTAACCCCATAACCAGAAAGGTATATCAAATATGCAAGGTACTGCTGCAATGCTGCAAATAGTCTATAAATTTTGTATATTTATTTTAATTTAGTTATGTCAAGTTTTTTATTTATAAATATTAAAAACTTGACAATTTTTTTTCAAGAAAATATTAGTTAGTATAAGGAATTTATCATACAAAAGAACTAGAATTATTGATTTTATATGAATATAACTATAAATTATACTCAAATGAATTGCATTGTTTATGAATACTTAATTTTGAAATATGAAAAACTGATAAGGAAGCCAATTTAAAAGTCTAAGTTAAAAACTAACAATCAAATTTAGAGAGAATACTACAAAACAAATTTAAAATTTTAAGCACACTTGAAAATTTTATAATTATGTACACAACTAAATACTGTGATTTAGTTAATTAAACAATTTCTCATATTTCTTAAATTTCACGAAACATCTATAAAAAGTTAAAAAACTTTCGGCCCCAAAATCAGGAAATACATTTTGGGGCAAAATAAAATAAATTAATGGATTGAAAGTAATCTTGTTAATGAATATAAACTGTCTTTCCACACAGCCCAGTACATGTCACCTTCTCAAGTTAATTATCACATTAATTGATATAACATACAGAATAATATTCGAAAACTATTTCTTGATGCATAAAAATATGTTTGGAAGAGTACAAAATAGAAATAAATTTTTTTACCCAGTTCTATAGTTAAATATATTTAAAGCAATCTTAACTTTTTTGGATCATCTTAAGCATTCTTCAGAGAAAAAATTACCCCAAAGGCAAAAACTAACCTTCTTGCTGAACAAAGTATTGCTGATTTTAGTTAAGATTAACATCTGCTTACACAGTGTAGCATTGCATGATACACCCTAATATTATGCTCAAATCCAAGTATTGACAGTTATTATTTATATATAAATCATTGGTCTTGCATGCTAAAAAGATATGAGTATAATATACATAAATTTCAATTTGATTTTGAAAAGAGTTAAATTAAGAAGATTAATGCTTAACTTTTAATAATCGAAAACAATTATTTGGTATTTCTCACATTTTTATAAAATAAAAAATATGCAACATAAGAAAATGAACAAATAATGAAAATAAAAATAAGAAAAATCATATCTGGAAAAATAAACAAGCAAACAAAAAGAAACCAACAAAATAAATTTAAATGATAATTTATTTTTGATACAAAAGAAAATAAAACAAACATTTTGAAAATCAGACATTACAACATTAAATAAAATGTAAATATTTCATAAATTTTGAGAAATAAATTAAACAAATTAAAGCAAGATAATATTGCAAAGTTTAAATCAAAAATATAACATTTAATACACAAAACTACAAGACACAAAATTCTCAAAATAAATTACAAAGACACTCAGCACAAATTTGTTCAGAATCAGAAATCCAATTAAAGAGTTTGCAACTAAAGATAATATATTTTTAAAGCAACAGAAAATAATTCTTTAAAAAATTATACATTTGTACTCAAAACTAAGTCTAAAATCTATTTCCATACTCTTATAGAATAAATTTTGTTAAATTAGATATTCAACAGAACAAAACTACGCAGTTAAATTCTAATCATGTTTCTCTAAAATGAAACTTAATAAATTTTACAATTTTTTCAGCACTAAAATATTTCATAAAAATGCTGTCTCGTTTTAACGCTTGATTATAAAATTCAGATACAAACAAAGAGGACAAACACACAAAAAATATCCACATGGAAAGATATTTACAAGCTTTCTAATAAAAATTCTTTATATTATGATTAAATTATTAGAACTCATCTATAGATAGACAATATTGCACTAAATGATTTGCTGATTTACACACACATAGCACACTAGTATTTCTGCTGGTTTTATATAAAACTGAAACATTTATCACGCAAGATACTACACATCATTAAACTTTTAAGTAATAAATAAAATGAAGACTATAAGCAAATGAGTATTGCAGGAAAAAATGAGAAGTAATATTGTGATGTTTGTTTCCCTTACAGGTAAGAGTTACATTTTATTATAAATCTAAATTTACTTTTCATATTTAACTTACATGAAAAAACTATTTACTCTCAATGCCAAGAATATGCATTTTTTTATTTTCCTCTTTAAAATTTAAATAATTTTTCCTGTTCTTTCATAAGTAAATTATTAAATAATAAAATATATGTTTAGCTTTTAAAATTGAACAACAGATATTTTAAATTTTAACTGTACACAGGCATATAAAGCAATAAAACTATCATTTTTTGAAAGAAAAAGGAAGGTCAAAATATGACACTTGCAATCTTTTAATTAAAATTTTCATTATATAATAAAAACTTTAATATATATATATATATATATATATATATATATATATATATATATATATATATATATATATATATATATATATATATATATATATATATATATATATATAAGTATGCAATTCAGTAAATTTTGCCAAAAATTTATAAATAGTGTTTTAATTACCAGTGAAATTGTATACTAATAGTAAAAATATTCTATGATTAAAAAGTAATCAAAAGGCTAAAAAATTTAGGATTTATAGAAATAGCAAAAATATATATTTTTAAAAGATTACTCATAAGAAAATCATCCCTTAACCTGTCTTTTAAAACTTGTTATGGATGGAAAAAATTATAAATTAAAAGTGTAATACGTTATCAGTAGTAACACAACAAATCAATGAATTTTATTAGTGCTTACTTTTAAAGATGCTTGTGGTAACATATATTGGAAAAGCAAGTGTTTTTAATACTTCATGTACTTAATTCTTAAACTGGAGAGGAATAAATAAACAGAAAAAATGAGCTAAATTAAATAATTTGATAAAATTTAAATAAATATAATATTAACTCATGGGTAAATTTCTGTAATGGAATAATTATAAATTTCTCTCGCATTATTTACTTTAATTGCTGGACAATTTAATACAAAAAAGTATGGTAAATATTGTTTTTATATTAACATGTAAATAAACCATATAAACAATAGGCTTAAATGAGACTTAAATAAAATAAAATTAAGAAATTTGTGAAAATCTACAATTTTGCTACTTTTCATATCTTAAAAATTAAAAAATAGTAGTTTTGGATAAAACAGATAATTAAGAAATTTACAGAAAGATAAATCGGCATACAATGCAATTTTTTTAAATGAAAAAGTTATTCCAAAGATAACCTATTTTAAGACAGTTTAGCTATAATATTAATTAGTTCATTAAAAAATTGTGTAGACTGATTTAATGTGTAAGTAAGAAATGTACTTACAAGAAATGCTATATTGATATTTCTATATAACATGATAAATATATCATGCTATAATGTTATTTCTTATGATGTAATAAAAAGGGATTGAAAGTTTTGCTTTATAGTGCTATCAAAGCTATATTAAATAAGGAATTATTGCAAGTCCAGCATATATTATTATATAGCACACAAGATAAGAAATTTTACTCAAAATTAAATTCAAAAGTGAAATTTCCAAGCAGTTGTATTCAATTCTGATGTATATAAATATATACATATATACAACTTTTAAAATTTTCTACTATTACAATGTCAAATACTGTACTTACAATTACATGTTATAAAATGCTAATTTTTCCTCCAACATAGCCAAATTTCAATACAAATGTAATCAAAGAAATTAATTAGATGATAAGGAAAATCTTACCATGTCACATTTTAAAATTTTTTAACTACTATTAAAAAAGATTTAAATAAAAGTAACCACACACACAGAGTTGCGATAGTTATTTAACTTTATTCAAGTTTTCAACGAGGCAATAAATTTAGTGAAATAACTCATTATAAATAAAAAGATCAACACAAAAATGCTTAATGAGTAGAAATAAATTTTCTTTACTTAAATTTATCAGACTATTAAATTCACCAGAACTATTAAATTGTTAATTAAAAAGAAATAATCAAAAAAACTTTTTTTCTTTAATAATTTCCCATTTCTTTAATAATTTCCTTTGTCTGAAATAATGATAGGTGTAAAAAATAATGATAAATGATAATCAAAACAGTTACAAAAACAATTACTCAAATATTGAACTGAAAAAGATTACATAACAAATATAAAAAAAATAGATTAAACTACAGAAAAAAAAATAAACTCCACAAAAATCTTAAATAATTTTTTGTAAACTGAAATTTGAAAATAAATAATTTATCAAAATACTACTTTATTAATGATAATCACAATCCATATAAATTACAAAATAAAAACTTCAAATAATTCAATATTTTTATATATTCTTAAAGTAATTCTTGAATTATAAAAATCTGTGAATAGATAAATTTAGTTTGTTTTTAGTCTCTACTGATAACAGTTTGATTAAAGTTTGCATTTTTTTGTTTTTCTTTTCATAACTGTGTTGTTATTTTCGCAATTTTAGTATGTAGGGCACAATATAATATTAATAACAGACTTTAAATTGATAAAAAAAACTCTTAAAATTTTTGATATTTTATTATGATTGCACACTTAAAAATAATCAAAATCTAGCAACTAATGAAATTCAAACTGAAGACGAAATCTTAGGTCTCATGGTTATTAAAAGAAATACAATATGTATTCCTCTCATGTGCATTAATTTTTTAAAAAGCTAAATAAAACTTTTCATTTTAAAATAAAAATTATAAAGATCAAAAAAGAGATTTTCAGCTGGATTCTGAGATAAATATCTGCAAAGATCTAGGAAACCAGAACATCTGGCAGTACTCCTATTCTACACAACAAATGACTAAAATTTGAATATAAAATTGCATACATACTCTTGGCATTAGAGAGCAAATAAATGACTAATTTATTATCATTAACTAATTTTTCAATTAATATTAGTAAAGAGTCCTTTTACTGACTAGCAAAATTAAATAAAGAAATATCAAGTCACAGATTTGAAACATTTGTTGCAATATTTAAATACAAACAATGAATACCTGACAAAAACATTAAACAAAGTTGAACTAAGTAAGTAAAAATCAATTATAACATAAAAGAAAAGTTACACAACTTCTAAAAAATACATTTAAGTTCAAAACATAAAATACAATAGTACACACAATAGCGCCTGATTTAAAGCTACATAGGCTTGGTAAAGCTCACAATGTCTAACAAAGTAGAGTAAATAGAAGTTACATTTAACTGGAACTAATACTGCCTTAAATAAATATACACTCACATTAACTATTTTATTTTTAAAAATATTTGATAGTGAATATTACATTTTTTATACCGATATGTAATTTCACAGAAATCCCTGAACATTTAGCATAGACAAGCTGCAACAAAAGTGAAATTTATCTTTATATAGTTTCAAAAACAGCAATCTTCTTTCGTTGTTATAATGTTATCTTCCTTATTGCTTTTGTTAATAGCATGCATAGTATTATTATGAAGGAAACCAAAAATTTACCATTTATAATTTACTAAAATAATTTAGCCAAAAGTTACAGTGGCCTTTTTTGCATATTGCTTCAGTACTGGCATAGATTCACAGTTAAAAGTCAACTTTAATAAAGAAAAATGCATAGTTAAAATTGCACCAATGCATTTGCAATAAGTAATCATGAAATGAGAGCATTGAAAATTCATAGGCACAATATTTCATAAAAACAATGTACATAAAGTAAATGTAATTAAATCTAAAGACAAAGTACCAAAATAAATATAACAAAGAAACACACACACTAAAATCATGCTTCTCTGAAAATCTACAGCTGCCAAGAGGCAGGACTCTAAACAGTACACGTAACATCCGCAAAATCTGGAGGAAAGACTGTAAATGCTAAAATAATAAAACAAGCCAAGGCAAACTGCTTTTTTTTGTAGCAACAGTCTCCATTTGCACATAAAGAACAAATACTCTATACAGAGTTTTGAGATCTCCAGTATAAAAATAAAGTCAAAATTTAAACAGACAAAACACATCTGCTAAGATTATAACAATTTTTCACCGGGCAACACAAATTTTTATTCTTTTTAATTTTCCCAATCGGGCTATATGAATAATAATGCCTAGACTGTTCCTTAATTGATGGAACTTATTATTTTGGGCCAAGCACATATTTCAGACACTCATGGACTATGAAAATGAATTTTCACTTGCTTTATGTACACTCAAAACTACCTGTGTATCATTACTGGGGCCCCAACTGGACTAGCATGATACCATTGCTATTGCATGGTATGGTGAGAGGGGAAGGGTGGTTGAGAGGGTGAGGCTGCCAGAGAGCAGTCCTACCCGTTGCATAGTGGAAGGCAGGTTGTTGTCGTGGATTTTGTAGTCGGCGGATGCGACGATAAAAGGCCTCATTGGCTCGCTTGAACTCCCTGTCTCGTATAATACTAAAAGGTTTGCTCTGCGGAGGCAGAGTTAAGTAGCGACTGATGCTGGCTCGAATTGTGTGCATGGTGCTGACACTATATTCTTCCCCATCAGGCTTTGTTAGATTCTCATAAAACTCCTCCAAAATTACAGCCAGAGTGCCGGCTTCAAGTCGTTCAAAGTCCCTTCGACTACCTTTAGACTGCAACCATTCTGAAATCCAGATTTGTAAAAAAACATAATTTACATCCAATACATCACATTAATCTAATAACCATCTCAATCTAATCGTTAATAATTTACATAATCACATTAATATTAATGACACAAAAATTATTCATGTTTAATAAAAATTATTTATCAATAACTTTTTGAAGTTAACAAAGTGTAAGTGCTGAAGAGTTTGTAAATATTATTGTACTAACATTTGGGGAACTTTAGCTAACAAAATTGCAACTCTGATTTTTCCCCCTAATATGATATTTGCAACTTTAAATATTAAAAGAATTATTATTAAATGGCCATTTAACATTGTAATATTCAAGTATTTTTCTCTAATATGAAATTAAATATGATTACTTCACATTAAAATAATTTGAATGAATTTAAAATATTTACTTTTCAAATTTAGTTACTTAATGTGACTTATTACAGATAATAAACTTCAGAAATTTTTAATTCAGATTTTTGTTACTACGTTTGATTTTTCAATAAAATACAAATGTATAATTTTATTGTTTAGGAATTAATTTATTAAATAGGTACTCATTATTACTTTTTTCTGTTGCTGCTTCCAAATAAACAGAATTCTTCATTTTTAAAAGCAAAACCAAAAAAGGATTATATTATCTTTTAAAATTATTATTAACATTTCAAGATTAAAAAATTTCACACTGAGTAGAAACCTCAAAGTAAAACAAATTTTTCTTCAATTCCTAGCACTTTTGTTCTCAACCTATTTTTGGAAAGAGCCAACAGTTAAGAAATACTGCACTTTCAAATTTTAAATAATAATGCAACAACTGATTTAATTTGCAAAGCACCCACACAAATTTCATAATCAAAATATAGCAAACTATAACTCTTAATTTCAGAATTTGTTTCATCAATTATCCACAGAAACTAATTTCTTTTAAATATTTACTACCATGCAAATAATTGTGTGGTAGAAATGACCTCTAATTTTGCAGCTTTTATCTAAATAAAAGAATATAGTATTATTTATTTTATATTAGTGATGACATTAAAGGTAAATTAGACAAATGATCACTTTGTTTTTATAATGAATATAGCAACTATTTAGAAAATCCAGTTTAATTTATTTCTTATTTATTTGGCATTCTACACTAAATTTTTATTGTTTACCAAGTTAAGGTTCATTTTCGTTATTAATTTTACACCATCCAGTCACATTAATATGATCACCTGACAAAAGCTAGAATAACCCCCTCTAGCAAAGAATACTGCTGCGAGACTTTATAGGAAGAGAGTTAATTAGGTTCCTGAAGGTGCTCACTGGGATGTTGAACCATGCCGACTTCAGTGCAATGTTATGCTTTGCTAGATTACGCTTGTGAGGATCCATGCCATGAACAACCTGATTGAGATGGTCCTTAAGATTCTCAATTAGGTTTAAGTCAAGTGAGTTTGTTGGCAAGGGAGAGTGCTCAACTCATCCTGGTGCTTTTCGAACCACAAATATACACTGATGTAAAAGACTTCACATTGTCTTGATACGTGCCCCATCCTGAGGAAAAATAACACACATAAAGGGGTGGACATGGTCCACAAGGACTGATGTGTACTTGTATTGATCCATACTGCCTTCCACAATGATGAGTGAACATAGAAAATGTCAGGAAAACATTTCCCAGACCGTAATTGCTGCCAGCCTGCACCATTCTGGTAATAGTTGAAATGTGTTTGCTTTCAGAGGTTTCACGCCATATACAGTCCATTGTCCATCCAATGTCCATTTATACAATAGAGCATAAAATAAGATTCACTGGAAAAAAATACCTGACGACACTCAGTGGCTGCCCAGTTACAGTACTAGCATGGAAATTCCAGCCTTTGAAGCTAATAAACAGAAGTCAGAATAGGTGCATGAACTAGGCGCCTGTTTCAAAGGCCCAGATTCAGCAATGTTCACTGAGCAGTAGTTTGGGAGATCATTTGTTGGTAGCTACTTGGTTAATCTGGGCTGTCAGTTGCTCATCAGCAGGACGCCTACTCAGCCAAATGCATCTCCACAGCCATCATTTATCTGTCATCTACGTTGCTGATTTCGAACAGTCCCATTTTGCTATATTACTAATGTAGCACACAAACAAGGAGGTTGACAAACTTAGTCATTTCGAAATACTTCCACCCTTTACGCAAAAGTCAATGATCAAGCACTTTTTGATATTTTTTGAAGACCTCACACACTTTTTATAAAAGCACAATTGCTTTGTGCTGTCACTTGCCTTCTGAGATTGTGTGATTAGTGTCGAAAGTATGTGGTGGTAACTTTATTGTGACTGGACTGTGTATTTTGTTAAGCAAAAGAAATATGATTTTGCTTAGCAAAATTTAAGTAATTTAGACTTAATTCAAATACATATTAATGTTAAATCAAAAAATAATCTACATAGAATTGGGATAACAGAAAACACCAAATGCAATCATTTAATTTTATTTAAAAAACTTTAGAGTATTACTTTATTTCATTATTTTAAATATTATAAGATCAACAAAGATATATAATTCAATAGTGTAACTTGAAGGCAATATAAAATGGCTAAAAGTGAAAAACAATGTAATCAGATTTAAAGGATAGAGTTTATGGTTTCATGAGCAAACTTCTATTACATATCAAGCTCAGGATGCTAAGCAAGTGCAGAAGGTACTTGCATAAGCTACAATCCAGAATGTCCACTGAAAAATACTATATTGATTTCAAACTACTTATATTAAGATACTGACAGGTATAGTTTGTCTTAAAAGCAGTACAAAGGACTAATGTCATAAAATAGCATAATTTTATTCCAAGAATCACTGAACAAGGCAACACATGTAGAGCAAATAGATTAATTTCAATTCTTGGTGTATCAATAGATAAATGCTAGAGTAATCTTATTATGCATTAAGCTGTATGGTCAGTCTTATGAAATGTCACACAAATCATTGTTTTAATAGGACAATATTAGGCAGTATATGATTAGTCATACTGTGAACTAACTATAAGCAACTTATCTTCTATGATATGAGCTGCTAGTCCTCCACACTTGTCTCTTTACTAGCCTTATTTTTAATATCTGTTCAATAATTAAAAATGGAGTTACAAGTTATCAATCTTGAAGCTGTATGTTGTTGAACATTTGATGTGAAAGAACATTTATCGAATAATGATTAATAAACTTATAAGAGCATGTTGAGGCATATACATACATATATTTCTACTAGTATCAGTCACATAATTTACTAAATACAGAAAGTAATTTGAATGTTTTTTGTTCCAGATTTGCATCATTTGTCTAGTAAAAATTCTTATTGATCAACAAAAATTTAGTTAGAAGATGCTTTTGCCTGTTGATGCTGTAGTTTTAAAATTGTGTCATATACACACATGCTATATATAAATTATATTAACTGTCTCTTTGGTCTATCTGGAGTTAAAATAAAAACATATCTATTTATTTATGTTTAGGAATACTAGAAAACAAGAGTTTAAAAAATATTAACAATTGGTATAAATTTTTCTATTTCTCTTAACTTGATTGTAAGCAAAATTTTGTAAAAAGTAGAATAGATAAGATAAAATTGGAAAATAATCAATTAAGTTCAGAAGTATAACATGAAAAATATTGTTTCTCTACAATGCATAGAAAAGCTTTTTTATTACAACACAAATTTAAAACAGCATAAACAAAATAATATCGCTTTTATATTTGCTATTAGTATAACTAGAGACCATAATTAAGTATTAATACAAAATTACAAAGAGTGATCTTTTCATTTATAAAAAATAAAATTGTTGCAAGGAGTTAACTGGATATTAGAAGTTTAATAAAAATACTGTTTCATACATTACAATTTAAATTGTGAAAAATTAACTTTTATCCTGCCAAAAAACATCTTTTTAAAGAACATTTAGGTTTTTCCATATAATTGCAAGGCCTTTTTCTATTTATTTTATATCAGCATTTAACTTTAAAATAATAAGAAACAATGATCAATTATAAAGGTTAAAAATGTACAAGATTTTAAAACTTACCCCTAAAAACTTTAACCCCCCAAAGTGTTTGCAGTTTACTTCTTTGAGCAATTTCATCCCAAGTGGTACGTTTAGTCGTACGGCCTCGATGAGAATAGGCGCTTGCAAGAGGATCTGGGATGAAGGACTCTTCAATTTTGACAGCAGCAACAGGGGATGGTGGCATGTAAGGAACACTTTCTACTTCTTCCTCATCACATTCTTCCACAGACATCTAATAAAAATATAGATATTTAGTCTTTAATTTCTTAATATTACTATGTTACAATAAATATATTTATGCAAAAGAAAAGCGAAATATATCAATCTTATAAATGAAATGGCACAATTTTACCTTTGCCATTTTTCTTTCTTTTACAATATGTTCACATGTATTCAATAGCTTTCATACTTTTTAAATAAGTTTCTATGTTTTTCTCTCCTTTTATAAAAAACAAGGTTTTTTGAAACAAAGAAAATGAAAAAATTTTGAATTTGGATGAAAAGCAAAACCAAGATAGATATACAAGCAAAGGGAATATTGACCAGGTTAAAAGTTAAAACAGAAAACTTTTGTACAATTAGGAATTTCTCAGCATGGATTTAACAAATTTTCAGAAAATTTGTTCTTTTACAAAAATTTGAGCATGACACCAGAAAACTTAAATTCACTGACATGAAGATCTATTTGAAACAGAAACATTTTTAGTGATGAACATTGTTTTGATCTATGCTTTCTCAATTGGTAAGTAGCACTCAAAAGTTAATTTTAATACAGTTTATATTATGTTGCAATTTAGATTATCATAAAAAATACATGTATAATTATAGCCATATTTGATGTATGTGTTACTGGGAAAGTATATGAATGCTGGATGATTTTAGGCAAGGTATGAAACATATAAAATAATACACATTTTTCCTAGGTTTGGTTTGGTTTATTTGTCGCTCAACGGTCATTTATTGCACACGAGGACTAATTAGACCGGGACCTATGGTTTAAAGTGGATTCTGAACCACTACAAACATCCATGCCCAAGGTGGGATTCGAACCCACGAACTGTTGAACCACATATTTTTTCCTAGGCATAATATATAATACCAATGCATTCTATAGATTAACAAATGCTATTTAGGCAAAGTATGAAAGAAAACACAAGGATGAGGTTATTATGTAAATGATGTGCATTTCTCAAAAACACAAATGTTATTCTGAAAAAAATAATGAGAATGCCATTAAAAAAAATTATTCAAAATTCATAAAGAGAAATGAAAATCGTGCAAAAAAAATAATCTATGCCTCTCTTATTAAAGGAAAAAATTTTCATAAAAAAAATAGAAAATTAACTTTCTTGTTACAGCATGGCAGGCTTAAATGAATTGCTTTTAGCTACATTTATTACACTAAGACATTTCATATTTTGACGCTTAGTTTTTGACATACATTTGACGAATCCTTGGCTACTGCCACTGGACTGAGCAATAACAAACGTAACCAGAGAGGAATTTCATAGTAAGAAATATCAATTCTAAGCAAGTTCTTAGGCTATTCTTAGTTATAAAGTGAATTGTGATTTTCCATATACTGATTTTAAAATTCCATCAGAAATTCCAAGTTGACAGAAGCTATCCTCTGTCATACTTATTATAGATGTCAATATATTGAATAAATCATCTTGCCCCTTGTCAATGTCAGGAATATGAATGTGCACAGTAACTCCCAAAGAAGCAATGAAAAATTTTTTCCCAATATTTTTTCTTCTTGTATTTCAAGATTGATTTTAGAGATTTATTTTACTTTGATGGCATTTTCAGTTTTGAAACAAATATTGCACAAAAACTATATTTCATCAGCTTTACTAGCATGAGAAAGTATGAATTTTTTGATGACACATTTTGCATGCAAGTATTTCCTTTAAACATATGAAACAGGTATTAGAAATGAAAATATCTTCAGTAAACACGCCTACATCATGTTGGTTTAGTCCAATATCAAATATAATCCTTTTGTAAATAAGCTTTTTCTTATCATAATCTGATTAGTTTTGCCTTTTTCTATTGTTTGGACACTTTCTTTTACTTTTTCTAGTAGCTCCTCTGTATTTATATCGTTTAAAACATCTTAGCGCGGAAAAGACTTTGTAAACCGTACTTTAGATTTTCAACTAGAAAGAGTTTCGTTTAATGTTCTTTTGATGACAGAATGATAAGCTCTATTTTTTGTAGATTGTATGAAATACAATTTCATGTCTCTAGACTAGTTCTAGTTGATAAACTATTGTCTAGTTTAGGTCAATAGTCAAATATTGTTCCATGTCTATAGAGCACGGCTTCTTCTCAAATACTACAGCTTACTTCTCCATTTTCATGCAACACAGTAAAAAATAATTTTTTGTTGAATAAATTTAAGTAAAATTGCACATTTTGTCTCTCTCGCCATGTGCCTTGTCACGATATTCAAAACGAATCAGATAGGTATTTTTAATTTTACGGTTTCTCATTTGGCATTCTATAGAATGCATAGGAAATATGTGAAATGTAAATCCTTTCATATATTGTGCCGGATAACTTTAGGCAGTATATACAATGATTAGGCATTCTATGAAATGCGGGATTCCAAAATTTTCCAGTAACACATGAAATAATAAAAAGGGATTAGTCTTGCTGATGTATTATCATTTTTTCCACATGATGGTCAACTGAATCAAAGCCTATGACCTAATGTAGATTATGAACTACTGAAAGTAAATGTCCATGTTTGAAGGAAAAGAATTCTCAAACTAATAAAACTAGAAGGTTAACATTTCTACAATAGTTGTGTATGAAAGATTCTCAAAATTATAATCTGAAAGATTTTTTTTTAACTATACAGACTATGCAGGACAAAATACAGACAAATCAAAAAAATACCAGAAAACTTTTTTTCATTTCTTGAATACTAATTTTATTTAAAAATAATAGCATGGGGTATCATACAGCTTAGAATAGCATCCATATTTTTATTATCTCGATTCATGTGACTATTAATAAGGCTACTTGGAAGACTTAAATGTACAAATTCCTTTTCAAGGTCATAAATAAATTAAGATATTACGGCATGGAAACTTCAAAGTATGCCAATTTAGGGACAATTGTCATTCTTAGTGGTTCTAAAGCTTTTGACCATAATGTGTGATAAAATTAAACTGTATGATTACCTAGAATGGAAATACTTTTAAAATAATATTTCTGAAATTAAAAAGATTGAATCACATTGGGTGTATTTATAGCTTAACAGAAATTTGTCATACAATTGTTTTGTCCAAATTAACAATAACAAATCTAATTCCTTATTCAAATTGTAAAAAAAAACAGATCTACTGCCATTAAATACTATTTTGCACATTGGCAAATTAAATCCACTCTGCATGAATTTTTCAAACAAATCAGAACCAAGGAGGGAGTTGATACTAAAATAAATAAAAATTCAATTTTGTTAATTTATTTTAAACTTTCTCTGCTTTTAGTCAATAAATTAACTGCTTTACCATTAACTACTTTAACAAAATAGAAACAAGTTGATTTTAATCAATATTAAATTATTTAATGTTAATGAAAGCAATAGTACAAAAAGCGTATAATATTTCAAGTTAATAATTTTGATTAAAAATTTCATCATTTTATTCCTTTCAAGCAATTCTAAAATTCTTTTACAAAATTAGAAAATTTTGGTTTTTATCAACAAAAGTAAAATTTAAATAATCATTTACATATTTCTTTCATGTGAAGAAATACATAATTTTTTTTATTCTAGTCCTTTCTTTTGCAAGAAATAAACAATGATAAAAGTGAGCAAAATTTATTTAAATTACCCAAAGTGAGCTTGTATCTTGAGCATCATCAAAACATTCAAACGTATCATCATTTAAAACAGAATGCTCCTCTATTACATCTGTAGAATCCACTTCTTCATCTTTGCTACAACAGGTACTACTAAGGACATACTTGGGATAAAAGCCATTGTTGCCAAAAATATTGTCAGAGAAATAAGTGCTAAAATCTAAAAAACAGCAAAGTAAAGTATTGGCAGAAAATATATATGTAATAAAAATATCTTACAATTGATAATTTTTTATAATTTCCTTTATTTACAGTTCAAAGGAAGTATCACTATAAAAGTTGTAATCTTATTCCTTTTATTAATATTCCATCACAAGAGATGATTGTATTGTCACATCTCCATTATCAAATGTTCATACTGTACATACCAACATGATAAAAAATTTATATTTATTTAATTTTTATGTTTTTAAGCATACATCATAGCTAATAATTAAATTTTAAACAAACTTTTCCTATTCTACCAGTAAGTTATGAACCAAATTTGGAAAAACTTTTTTTTAATTATTACCTGTTTGAATCGCCTGATTCTTCAGAATTGGTTTACATGATATGGCACATGATGTCATCGTGGGCTGGCACATCACTTCTTGATCACATGTAGATTTGGTGACAATCGAATCTTCTAATTCACTATCGTCTAATTCAGTATCTAAAGGTTCAACATCAAGGTTTTCCGGGTCAGAATCAATGGTCTCTAAAATGGCTTCAGGGTACACCTACAAAATTATTAAGTTGCAATTCTAAGAAAATAGAAATGTTAAATAGATTTAAAAAAACAATTTTATTGGTACACAATATTACCAATACATCACAAGTTGCAATAAGAATTGGATAAATAATGTCAACTACTTTACCCATGGAAATAAGACATGGACATGTTACATAATATGTACCACATTTGTAATAATTGTTTTAAATATTTCATTTTTTTAATGTATATATTATTGCACATTAATATATTTAGTTTTTTATTTTTTTCTTTCAAAAGTTAAGGATTTGGATAGCTTTTTTTCCTTGCAATAATTTGACAGCTGAATTTTTGAAGTTAATTTAAAATTAGAAAAAAGGAAATTATCCAAAACCTATGACTCAAAGAAAAGCACAGTTATTCAAAAATCAAAATATAAACTATAGAAAACTGTAGACAGGTAATTTATGTCCCATGAATTTCCGTGATGCCATTCCAAATTTTATATATAGATCGCCCAATAAATTTAAGATTCAAATAAAATGCATAAAGTTAAGGTAAACAAAAATACTGAACAAATTAAGAACTAATTCTAGGAAAAAAGATCAATATTATTAAATACTAGTAGACATTTGAAATAATTTACTTATTTTAGGTAAATTTTTCTTTTCAAGTACTATTGCATACATTAAAATTATGAAAGTTATTTGCCAAGCATACATAAATTAAGATGTAAGTATAAATTTTCAATTTGCTGAACATTCATAGTGAAGTAATTGATATAAATTAGGCAAGTGCAAAATTACTCATAAATACAACACATCTTGCAGATTATTTCAGAATCATGCCTTTCATAAAAAAAATGATACTGCAGTCAAAGTTTTAAAATATTCAGTATTATTTGTTTTACCCTTTTTTACTATCCACTTGAAAAATATTCATCTTGTAAAAAATGACAGTAACTTTTATGTAAATTTAGAAGTTAAATTTATCACAATAAATTTTCAGTTTTTAGAAATCAATGTTTAATTAAAATATCTCTAATGTCTCTAAAATAAATCAATAATAAAATATTGAAGTTCATTGCAAACCTTCAACATAAAGTTTAATTAATCCAAGTTAAATGTTATGTTTTTCATATTAAAAATGTTAGGGAAATCAGAACCTAAAAATGTAGAAAATACAATAAGTAATGTTCTTTAAAAAAAATCTAAAAACAATAGGTTAAAATACATTTAAATGAAATTTTTTTATTTAAATCTATTTTCTTTGTTTTGCAATAGTAGAAAACAATAGTTATTTATTTCACATTGAATGTTACAATCTATACATGGAGAATATGAAATAGCAATTTTCTGTGGGATCTCAGAAGTGCATATACACCTTAGGTAGTATAAAAAGGATAATTTTAGAGAAAATATTTTAATTTTGAAATTTATCAAATCATTTCAAAAAAATCTTGTGCCAACACAGGAATGCTGAAACAAATATAAGTGATGAGGAAATATACTATCACTAAAAGCAATAATTTTCAGTGATACATATTTATAGTTAAATAAATGAGGAATTATGAAAACACTTAACACTATTTTAATGGTTTAAATAGTTTTAGTATGACTAAACATACCAATTTTTCCTAAAAATCTGAAAAATATTTCAATATCAAGATCTAGTAGTCTAATATGACTTTTTACAGTCTGGATATTTTACTTACCATGTAAGAGTTTGAACAATCTAGAAATATAAATTCCAATCTTTTCAGTAAATGAAAATGTGATATTAATATTTCAAGGAAAACTAAAACTAATTACAATATTAAAAATAATGCTTCATACAACATTAGCTTTTATCTATGACATGTATAAAATCCACAGAAAGATATGTGATTTTAAATACAAATGATAAGTGTCTAAATAATTGCATAAATTGCTACTTAACAAATATATTAAAAGTATTAAAAAGTTTTCATAGGAAATCTTTGAAATGAAACAATATATCTCAAGCTCTTTCAATATTACAATAAGAGAAAGTTAGAATTTAGAGAATCTTATATGCACATGACTTATTCAGTCAGTTTAAAATGGAGTTTTACTTTTTAACTACCATTCAGTTATCACTTCTATTACATATTTATTACATTAAAACGTACCTCATCTGGTACTATGAGCTGCGGAGAAGAGCTTCTAGATCCCTCTTTGATGATGCCATTTGTCAAAACTTCATTTTCTGGGGCTGCTAAAAATTTTTTTACATATATTTCAATATGTATTTTTAAAATACATGAAAAACATGCTTTAAATTAATCCTAGAATTTTTTCTACTAATTAAGAATAAATCTTAATATTTAAATGCACAATACGTACAATGAGTTATCGATATATTTTTTTAAATTAATGTTTCTAAAATAATCAAATTTTAACACATGAAATAATTAATAAATGAAACAGGCTGCGTAAAATTTTAAATAGTTGAATTTTTCTAACGAATAAACTATTCATACTTTATTTAAATGAATCTTAAAAATAATAGATACGAATACCCTAATCCAAATTTGCAGACTTACTTAAATAATTTATCAGCATTATCAATAAAATTAATACATTTTACCTTCCATTAAAAATTTACGAAAACAAAATTTTTTTAAACTGTAATCATATTTCCATTACCTTAACAAGAGAAATTAGAAATTTCTTGGATGAATCCATGTTCCACAAAATGGTAGAAATATGTAATGTATTTTAAAAAATGTATTTAAAATTTTTTTAAATCTTTACTATGTAATGTACTTTTTTATAAATCAAAAAATGCTTTATAAAAAAATGTGTAGTTGTGTAATGTAGATAAAAAAATTTTCAACTTCTATAAAAGATTGAAACATCTGTACTCATTGTGCAAAATTTATCCAGATTAGATGTCTTTGAAATCATAAAAGATTAATATAAAAAAGAAAATGTAGCTAAAAAGCAGTTTTCTTTGAAAAACACACCTCCAAAATGAAAATTTAAATTAGATAACTGTACAAATGTAACAGTGGATGCCAAAAATTCATTCTGAACAGGATAAAAAATTTTAAATAATGAAAAAACTGCAGAAAAATAATAATCATAAAAACAAATTCATTTACCCGAATAATCTTTGCAAATGGAAGGAAATGGTATGAGTAAATTAGCAGAGGAACACAAAGTAAGTAGTTTCTGGATTTTAGGGTTGGAGTTGTTATCAGCAGGTGATGTTCCTTCATCTGATTTTTTTTCTGCAGCTTCTGCAGGAGGTGAGGGACGCAGGTCATCTTTGTGCTCCACAGCTAACCATTTCCCCAAGCATTCTGTTGAGCAATATTCTTTGCCAGCTTCACTTGACTTTAGAACCATTCCTCCTGGACTTAGCTCTTTTTTGCACCAATCACAGTTGCGAGGAGGTGGTGGTTCCTGAGAAAAATAATTTTTATTAAATCTATACTTCAGCTATAAATACAAAGCTTTATTTCAATAAGTCTGAAGATTTTTACAAAATATTGTAGCTTATATAATTACTAAAAGTTTTAGTGATATTTTTAAAAAATCTTTTTTTATTCAGTAATAAAAAGAACTCTTAATATTTAGTAGTAAAAAGTAAAAAACAACATACAGTTAAATGGAGATAAAAATAAAATATAAATTTCAATTAAAACTAGTTTACTGCTATCATAAAAGTTGAATTATTAGAAGTGTAAAATAAGATCCTGATTAAATATGACATTGATTTTCCCCATTTATTAATTCATTATGATATATAAAAGTCATAAAACTGCTTCTAATAATAAATTCTTATTTCAGCACATTAACAATCATCAAAGTAGCAAAGTTCAATAAATTACTTAAATTTATCATTTTATTTCCAATTTTATAATATAAGATGAATTTTAGTTTCATTGTTAAATCAATAAAATGAAAGTTAATTTTTAAAAGTTTAGCTGAGTAAATCAGTCCAAGCTCAGTAATTTTTCAATTCATAACTTTTTTTCTCTGTAACATTTAATTATTTTTCAACAAAAAATTCTAATTCACAGTTAAGTCATCCCTAATTTAACTATAAGGACATTTTCTCATAGTAATTCAAAATGAAATTTAAATTTATTTCAAATCTAAATGGTTTTTTGAAGTTTCAAAAGCATTTTTTAGTTATCATATTTGATTTTTCTATGAATATAAAAAAATAATTTTCAACTTTTGATTCAAATCACTTAATGGATGATCTTAACATTTTTTCCTATAGTTATTAGAAATATAACTTACTTTTCAAAGCAATATAAAAAACAAAGAAATTAGCTTTCAATTCACTTTTAGAAATGTCATTTATAAATATAACATTTCTTTTTAAAATAAAATTGTTAGTAACTTATAAAATTTGGAATTTTATAATAAAATCATATTTTAAATATTTTTTATTTTCAAATTAAAATGCATTATAAACAAAAATAGGCATTTCTTAATAATAAGAAACTCTTTTAATACAAATTGGACATCAATTTTCATGTATGGAGACATGAAAACTTGGGTTTTGTAATCATAGAAAGGAATTTAAAATTCCATTGCTTACCTTTTGATAATGATAAGTGTAATTATTGAAAGTAATAATTTTGCATGGAGAGAATAATCAAAGCAATAGTTTGCTACAAGCATTTAAATATTTTTTCCCAAATTACATTAATATAGCTCATTTCAAAACTTTTAAGACATTATTGCATACATATAAAATGAATATTTGTAAGATAATTTAGAACTAAAGATTAGAATAATACATCTTTGCATATCTAAATCAATTTTTAGTTAATACTGAAAATTAAAATTTCTTGAAATTCAGATCATGCACACAGCGACAGTAATTCTCACCTCTTCCTTAGGTTTGGAATTTACAATCTGTCCATTTAAAATTTCATTCTTCTGAGCACTTGTAAGGGCAATGGGAAAAACTCTATTGATGATGGATCCAGCATTGGTAACAGTACTTAAAGGTTTTGAAACAGCCACTGACAATAATGATGCTTGGACAATAGGGGCATTTAGTTGTTTGATGATGTGAGAATTTTGGGGTGGCTGGGTAGGCTTTGGTGCTATTTCAATTCTATTGTTCTCTGGATGTTTTGTCTCCCCATTATTCCGCTCATTTGGTGGCTCTGCCACGTCTGTACAAGGAATGCAACCTTTGCCATCTGCTGGAGAATAAGTTGTGGCTCGGATGCGGACATTTGTATAAACGCGGCTGAGTCTTGCACATTTTGAGATAGTGGACATCATGGTGGCTAGCATATTCTTACCAACTGGAGAATTGACATACCAACAAGTGTCCTGCTCATAAATGTGCTCCTTTGGTCGCTGGAATAAGGCTCGACAGGCTGGATTCAGACGACTCAAATAGAATTTAAGAGTTTTTACTGGGCATAATGGATCTCCTGGTATTTCGAGAATGATTCCTGCTTCTTCATCATCAACCTGTACATATAAAAAAATTAATTATTCTATTAGTTTTATTATGTTTTAAATACAAATTAATTTAAAATAGAGAATTATAACACTTAAAATATGATAAAACATTTAATTACAGTTATACATTTCTAGATATTCCAATCCAAGGCATTTTTGATAAATATATATAACATTCACTTAGCATGTAATGCAATTTATAAAATTAATCAGCATGACAGTTCAAGAATGAAAGATAAACTATTTTTAAATAATTAAGAGGAATTATGTTGTTGTCGATTTCTCAGTTACCAAGGATATAATTTACTTCTAATCTGCTTCTTGTGACAATTTATACAAGGTTATTGATGCCTATCTAACATTTATATTTTGGAAATTATCAATTTTCCCAAATTCTTACATTATAATGAGAAATACACTTCTGCTTGAGTATCAAACACTTTGATATTTTATTTCTAATAATTTAAATCTATAAAAAAAGCTTTCACAAATTTAATTTTTCACGTTATGCAAAACATATAGCCTTCATTTCATCTAATCAATCAACACTTAAAAATAAGGAAAAAGAGCAGAAATTAATACACATAAAATAAGGTATTTATTAAAAATTATACTATTTGGAGATACAAGTATCAAAAGGTAGATTCAACAAAAATATTTTTTCTATTATTTTATCCATCTCTTCATAAAACCTTTTCCAACTATCATAGCAGAATATTTTTACAATTGAATACTTTACAGATACACAGAAGTTGATATAGCCATCATAAAAATACTTATTCATTTTCTGGTTTATAGATACCCTCTTTCTCAATCCATTTAAAACTAAACAAAATGACACGACAGCCCATGTGGGACAAGGCCTAAGGCCTATAATGCCCATCACTGTTCTCTTGATCGAGAGGGTAGGGGGTGCATGTCCCAATTAGGTGATCAGCCTAATGCAAATCCCCAGTGTTTAGTTCCTTAGTATGCTTGGTACTCAGTTTATCGACCCACTGAAGGGATGAAGGGCTGAGTCAACCTTGCCCAGCTCGTGGACCTAACCTCGGACCTGTGCCTTGGGAGTACGAAATGATACAACTAAGCAACCGAGCTTCTCCTCAAAGCATTTAACTAACAAAATATTTTTGATAATAGCATTAGATAAATCTGCAAAATTATATTCTAAATTTAATCATATAGTATAGATATATCAAATTCAGTAAATAAAAAACTGATAAGAGCTAAAATATTCATACTACTTCAGTATCAACTTATTGTTTCAGTAAAATTTAAGGAATTATTAAAATAATTTTCCATACTTAAGTTTTATAAAAGAAATGAATTCTTATTTTATGAAAATTTGTAAAATGGATAATAAGAATTCTCAACCACAATAATATCAATAGACATGCCATTTTATAAATTTTTAGAAGTTCCAGATTATTTTAAATATAAGCTTTTAAAATTTTATAAGAATTTATTTTTGAGTTCTCACATAAAATTCTGACAACTAGGGAAAAAAATAGTACCTAATAGGATCACTTGCCAATAACAGAAAATTATATACTAAATACATGCTAGTTACTTTGATTGAATATTTGTGTTTCTTTAAAGAAGAGTTGAAATCTAATAAATATTTGTTTTTACAACAGAAAATGCCAAACATTTGGGATCGACCATATAGAATGGAATGTGATTGTTTTAAAAACCCATACTATTCTCAGGTTTCCCATTTAAATAGCTTTATTGTTGTTCTCAAAAAATAACTTTAAAGTACTTTAATGTTACAATCTAAAACAATTCAAGGAACAATGAAACTACTTGCATTCAATTTGCAGTAATTTTGCCATCTTTCATGAACAACGGAATTTTACACAAACACCAATATCCAAGATCAAATATTAATAATATACAAAATATTCCACATTTTATAAATCACTTTTCTTGAAAACTTAAAGTGTAATCTTAACTGTTTTTTCTTGATTTGTATGCTAGTATAAAAACTATAAAACTACTTAACATGTATTTTTTTATGGAAATGCATTCAAGTACTCATAAGTATGTCATATGTTATCACAATCTTCAACAGATTTAAAATGAATATTTTCAAGAAAACCTACAAAATTTTTTTTGATTTAACATTATGCATAACAATTTAATATATTAGCTACATACAATATTTTAATAGGATTTCTATAAGTTAAATTGTGCACACACACATTTAAATAGCAATTCAATAATTTATCTTCATATTCAATCAATTTACTTATTCCCAATATATTTAAGAAAATATTTATAATTTTATTTATTTATTTACAAGCAATTTTAAAAAGATAATCAAATTAAAATTTAAGTATGACTGAATTAACACACACTTGAAATTTTTTTATCAAATAAGGTTTATTAATATTTAAAAAAAAAATCATCTCATAAAACCAAAATTGGTGCTTTCAAATATATTCCTTTTCAAAGAACGAAATAGATCAGGAATTAGTCAGGATCATTAATTTCAAATGCAATCACAAGTTAAAATAGTTGCTTAAAACCAATTATTTACAGCTAAATTCAATGCTAATAAGGACAGTCACCTTAATTAAAAATATTCTATTTTTAACAGTCATAAAATTTAATTACTTGATTATCATAAGTTATAATATTTCTTATAATCAAAGTTAAAAATATAAAATTTTCCTAAGGTTTGTAGATATTCAAGTTTGCTCAATAAAAGAACACATTGTGAAAAGATCTCATGATTTTCATTAGAAGATAGAAAAAAAAAATTTCCTCCCACTCTTTTGCTTGGAGGAAATTCTTTTCCTCCTTTAGAGAATGTTCAATGGACTGTGAACTTGGTAAACTGGTCTCAATTAGTGATAAGCTCTATAAAAGAATATGAAGAATTTTGATGAAATTTTTTAGGCTATATGCACTGAATAATAATATTGTTAAAAATAAAGATGAAATGGTAAAAAATATTTTAAAATTACAGGAAGGATTTAAAATTTCAAATGTTTTTATTAATATCAATGCATTACTAAAACTTAAAAAGTAATTTTCAAATTTTGGATGACAGTTATGGTTTGATAAACTTTATTTAAATTGGTTTAATAGATTAATCAATACTTATCAGGTATTGAGACAGTCACAAAATCAATTTGAATAATGTTAGTTTCAGAGATTCGCTCACAAAAACATTTTATGATAAAAGAAATAAACCATGTTTATATTTGTTGTGAGCCACACCTTTCTTTTTCAATAATTCATAAATTTAATTTTTCCGTTTTCCTAAAAAAAATTTAAAGATTTCAAACAAGAAAAGAAATACAAAAGTAAGTTTTAAAGTGAAAATCTGGTTGTTTACAATGTCAAAATAGGAACAAGGACAAATATTTCTTTTATTGTGACTGAACTCAATCAACATATTAAATAATTCAGTTCTGTAATACAATTTGAAAAATGAATAAATAGTGTTTATGAATAGTAATTTGTGTAAAAATATTCCAATAAAATACCAATTTTAGAAAAATGTGGATTTTGGGATTTTATGAATTGTGAATAATTTTAAGTTTTACGGCATTTATAATAGCATAGTCCACTCTGTACCCTAAAACTGTCTACCAACTGAGTAAATTTACAAAAAACATTTACATTTGATGAAACATTGATAAAGATTTCTAGCACTAAAAATAAATTTTATCCTTTCAGAAAAACTGTAATTTAACTTAGTGAAAATGTAAACAATGTATAAAAATTCTATTAAAATATATCAAAGCAATTTAACAACTTCACTCTTTGATAAATATGGATTCTAATAACAAATTAGATTTCCAAAAGAATGCAAAGCAAATAAAGAGATTACTAAATTTATTTGATCAATAATGTTTTCTCTCTCAAAATATATGCAACAATGTTACTACCCTCATTTAAAAAAAATTTTTTTTTTGAAGTGTAGAATGTGACATTAAAACGGAAGAAATTCCTATAAATTTCATTTGATTTAAATTTATGCCAAAAAACTTATGTTGTATACATTGAACCTAATTTTTATTTGTATTATGATTGAGAGAAGCAGGTACTTTAAAAAATAACATGATTATAACAAAAACATAATTTTTATTTTCATAAAAAGCTCATTAATATTTCAAATATGAGGTTCTTTCTTATTATCAGTCATGTGTAAATGATTCAAAATTCAAAGCCAATAATTTAAAAGATACTAGTTTTAATAAATTTTTCATTACATCCATAATATATACAATATTAAAAATAAAAGTTATCTTATTTTAGCCAATATTTGTTTGCAAGTAACTCATTGACTATATAGATTAAATTTCATTCTCTTATGAGCTACTAGATGCATATTATGAGGCACAAATCCATTAAATCTAAATCCTTGTTTATTTAGTAAAAGTGATTTTAAATGAAAAATAAGTCAGGTCTCACAGCTGGTATAAATAATAAACTTCAACACTACAATGAAAACAACAGTTTCCAGATTTGGCGAGAAATCAAATGTATGGGGATACTGAACTTGTACTACAAAATGTTTTAAAACCCTTTAATACAATAATGTTTATTAACTCCAACAAAAATATTTTTTTTTAAAAAGTTCAACATCTTTTCATGCAGAGAAAAGTACATGCTCTACATAATTACAAGAATTTTACATTTAAAGATAAAGAACAGAAATTCAAGCATATTTAAAAACTCACAAAAATATTTTAAGAGTATTTGACCATTGTTGCATAACTAAAAATGTACATTACCAAAATCTTTTCAGAATTTTAGATATTTTATTTAATTTTCAATCATACTGAAGAACAAGTTACTATTTTGAAATAAATGTAATTCTAATTTAAATTTAATTTACTAGTTTTAAGTTAAAATTTTATTTAAGTATAGTAAATGAATTAAACTTTGAAATTAATTTCAAGTATTCCACAACATTGATATTAATTTGATAGGAATTTTTAGGTAGTCTGGCATTAAAGACTAGTACACCTTACGCACATTTTTGTTACTTTTAGTTTCAAATTGTTCAAAAAATTGTGTTGTTTGGATAATATTTTCAAACAGTAGAATTTTTTGTGTTTTGAGAACTATTACTAGACTCAATAAATGTTTTATAATGCAGATTTATATTCAAGAAAATTTTAAATTTGTTTCTGTTCCAATTTTTCCTATTCTGAAAGTTGCAGAGAACAAGATTTTAATTAAATAAAACTTGGTTTGAGATTTATTTGTCATTCTATAATAAATCTTTAGTTCATCTAGGTCTAATTAGACTGGTATTTACAATTTAAAATGTATTCCGAAACACAACAAACATTCCTATCAAACATATAATCTTTTCCTCAACTTAATATAGAAGAAATATTTACACAGAATATTATCTATCTAATATTTAAAAAATTTCTTATTTAATTTAAATATACCTTTAAAAATCAATATAGTTAAATATTCTATAAAACCTTAATAGAAAGTTGAAAAGAGTAGCATTTTATTACATGGAAAAAATGTTTTTATTTGGGATTTATATATATTCACCAAAAAATATTTATCTTTCACTTATTAATAGTCATAAGATATAATTGTAATTAAAACTATCATTTTTAATAATGCTAGAACATGAAATGTACATATAATATTGTCAGAAGATTTATATAGTGTATGATACAAAAGTCCGTATGTGTGCAAAAATATAGTTTTTCATGTAGTTATTAAAAATAATTAAATACAGAAATTAGTTTTAATGAAATTTATTTCACATTATAATTTCATAACTGGTTAATCAGACTCCTCAACCTTTAGGCTTGATAAATTTATCAAAAAACTATCTGCATTAATGATTGTAGACCAAGCAATATTACTTCCTGAATTTGCAAACGTAATTTGATATATTTTATTGAAAATTAAGAATTATTGTTATACAACTACTTTTAAACATGATGAATGTTAATAAAAAATTAGGAAAAACTCTCAAGAAATAAAAACTTTTTCCTCAATAATTTTACTTAATGAATGTAAACTTTCTACACTTGAAAAACAGAGTAATAACTTTACTTACAAATAAAAATAAGCTAGTTAAGATAAAATACCTAACCAAGTAAAATTATATATAGAAATAATTACTAAAATGTCTGCAATAAAAATTTAAACAGGACTCGGACAACTTATAAATATTTTGTTTAAAATTATATATATATTGCAAAATGGTGCAAAGAGAAAAATCAGTAAAATTATCAATAATATGAAGATTAAAAAATTAAATCCTAGAACTTGATATGGGTGCAAAAGCTATAGATTACTGCACCAGAAAGGATTCTTTTGTCACACTGTGACATTCTGATAAGTGTGATTCGTATGGAGTTTAAGTAATTCTAGAAGCTCCTACTGTGTTTTATTTTCCTAAATTTATATTTGAAAGTTTCTAATTTAATTTAGAGATTAATGAATTTTTACAAACAATTGTTATGTCCTTGGTTTAAAGAGATGCCATAAACAAAAAAGAGTACTATGAAAATAGCCAAAATATGCTTTTGCTTAAGAAGTAGATTTTTGAGCGCTCAAAAATCAGAAGTTAAATCCTCTGCTGGGCAAGGTCGACTCATCCTTAAATCTCTTCAATGGGTAGATAAAACTGAGTATCAAACTATAACATCGGGGAATTTGCATAAGGCTGACCACTTAATCGGGATATATGCTTTGTACTTCAAAGCCCTCAGTCAAGGGCACAGATATGAGAACTGTAATATGGTTTCCTAACATGTTGAAGAATCAGTTTTTCAGAATGAATATTAAAAATTATGTATCTAACTTGTCCAATATCTAAGTACTACCATTAAATGCAATTTACAATTAAATTCCTATAAAACTTTCAGAGCGTCATAGCACTTGAGAATGAACCTATTCCTCCATTGTCACTAGTATAATAAAAATGAGTATAAAACATTTCTGAGCAGTTTTTATTATTTTAATGCCAATAGCTTTGCACATTCATAATTTTTAAGAAGTATTAAACTGTCAATAAAGCTTGTGAAGCAATAGTTTTGACATTTTCAGAACAATTTTAATAATAAACAAATTAGTGAAATTAAAAAGTAACTTAATAATTTACAATATACAATTATTTTTAAATGTTACTAAAGAATATTTTTAATATTCTTGGAGAAACAATTTAACAGATATTATTTATGAATAGTAAGTGGTATACGAAACAAAATGAAATAACAGTACAAACAGTTTTCCTTTCTTTTATAGAATACATAAGATTTTTTGCTGCCAAAATCAATCGAGTGTAATTTTGTATAATGTAACAAATTACTTAAGATATCGATTTTTAATTTAAGTACAAAATCTATATCGCTAATTAAGATTAACATAATGCTATTAAGATTTTTCATCAGTTTAAAATTAATAAAAACTAGTACCATCAGTAACATATATTAGAATAAATAATGATAAAATATCAATTGTACAAAATCAATGGGTTCTTTTAAATTTGATGAGTATATAAGAGACCTAAAAAGTAATGAGTAATAGAAGATTTTTTTCTTATTTCCAAATATTCTAAATTAAAACAATAAATCCAGAATCAAGATATAGGATACACATATTGCTTTCAATAAAAATTATCAATAAAAAATAGATTTAAATCATATGACAACTAATAAATTGGTTTAAATTTAAATGCTGGAATCACACATTTAAGATAATAGTTTACCATACCTGATAAATATATTGCCTGCCGTCTGAGGTTTTGGCGATTCTGAAGGAAGTCCTATTCAAGGAGCGCTGACTTTCTCGCCCCCTGCGGCCCACCCTCAGCATCAGATCGTACCACACTTTCTGAAGCAAGCCTCTAGGTGTACTGATGGCATGTTCAAAATAGTGCCTTAATTTCCTCCGATCATCCATATCCACCATTTGTAACTCTTTTTGACATGTTAAACTCCTGGATTCCCTTTCGAGATCCTTTAAAACAGCACGGAACGTTTCGTTGGCATCGTTGAAAGCACTATCTTTGACGATGTCAATTTTTCTGTGTACCATGGGAGACCTATAGTATCGACTAATTGCGTACCGAATGGCAATCAATGAATTAACGCTAAATCTTTGGCCATCTTTGGTGCGAGCTTGCCCATAAAAGCCCTTCAACATAGCAGCTATTTCTCGGGGAGGGAGATTGTTGATAGTATCCACACCGTGCTGTACACAGTACTCACGAAACAGTCTTACCCCATACCTCGTTGCCTGTCGAGTTTTTGCATTGTCCGGCTGAATAATGTTATTATTTTCGACTATATTATCCATATGAACTATACCAGATATCACGGCATCCATCTTGAAAAACTAAAAATTATTGTATAGCACACGCATGCGCAATATAATTTTATTTTTAATCCCATTAATCTCATTCGCATAATGAGGTTGCCTTTATTTTAACGTTGTTTTGGTTGGACCTACTTTTATCGATTTTCCTTCTCCGAGCGCGAAATGAGACAACATGGCTTGTCGCAGCGGTGTGAAACCAATGCTGTGTTCCATTTTTTAAATATAAGCAATCACGTGGGAATCAATAAGCAATTAAGTTGTTTCAAATGATTCGGAAAGCGCGAAACTCGTTAACAATGACAACCTTAACCAGGGCAATGGCATGGCTGCGCACTGCTGCACACCCAAATAATCCGTCACCCATAGTGTTGTTGATTACACTTGTAAATATAAATTTCACAAAGATGGCGCTGTGTCATCATATGCTCATCCATTATTTCAGCAAACACTAAATAATGTAATTTAGCATAGGAACATAGATTTACTTAAATCAAGTGAAGAAAAATAAGTTTAATTAAATTATATCACTATATAATACATTTTATTTATATTTAAACAAAGGTTTCATGTTTTCAAAAAACCCTTGTACATCATTAGGGAAAAAAGCCAGCTAAACAAAGCTCATCACAGAAAAAAATCCAAAAATCAAAACACTAGCTAAATTTTTCACGAGTTTTGTGAAGAGATTCAATTTTACTCAATGCGAGCTATAAACAAGCCTATGAGCATAAAGCTCCAAAACTGTTTCTGTCATACTACTACTACTATCAAAACATTACATCACGTTGCCGGCCTGGATTGTGTTGTTGAACTATATTTTTTCACATGAGAACTATATATAAATCCATGTAAAATAAATTACTTTTCCTTTTCTAACTATGGCGAATCTCTTTCTTGATGCAAATTTGACTGCAAAGGAATTAGCTGCACCAATTAAGTGTATTAAAGTAAGTTATAAACTGTTCATGTATTCTGAAGGTGTCATTTTACAATTAAACTAAGTTTACCTTTGAAATAAAACTTTCTATGAGTTACATATGAATGGTAGCTTCATTAATCAAGGTGTAATTTTATTTACTATGAATACGTTTTTATAACTTTGTTTATTTTATTAAAAAGATTTTATAAAAGTAATATAAAATTTCTTAAAATAGAAATGTAATTTTGAATATTTATTTAATTTTTATCATAGTTAAGTTAACAGATAATTCCGTTTTCAATAAGTTTCAATCTTTATTTTTTTCATATCATTATAAATATGCTAATTATTGTATTATACTAATTTTATTTAGGATATTGCCAATATCTTAAGATATTTTATACATGAATAATTGAAAAATATGTATAAATACAAAGTCATTCATTTGTTCGATAAAAAATTGAATTTTAACTGTTAATTTAAAAATTTATGGCATGTAAATCCTGGCAAAGAATTTAATGGACAAAATTTACTCCTTTCACTAAGCTAGTGGCCAAGCTGGCGGCCAAATGATTAGTTGTCTTGCCTTCTGATCAAATATATTAAATTTTTATATGTCATTAAGGTTTGAAATTAGTAACTTACAGCCTTGTTATCAATCAATGTGTTTATTTTTAAATTTATATTGGTTATACTAATTCCAAGTTTGCATAATCTTATATAATATTTATTTAAAAAAAGTTTTAAATGATAGATTAATTTTAGTGAATTGTTTATTTTCATTCAATTATAATTAGATATCAGATAATCTAGTTAAATATCAGTTAAAAAATCATTTGAATTAAAATAAAGTAATACAGTGTTCAAAAGCATCTGCTATAAGATACACCAGATTTGCCGAAGTAAAATGTTGTAAAATATCATTAATATTCTCAATTATTTCAATAATGTTTAAGGTTTAGATTGTATAGAAAATTAAATAAGTCACTAAAAATTTACCCAAATTTAAAATTGCCAAAAAATGACTACATAACTGTTGTGCAGCATCAGTTTTTATGCACCTAAATTTTAGTGACAAATGTTTAAGGAATTTTATACTGTCTATTATTATAAATTCAAACATTTCAATCTATATATTTTGAATGTTCTATGTTAATTTTAAAATGGCATTAATAAATATTAAAATGTGAATAGAAAAATAATCTCTTGTTTAATTTCTCATATTGTACTTTTAGTAATGGATAATGAGCATTTGATATTTTTAAAAAATTCACTTGAGTTCTATTTCAGAATATTAAAAAATATTTAATTCCATAAGATTTTAAATTACTTACCAAAAATAATGTAATCAAACATCAAGCTAAATTTATTTTGAATGAATTAATTTAGATAATTCTTTTATTTCTTGACTAATTCTTTCTAAATGTATTTGTAAACATTTCAAGTGCTTATTTTTTGATACAAGAAATCAATAGTTTATACCATTGGTTGCATTTTTAAATGAATATTTCTTTTTGTAATTATATTCTACTTAAAAAATTATGAAAAAATATTGCCATTTAAAATGTTTTATTTAAATAGTTATATCAATATATATACATACAGAGAAAAAGCTGTGCTTATTTGCTTAGAAATTTTTTATACAAAGACTATTTAACAAAGATGTAAATGATTAAAATTTGATGATCATAAAAATGCAAATAAATTGTAGGAATTTCAGCACATCATCACTTCAAGTTAATCAACTATATATCAGGAGGGATTTTTCTCACGATGTGAAAATTTTCATTGTATTTTTACAATAGGTATCTTATATGCTCTATAGTGTCTTATTTAGCATTTATTTAATATCATGGTTTAAAATAAGCTAGTTTGAGGAATCAAACAATTGATCTATACGTAAGTCACAGCAAGTAAATTTTGTCAAAAATGGGTCAACTATACACCACTACCAAATTGAGAGACCAAGATATTAATAGATACTGCTTTGAATTTTTCATTATCACCTTATCCATCTAGCTGCTGAGTATGTATAGTTTGAGCACTTGATTAAATAGAGTACAATTTTGAAGCAATGTTATAAAGTAATCATCTTTTTCAGAAGTTTTACTTAATTATAAATCATAATTGTTTTGGATAATTTATAGGTTTAAATTTTGTAATGTGAAGTATATCCATAAGTTTGTGAAAGTAAATCCAAAATTCAGCTCTCTTATTGGAGAATTAGTTTTAACTACATGGAAATAAAGATAAAATGCATTAATTCAATTAACATTTTATGACTTTAAAATTCTTACTCACAACAAGAAATATGTCTTACACTCTAATAATGAAGAAATTGCATGGAGTCATCTTATTATCAGGAAATAAACATATTTTTATGCAGAATAGTTTTCCATAATTTTAATATCATACCAATTGTTCTTATTTATGTTGTAACAAGCATCAAAAACTCATTTAAATAGAATAAACATTTAATCAATTCCTGCTGTAATTTTAACAAGCTTTTTAGGCAATAATTTATATTGGTATTAAATAGAAGAAATCAATTGCCTGTTAATATATTAAAATGTTTTTCACTGATTTCTTTGTTAAAAACCTGTATATTTGAAATTTTGTAACTAATATATGATTTTTAATTTGCCCTGACCTTTTCTTTCAGATTATTTCATTAAAATTCTAATATTTAATATTACTAAAGATGTATAATATGTTTTTTATTATTATTATTATTTATAAATACAATAAAATAAGAATGGAAATTAGTTTTGTAAGATAAATGTGAAATTTAATTTTCAGTTGAAATTTTCAATGATAAAAAATATTTTTTCTAAAGATAACACCATGCAGCATTTTTCACTTGCAAGAAAAATTTTACTGTTTAATATATATATATATATATATATATATATATATATATATATATATATATATATATATATATATATATATATATATATATATTTATTTATTTATTTTTTTTTTTTTTTTTTACTTCTTTTGTAGGAAAAAGGCAAACTAGTTCCAGCATTCTTAAAAACTAAAGGTTTAGTAAAGCAACACATTGATTCCTTTGATCATTTTATTAACGTGGGAGTAAGTCTTTATTTTATGTATATTACTTAATAGTTCATTTATTGCTTATACATTTGTTTCTTGTTCAAAACTGAAGAGTATAAAACTATATTTTCTCAATAATATCTAAATTATTTAGAAATATTGATTTACTTTACTTTTATTATTTTGAAATTATCAATGATTGTGATATTTATTTTTCATATAATTTTTCCTTTTTACATTGATATTCATTGCAAGTAATAAAAACTTTAATGTCAATCTTGTTATAAGATAAAATGAAGCAAGGTTTATTCAGAGGCCTTTAAAAAGCATCTTAACCCAGTCAATAAAACTTTTGATCAAAAAATGTGCATTTATGATAAAATGGAAAATATTGTTTAATTATATCTGCAAATTTTGGCCTTTCATGGAGGAGAAGACAAGGGTTTTGTCCACCCAGAGGAGCAGTTTTTCAACTAGCTACTGATCAAAAATGTTTACCAGCTTATCTATACATTGTTGAAATATTGATACCTTTTTGTCCTCTACATAGTTAATGTCAAATATTTGATGCTTCTCATTTAGACTTGTGCTTTGCACTCATGCTCATAAGTCATTAAATAAAGATGTTGGAGAGCTAAGTATGGGGAGGAGCACGGTGAATTGCTTTTTTAGAATTTTAATTATGACATCAGTGTTGGTCGAAGTGAGGGGAGAATGGACCTGGAGTTTATAAATACCAACAAGAGGTTTGTGTTCACATCTGTTGTTCAGATACCTTAATACTGGGGAATGCTCACACGTGAGGAGTGCTCATTTTGTATTGAAATGTATTCCTTGTATTCCCACTTGATCATTGTGGTACAGTGTTCTTTTAATTTGTGATTTGCAGTTCCCTCATGCAGACGTATTCCTGTACATCAAACAATTGTAAATTGGCTAGAGGCATTCAGAACAACAAAAAATGTGTCATCTATATGAATAAGATTTAAAAAAGTGTTATAATGCCACAAAATGTCAAACAAATTAGAACAGCAATATTCCAATATCCAAAACACAGAGCTTGGAAACAAGGACTTGCTCTTGACATATCAAGATGTTCTGTCCACCTGATTCTTCAAAATAAACTAAGTTTTCAGCTGTATAAAATGCTCGTGGTCCAGCAATTGTCAATATTAAATTATGTAACACGAAGAACATCTTGTGAAGACCTGCTAGCAACCATACTCTGTGACGCTAATGTGTTCTTTTTTGGTGAGGCACATTATCACCTCAGCTTTCTCTTTAATATTTTAATTTACTAAATATATTTATACAAACATAGTGGATTTCCATTTAGGTGAATTGTAAATTTAATGAAGAAAACTTGCTATTTTCTAAATAATAATTTTGTCATACGGGGAATTTTTTACTCCTATTTTAAGATTTTTTTTATCATGTTTATGATTGTCATATCAAATAGTCATAAGTTCTTATAACTGCTTCTGCAATTTCTTCAATGTTCTCAGAGTATAAGTCCACCAATGATGGTAAAACTTCGATTCTTCTTTGGTCAGCACTTATAGCTGGGCAGTCAAAAACAGGTGTGATGTCAGCTGCATGTCTGAACATTTATCACAGTTCCTGTAGACTCTCCTGCCCTCTTAGTTGACCTACATGCCTCTATATTGTGTGGTGCTAAGCCTAATAAGAGTTTTCATGATTAATCTATAAGTGTCCATGTAACTAAGCTAGTGTTTTGTTAGAATTGACATTTCTTTTGGTTTAGATTTAGCTATTGCATTAGCATCTTGGAGGGTAACTTTATGAATCGTTTTGAAATAAATGAGAAAAAATGTGCATAGCTGTAACATTTGAATTATTTCAGTATTAAACTAAAATTAGACTGGTTAGCTTAACTTTGATGTTTATGTTGATTTTTGAGGAAAGGAAATTTTGACAGCTATTTTAATCTTAAATTTCTAATAATATCTTAGCATCCACTGCTTAGGACTTCATTAATAGTTTTTCAGGCTAGTTGCATTATTCAATATCAAATCTCTAATACTGAATAATGGCAATATCAGATCTCAATTCAGAAACATAAGAGATGTTAATATAAAAAAGAATAACCGTTGTAAATCACTAAATAAATTCTATAATGTGAGCAAAACAAATGTGATAAGGATTAATTTCATGGTTGTTTGATGCTGAAATACATGGACAATGTAAAAGATAATATTAAATATTACTACATTAAACAAAATAATATTGACAGTTCAAGCATCAATGAAATAGAAAATTAAGGGTTTCCTCTGAAATTCAGTGTAAAGTAATTATGTTAACATTAATTAAATTTTTTTAATTATAAGCAGAAATTCAAACTTTCTGAAGTAATAACTTCAAGTTTTTTATATTTTATTGTTGAAGGAAAGTTTCCTAGAAAATTCACTTTGACAACCACATATGTTTACACAAAAGAAAATAACCTTCAAAAATATTAAAATACAAGAAACCTGTAAATTGTGTGAAAAGAATTGGAAGTGTTATTTTAAGCATTTAGATAATAAATTAATAAGTATAAATCATAGGTTCCTAAAGTGGTCCGGGTGGACCCCCAGGCGTCCATAAGAGGCCACAGGGGGTCCACGTAGACGTGAAAAGAAAACGGGGAATCACAAGTTGTAAGTGAGGGTCCATGAAAAATTTTCTGGTTTCATAACAAAGAACAAAAATTTTGGCTTGGATTTACCTATCAACATAGGCAGGTAGCATCATTCTTTAGATAGGTACTTAAAAATATTCAAAACTCAGTTGTGAAACACAGATTTGAATAGAACAATAGATTATAGTACAAGTGTGCACCACATGTCGAAATTTGCAAAGTGCTACCCATGCACCCGCTCGTCCGTGATGCTTGTTTAAACCTGCAATGTGATGAAATGTGTTGAAATTTAAAAGTAAAGGAAAAGAAAATTTGTTGACCAAAATATTTTTGTGTTAATTGCACGTTAAAAATTTCTGAAGTATTTGAAACTGAATGACAAAGAAAAATTTTTGTCAATTTTAAATTTTTCGTGTATACAATAGTTTATTGTATTTGTGTGGAAAATACAGGGTGGCGCGCGGCAGACGGATGGATTTGAAAAGGCCATTGCTCGCTTCCTAGCTGTTGGTGCTGCTCGAAGGAGTCGTGGTTCGAAAGAACGAGATCGGAAATTTGTCTCCATATCAAAGTCAGTTCACATGATGGAATGGTCAGTAGTGCAGCATGTGTTTTGCGTGGAAGCATGTTTTTCAAACGGCCTTTCGATTGTCCGCATGCAGCGCACTTTCCGTTCAGAATTTCGCATCGCCCCTGTTGCTCGAATTCCCAATTGGAACAGAATTCTTGCGTGAGTGAAAGCCTTTAGGAATACAGGTAATGTGTCCTCGAACAAGTTCCATCAGCATCGAACAGGTTCCTGTAGAAATGCTGGAAAGAGTCCATGAAAATTTCAGGAAAATGCTTAGGCAATGTATGGAGTGTGAGGGCTGCCATTTGGGCGATATTTTATTCAAAACTGTCTAAACTCTAATTTCCCTTGTCAGTATCTATGAACAAAATTAAAAACATTGTTGTTCTTTAATATTTTGTGTTTAATTGACTTTTGATATCCATCTGTTTGATGTGGGCCACCCTGTATAATCAAAATAATTTAAACAATAATTTTATTGTAACTTTTATTCCAGATTAAGAAAATTGTTCAAGCAAACGAGAAAATAGTATCAGATGTAGATCCTTCATTTTATATTAAGTAATTTTTTTAAACATTTTTCTTTTTATAAAATGTTTTATTTTTTAATTAGTTTTGTAATATCTATGAAAACAATTCTTGTGTAGTCATATTTAATAAACTTAATTTGTAATGCTCTATTTAATGTTTATGTATTCCAATATAACTTTATTATAATTAATTTTATTTAAAATACACTATAAACATTAGTGTTCATTTTATATTATTACAGATTGTTATAGCAGATATTTTTAATGTGGTACTAACATTTTTGTAGCATTTCTATTAATAATCCTTTGTTATTATACATTGTTACAAATCTTTGAATTATATTTGAGTTGAAATAAAGTGAGTCTATTATTTTGAAAGGTACCTCAGTGTAGATGTAGGAAATCCAGTAATTGAAGAAGGCTTTCATATGGTAAATGCTACTACTCCACATGAGGTAAGATCTTCAAAAAAGTTAATATCCTTATTAATCAATATTTACATCTACATTCAAACATATCCTTTAATGAAATTTTGGTCATCCATTCTTTCTAAATTAAAATTTTTACACTGCAGTCTTTCTTCCAAGGAAATCTTTCTGTCATTTATTCTCAAAAATGAGCTTCCTTGTTGATTTTTAATCTTTGAAATGAAATATATTATCGTACAGGATTTATTTAAATTATAACAGTTTCAGTTAGATTCATAATATAGCCCATTGTAAATTAAAATGTGTTTTGATTCTTCAATAAGCTTAATAATGCTATGAATGTATGTTTGAAAATATGATTATTAATTACCATCTGCTTCATTGAGAATTTTTATCAGTGTAGTTAGAAATGTTGTAATAAAAGAATTATATAAAGCAATTTTTGTGATCAATGATAAAGAAAAATCATATTCAATAATGACTAAACCTAGAATTATTTTTAAATACTAATCATTTGATCATTGGCTCATAGTCATTGATATGCACCAATATCCTTAAAAATTCCTATCTGTTGCCAAAAATTTATTCAATTTTATATTTCAAATCTTGAAATTAAAATTCACCTTTTATTTTCTGAAAATTATGTTTCTAAGAATGTGCATATATATATATATATATATATATATATATATATATATATATATATATATGGTGGTTTTTTTTATAGATTATGTTTTATATAAATTATCAGGATTCTATTTGCAATTATTAATTTTATTCATTTATTGCTATTTAAAATTATGTATGTGCTTTCTTTCTTCATTGTCATGATATTTATGTAATGGTTATCTTTCTGCAATATTAGTTGTGAACAAAAGATAATATGATCTATGGGTTTTGATATTTCAAAAATATGTGGGATATGTCAATCTTCTAAGTTACATGTATTTCATATATTCATCAAGATAATAAAGACCAAGTTGGCAATTGAAGAGTCATCCTTCTGGTTTTCAGTTCAACTGTGTGTTGAATATAAATTTTTATGTAGTACCTAATGTATTGTTCTTGATCTAGTTAATTCAAATGAAAAAGGTGATTGTAGGAAACTGAACAATTGAATTATATTAGGATTTAATTCTTAATCTAATTTTTAATTAAAAATTATAAGTTAGGCAGAAGTAGTGTTTATTGATAAAAAAAATAATACATATAATCTCAGACCTTTTCTTTTTCAAAAATCATATGACTGATGAACTAGTTGAATAGATTTGTAATTAACATAGTTTCAGTTTTGTTAATCATTGAAGAATGTAATTCTGGGTTTTTGAAATTAGCATGTAAAGAAAACAGATGAATGGTTAGTTAAATTCAAAAAATTCTTGCCAAAAATACTAAAATACCTTGTTTATAAATGTCACCATTAAGAACAAATGATAAAAATTTTTGACCTTATTATTGAAATTCTACATCAAATAATTGACATTATTAAATACCACAAATCTTTTAAAATTAGATCATACAATTTGTTTTAATGTACATTTTATGTATTAATTTTTATTATTTTATTTTGTGTGTGAATTATATATTTTTTTATTTTTAGTGCCGCTTACGTGATATTACTTACAGTGCTCCAATTACTGTTAGTGTTGAATATGTACACAATCAAAGAAAAGCCATTAAAAATGACATCAATATTGGAAAGTTTGTATTCTTATTATTATATTATACATCATCTTAAATATTTATTGCTTAAAATTGTACAAAAGTATATATATATTTTTTTATTATTTTTAGGATGCCAATTATGCTACGTAGTTCAAAATGCAGACTTCGTGGTAAAACTCAGTTTGAGCTGTTTGCATTAAACGAATGCCCGCTGGATCCAGGTGGTTATTTTGTGGTGAATGGTACTGAAAAAGTGATACTTATGCAAGAGCAATTGTCAAAAAATCGAATGATTGTAGAAAAAGATTCTAAAGGATTGATATCATGCCAAGTTACAAGGTATGTAAAAATATTTCAAATACTGTTTGTTTTAATTATTGTGGATTAGCAGCTATTTGGACTGTGTGATCCAAGTTAAATATTGCAAGTTTGCTTTCTGCATGCACGTTTCTCATGGCAGATGTTTGAGTTTTTTATATAATCTCCCTTAAAATTTATGAATCTGCCTCTTTATTCAAAAGTTAGTAGAATTGTGTAGGAAATTTGTACAATTCTAATAAAAGGAAAATACTATTTTCTCATTTTTAATATTTTGTGGACAAGGCTTTTTATTTTATAATTCTATTACTATTTAATTTTTTTAATACTGATGATGCTGTTAAATGAAATAAGTATTAGGCCTCAGTATAATAACTCTAGACACTAAATGAAATATACTTGATGGTAATAAATAAAGTGGGAGGACATACATCCACACATATAACCAGTAAACCTTATTGAACCAGTATAACTCATTTTAACTTTTTGTTTTCAGAAATTACTAAACATTAAAATATAGTTCTAAGTTTTTAAAATGAAAATTTGCACAAATCTTAGACACTCACAAGTTAAACAAGTTTCAAATATAAATTTAAGATAATCAAATCATTTACAGAATTGTTTCATTTGTATTATATGATTTTTTTTCTACAATATGAAGGTATTTTTAGCAACTTTGATTGTCATGAGACTGTAATTTTTTTGCAGTGTTTAGCGTGAATATTAAATGCAATGTAATTGTTTAAACATTTCTTCAATTTCTGTGTTTAATGGAAAATAAAAAAATTTTTTATAATGTCTTCAATAGTCATAATAATCTTTTTTATTTCTTGTAAGACTATAAATATTTTTAGAAATGAAATATAGGAAAATTTTTATACAAGGACTACCTATTCTATTGACCACTAATTTTATTTTTGTGTTTCCAAGTGTCATTCTTTTGCGATAACTCACATTGAAATTTTAATTTTACAGTTCAACAACTGACAAGAAAACCAGAACTGTCATTTTGACCAAAAAAGGACGCTTTTATCTCAAACACAATTGTTTCACTGATGTAAGAAAATTTTTAATAAAGTTATTTATTTAAATTATAATAACTGTGTATTTTATGCAATGGATACAACTTATAAATTTGTAAAAATCATAACTTTCTTAAGGATTAACCCTTTAACATGATTTAATTCAGATAGGCAAATTTAATATTGAACAGTTATTGATATATTGGACTAAAATAGTGGGACTAAAAATCATGTGAAATATATAATCTTCTTCTTTCTTATCCCCTGGTCTGAATCAGACCAGGTGCATGACTTCTTCAAAGAATCAAGGACAGCTCCAAGGCTGTATAAAAGTTCACGCTTTGAAAAGCCAATGCAGTTCAATAGGTGTTCGGGACTGGCTTCGTTAGTATTGCACAAAGTGTAGGTGGGAAAGACTTGTTTGCCCTGCGAGAACCGTAGAGTCCGAAGATAGCCAAATCTGAGTCTGGACAAGGCAGTCTGATCACGTCTTTCACCGTCGAAATATAATCTATCAAAAATGATTAAAATATTCAGAAGTAAATTACTGATCTGATAGCTGAATGGCTTGAATGTTTTTTGGTGGTTCAGAATCCACTTTAAACCTCAAGTGCCTGTCTAATTAGCTATCTTGTGCAAAAAAGGATTATTGAGCAATGAACAAAAACCAGAAATAGGTTTTACTGTTAAGTTGTTATATAAAAGTATTTTTGGAAAAAAGAGACAGAAAAAAATCTTTAACAATAAAAAATTTTTCCTTGTAAAATATTAATATTTAATATATTATTTTTGTATATATACTATAAGGGTGTAGAATATAGTAAAATAAAGATATTAACTAAATTTTATTTGTAAAGAAAAGAATAAGTTTGTAACAAATAAATTGAAAATAATATAAAGAAATTGCTACTTAATTGTACATAAAATCTGTTTAAAATTATTATTATTTTTTATTGTTTAATCAAAATAAAATGAAAAATTATTGACTTAATTGTATTTTCATTTATAATTTTCTGTCTAGTCATAATAATGTAAATGGTTTCAGACTTTTTCTAATAGAGAATCTTATTTAAAAAAAAATTGAAGCTTTGTGTCAAAAGGTTTTCAAAAACTAGGAGGAAATATTTAAACTCTGTAGAAGTTGTTTTGTATTGCATTTTCATAATAAGTTAGTGTAAATCTTTAATTCTTCCTTTAATGCAATATAATTTGTAAGCATAAACTATTGAAATGATCAATTGTGTATGTGTGTGTATATATGTATTTACGTATGTAGATATAAAATTCAAGCTTTCAGAAAATGTTTTTGATTAAAACACTTCTCTTTCTTTTTTTTAATAATGGGGAATATTTTAAGTTTTTAAATTAAATGGGAGATTTAAAATCCACCCATAATACAAAGATAAATATTTGCTTTTATATGTTATCAGTAAATACAATAAACTTATTTTTTCCAGGATATACCTGTTTTCATTGTTTTTAAAGCAATGGGATTAGAGAGTGATCAAGAAATAGTTCAACTCATTGGTACTGATGAAAATACTTGTACAAAGATATTCACAACCATATATGAATGTCATACTGCCCAAGTTTTCTCGCAAACACAGGTAAAAATAAAATAATTGAAAACTTTTCAAATCATTGGATTTTTTATTTAAATTTTTCCTTAAAAATTTTTAAAGTTTGTACGTTTTTTTTTTTTATAAAACCATAAGAGTTTTCTTGTTCCAGTTGAGATCATCACTAAATAACTTTATTACAATTCTCATTTATTTAAATTATCCATGATGTATTATAATGTTTCATCTATATAGGTCACGTATAATTAGTTACGACATCATATAGAAATGGTATCATAAATCTGACTTGTTGATGGATTTATTGCCTGCTTTCAAATCACATTCTTTGAGCAGCAGCAAACAAGGTGAAGTTCACCATCAAATGTCTAAGTGTTGTCGTCAATGACATTCAAAAAAAGAAAAAAAAAAAACATCAAAAAAACATTTGAATTTTTGGCAGTAATAAAGTGTTTTTTAATTATCATTTTTTTCCTATTTGTAAAAGTTTTCAAAATCAAGAAAAATACCTAATTGTTTTAAATAATTAGTCATTTCTTTAGTGATATTGCTTTCAAATTTCCTGAAGTTGTTATTTTTTCTAATTTCTGTCTTTGACTGATTCAAGTTTTTTTGCTTGGCTCTCCAGCTCACCAACTTTTTTAAATGCCTTGCTCACCAACATTTCTTGAGTCATTTCACATTCTCTTGAAATCTATTAAAGCTTCTCTTATTCTCTTTTTTTATTTTTGATTTAATGAACATTTTGTGCATAAAACATTGATTGCAATTTATTTCTAGATTTATTTTTTCATGAATATGTATTAGAATTTGTTTTATATATTTATTTTACATTTTAAAATATTTTTGTTCTGATTTGAATGTATAATCTATTTATATACTTTTTAACTATTATTATTATTACTCTTCTGAAAATTGTTTGATTAAAAAAAAATTTCCCAGAAAACTTAATCTACTGTTCCCTAAATGCATCATAACATTTTTTAAGTGATTTATTTTATTTTAAATGTGAAGATTATATGTAATTGACATGAAGAAATAGCTTAATTTTATTTAATAACTACAAAATATTATATTGTGTATTATCTACAGTCATAAATTTCTTTAATGAAAATTTAGAAAAGGCATAAATTAGCTGCAAAAATTTTAAATCCTTTTGATAATCTAATTTACTCTGTTTTGTTTCTCATTATTTTTGTTTCCTGTTTTAAATTATACTGCTTTTTGAATAACAAAAAGTTTATAAATTGTTCATAAATATTAATTTTTTTATGTTTATTAAAATTGTTACTATTTTTTATTAAAATCTTAGACTATCTCTGCTAGATAATGAAATTTACTAACTGTCTAATTTACCTAAAATTGATTTTTTGTTTTTTCTCTCTTTGAAAATCTGCAAAGATTTTATGTTTTGTGTGACTATTATATGCCTTATTTTATTTCTGTGTAATATTTAAAGTAGCATTTAAGCATGCTATTTATGTTTTCATAATATATAATACTGTATTAATATTCTGTAGTATTATGATAGAATAAATGCATTTCAATATATTTTATTAAATGAAATGTGGAGAATTTTTAGCTTTAAATTATTTTATAATCTACTTTGTTTGTGATGAAAAAAACACATATTTATCATAAGAAAACTCTAAAATTTGTACTTGTTTTTCTTTCAAGGGTGTATTAAAATTTGAAATTCTTTGAAAGCAATACTGAGGTCTTTGGTACTTCCATTTTGTTAAATATGACATTTATTAATGTTTTTTGTATTAAAATAAAATTATTTTATTTCAGGCCTTGAGATATATTGGTAGCAAACTGAGACAACGTAAAATGTGGGGCTCATCTCAGAAAAAGTCTCCTATTGAAGAAGCCAGAGAAATCTTGTTAACAACTGTGTTGGCTCATGTTCCAGTAATTGTTAATGCTTTTTATTTAACAGATAGTTGTCAATTACATTTTAATTATGAAAATATATTGAATTTGTGTAATAGTGTATAAATAAATAAGTTTTAGGATCTTCATTTAATCATTTTAATTAAAAAATATAGTGTATGAAATATGGTGGATTTTTTATGTTATTTTTATCAAAAAATTTACTCACACTGAAATCCAAATCGAAAAAGCATTTAGAGCACATCTCCTATAAGGAATAGGCTAATCTTTCGACAAAATATTTTTAATTAAATTATTTATATAATTTCTCGTATTTAATTCTTTTTACCTAAACATCTTAGTTTTAAAAAAAAAATTTTTTTTAAAAGACTGCCCTATTCCTCATATGAGATGTGCTTTCAGTGTTTCCTTTATTCAGAATTCAATTTATAATCACAGAGAATCATGTTTTAATATCCTCAATCATTCTATGTGAATGACATCATATGGCGACACTTTAACAGCAGACTTTATTGTAATTATGTCAAAATTCACACAATGAGGAAATGCTGCAGTAGAGAAATTATTGTTTAAGTTGCAAAGCAGTCTTTTCTCGTTCTTTTTTTGCATGGCAACTCTTCCAAAGTCAACGTTCATTTTATCACAAAAAAAATTTTTGTTTTCAAAACATCACAAAGGACAATTTTAAATGTCTCTTAACAACTTTGCATGAATAAGACTTAAAATATTGCAAATGAAATTACTTTTTATTATACTCATTTATCTGTTTATGCCGTGATATTTAATTTTTTGTAATATTTGTAGAGTAATTTTATATTTCATTATAATTTGAAATGATTATTATATTTTGGTATACTTAAAGAAAATAATGTTTTATCTATATTACCTGATTTAATGATTGTAAAAAATTCTAGGTTGTAGATTTCAACTTTAAAGTAAAAGCTATATATATGGCAATTATGATTAGAAGAATTATTGCTGCAGAGTTAAATCCAAAGCTTCTAGATGATCGAGATTATTATGGAAACAAAAGACTTGAATTGGCAGGATCTTTATTATCACTTTTGTTTGAAGATTTATTCAAAAGATTTAATGCTGAGGTATACAATTACTTCATATATTTTTTTTAAAAAAATCTTTATTTTTTATTCAAAATAGTTTTAAAATGGTATTTATTTCCTATTATTTTTCCAGTTATACTAAATTAGAATCCATTCACAAAACTTTTATATTTAGTCAGCATTTTAATATTTAGCAGTCCTGAAAAGAATTCAATCTAAATAATTTATATTTTCATTATTTAATCCCAAATATTACCAAATTATATTCAAATTTTATGATAAAAAATTTATAGAAAATATTGTTTTTACTTGTATCATTTATAAGAACAATACTTAGAATTGTATTATAGAATCTAAAAGATTATAATATTGAAAGATACTATATTCTGAAACACATTAGGGCCAAATGGTTAAGTCTCTGACCTTTAGTTCATTGACATTTAGTTTGCAGGTTCAAATCGCACCTTGGGCAAGATTATTGTGTTTCAGTATTCACTTTAAATTGTACATCCGGTCGAATTATATAGCCGTCATGTCCAAAAAATGACCATTGGACAACAATTCAAAACTTTATACTGATACACAATGTAAATCTAATTTTAATCTATCTTCCTTCTCTACATCTGTCTCTTTTTTTGTGATATATATATATTGATATTTAGCTACACTCATAAATCTTTTCTTTTAAATTTTCGAATACAAAGTGTGCAAAGTAATTGTCATATAATTGATTACTTTTAAAAGGTTATAAAACTCTTCATTTGGTTTCAACATTTCTCATCCATTTCTATTATAAATTAACAATATGATTATAATGAATTAGTTAATTTTTGCTTTAATTTTTCATAGAGTAAGGTGGAATGAAGATAGAGTTTAGGAAACCTAAATCAACAGTTGAAAAATTAGCGCTCAGGTTTTTGCTTAAATAGTTAGTGAGTTTGATTACCTTTTTATTATGAAATAGCTGTTAGTTATGGTTTGGAAATCGCTTTAAATTGCTGGTTTCAGTTTGATGTACCCTCAAAGATGAGAGAAAGCAACAGTTAATAATGTAGTAAAATTGCATGATATGCAATATTATGTTATAACCAATCAAAGCATGATAATATTTTATCCAATGGTATAGTGCAATTATTAAAAAACTTCTATTTTAAAATTTTAGTAAGTATAAAGTATAAAGTAATTTAAAACTTCCATTTAAGTAAACATAGTATATTAATTTTTATGAATAATTATTGAATAATAAATCATAATTTATACAATATGTATTTCTAATTTTAAATTAAATCTGAAAAGGTTTTTCTTGTTTTGTAAAGTTAGCCTTTTGAAAAATTGCACAATCTTTAATCTAATTGAGTAAGCTCTTTTTACTTCTGCAGTTCATTTCAGAAATCTTAGATTTTTTTAATCTGCTATTGTGATAATTATATATATATATATATATATATATATATATATATATATATATATATATATATATATATATAATTACTAATTATAGTTTATAAAATTTAAATTTTAATTATAAATTGTACTTTCAAATATGGATACTGTTTCAAAAGATACAGGAGTTCTTATGGTATTAATAACAGAAATTTTAACTTTTTTATTAATGGAATTTTATTTTCATCCAAGTATCAATGGAGCTTGTAAAACAAATGTAAAGCATTCAAAATAAAACTTCTGCTGTTCTTATTTTTAAAGAATTTTAACTGAATAATTTAAGAGTAAATTTGTACATTGCTTATGATCATGCAATTATTGCAAATTATTAAGATTAAATAAAAACTTCCTTTCATTTTCAAAGATATTGTTATGCTTAAAAATGTTGTGATATCAGAATTTATTGCATGTAATTAGTATACCTTTTCTTTGATAGAGTTAAAATTATGATTTCCATGTTCAAAATAAAACTTTCTTGCAACTGACTAAAATTAGATCATTGAACTTTTGATAAATGGCCTATGTGTATATTATCTAATATGAAAATTTTAGCCATTAAAAGCCTTTGTTTTAAAAAAATCATAATAATAAACTTTTAATATGTGAAAGAACAAGAGGATTATCTTTGTTTTGTTTTCTATAAAATTAAATCAAAGCGTATCTTGATCAAAAGTTATTGTTTGTTAAATCATTTGTATGTATAAATGTCCCACGTAAGTAAAAAATAGTTCAAAAGCATTTTTGTGGTTATATTTTAACCATTTTTTAACTGTTTGTGGCTGCCATGTCATTTAATTCTACTAATACTCAGGTTACTTGATATTGTTATGAGAAATTACATTTTCATTATTATGTTTGTTACCGTATTTTCTTGAATAATGAAAATCATTATTTAAAAATTTGGATGAATTTCTATTTCTATTCCCACCAACAATTATATTTTCTCTTAAAGGGTCTATCTTCTAATGTTTCTTCCATATTATTATTCTGTATTGATAGGGATATAATTTTCACTGAAATAAATTTTACAACATATTTCTATGAAAATGTGTAGCTGTAAGAAAACAAGCTTTTTATATATCAGAATAGAAAATGCTTTATTTCCTGAGCTAAGAATTTTATTAATTAATCATTATGTAAAACAAAATTTTCATATTTATATGAAATTGAAAATATTTTTTATAGCTTAAGTGGACAATTGATAAACTCATTCCTAAATTGAAAGCAGCACCATTTGATCCTATTCGACATATGAAACCTGAAACTATTACAAATGGCTTGGTTAATGCAATTGCCACAGTGAGTACTAATTTTAATAAAATTTTATCAAGAGTATTGATATTCAGTGTTTGCTTTTTTTATCTGGTATAATTTGTTTTGTCTTTTATATTGTATTAAAAGGGTAACTGGACTGTAAAGCGTTTCAGAATGGAACGTATTGGAGTAACTCAAGTTTTATCTCGCCTTTCATACATATCCATGCTAGGTATGATGACAAGAGTAAACAGTCAGTTTGAGAAATCCAGAAAAGTTTCTGGACCAAGATCTCTGCAAGCTTCCCAATGGGGAATGCTATGTCCTTGTGATACTCCTGAAGGAGAGGTAACATGCTTTTAATTATTTGTAAAAATTAAACCACTAACAAGAAATATCTATTTTTTCTGAAATCTTTATTTATTAATTAAATAATTATCTTTGCCAAATTTAACTTTTGAAATCTTTAAATGATCTGTCGATAAATAGAATAAAATATAAATAAACATGAATCTCTTCTGACATTATGGGATAAAACTTCACATTTGCAAATGTCTTAAATATTTTATGAACATAAAGGAAAAAATTTTAGTATCTCTAAAAAAATTAATTTACCAACTTATTCTACTGACCTAAACTGTGCTACTGAACTTAAACTGCTACAACTTTTCATTTGAGCCATTTGTATCAGATTTACTATTTATTTTGTGCCATATGTACACTGTTATCATTTTATACGAGGGTCACTCTGAAATTTTTGAGATACAACTAAGTATTTAAAGTTATACTTACAAAATTTTAGGTGTGTTCAAAGTAGTCTCCTCCAGCATCAATGTACTTTTGTAGACGAATTTTCCACAGATTAAATGCCTCAAGCCATTCATTTCTTCGAATAGATGAAAAAAATGCATTTATAGCCACATCAATCTCTTCTTCTGAAGGAAAACAACATCCACATAAGTTCTTTTTTAGATTAAAGAATAACCAAAAGTTGCACATAGCTAGATCAAGTGAATGCGGCAGATGTTTGATCACTTTAATTTGTTTTTGTTTAAGAAACTCAACTGTTAATCCGGCTGTTTGTAAAGATGCATTGTCATGGTGAAGCATTAGTTCCCTAACATTCAGTTTTTGTAGAATTTCTGGAAGATATTTAGTGGTATACCAGTTTGCTGTTACTGTCTTCTGTCCTTCCAACTTGATGGCTTTGACCAATCCCGTACTTCTGAAGAAACCGGCATACATCACTTTTTTCAGTGCGCTTTGTTTTTTCACCATTGTCGGCGTGGGATCATCTTCAAAGACCCATACTTTGCTTTCTTGACGTGTTGGAATGTCAAAAAACGGTGTGTACGTTTCATCACCTGTTACAATTTTAGAAATGATGCGGTGGCCACAATCATTCAGCATATTAAGAGTTTCTTTACTAATTCTGACACGCTCCTCTTTTTGATGCTCAGATAGATTATGGGGAACCCAACGGCAAACTACTTTTTTCATATGTAATTCTTCATGAATGATTTTGTGTATGGCTGCGGATCCAATGTTAAGTTCCTTCTGTATCATTTGATGATAGGTACAGCGATTATCATTCATTAACATTTTTCGTATGGCAGACACATTATCCGGGATTACTGCCCAACGGCGGCCTTCCTGTGTGTTCTTCATCCTGAAGAAAATTGCGACCTCTTCTAAATTCTCTAAACCATCTGAATACAGTAGCACGAGCTGGAGATTCATCACCAAATGCTAATTGCAACCGTTGAACGCATTCTTCTTGATTTAATTCTGCTTTAAAATCGTAGAAAATCATAGCGCGAAAATGTTCTCCCATCAACTCCACTTTCTCTTTTGTTTAAAATTTACTCCGCGCTAAACAAGTTGAAGTAAGACAGTTAAAAATCGTCTTCTGTGTTAAAATACTTTGTACTTTAAAATTAAACCGTTATTTTTATTTTGTAAATTCTCGTCTGCACGTATCTCAAAAATTTCAGAGCAACCCTCGTATAAGATTTTTTTACAGTTTTTGTTTCATTGTTTGAAAAATTGATAAAACTTCTTGCCATTACATCAGACTTAATGGCAATGTATGTCTTGTATGCCACTTATGATTTTTTATAATTGACAATTTTTTCTTTAACATAATATATCATTTCTATATTATATACTGAAATTTTTCAATAAGAAAGGAATTTATTTCAAATAAATATATGGAAAATATTTTTGAGTTGATCATATTTTGCTAAATGCAAGTGATAGAGAAAAATCATTCTTAACATAAAAATGCTCAAAAAGTTTTTGAACTCTCAAATTGATATTTTAATATTGATTTTCTTGTCTGCTATTCATATCAATGCAAATTTAAAAGATTTTTTGTTTTAAAATTTCAAATAAATGGCATCTGTGATGATTAGGTTTTTGATGTTGTTACTAATTTATATTTCACCTTATAGAGCTGTGGATTGGTGAAGAATTTAGCTTTGATGTCTCATGTCACTACAGATCTAGAAGAAGAGCCTTTCATTGAACTTGCTTATAATTTTGGTGTTGAAGAAATTGGTTTATGTATTGGTTTTGAATTTGATGATCCTAAAACTTATCTTGTCTTTGTAAATGGTAAGAAAAAGTAAATAATGAAAAGAACTATTGTTATATTGTTACAATTTGTTGCATTTTAATTTAGAATTTTGATAATTTCAATTAAATTCCTTTGCTTTTTTCAAACATTTTCACAAATATTAATTGTTTTGAATGTGTTTATACAGCTTAAATTTAATTAAAATGTTTATAATATCAAATTTATCTTAAAATTATTGAAAGATTATTATATTTATTTTTTTAATTGAATGAAAATCAATCAATCCTTAAATTCCAAAATAGATTTCGAAACAAGAGTAACACATGGAATGATTTCTTTATGCAACAAAAATTTTAGATTTTATATAATGTTGTACCTTTTAAATTCATATATGATGCCCATAAATTAAGTTCTTAAGTCTTTTTCAAAGCAATTTTTGAAATTTATTAATTTTCCATAAATTTATACTAAAAGTAAGTTTTAAAAATATTCACCTTTTGTTCACAGAATTAAAAAAATTTTAAAAGCTTTTTCTTTCTAAAAATTTAAAATTGCCTCATTGTTTTTATTTGTTGGGAAATTTAAAGTTGTAATATCATGTTCATGAATTTTCAAAGGAAAATTATAAACACTAACATGTTTTTCTTTTCTTTGGTAAAAATTATAAGTGCTCTAAGAAATTTTATTCTTGAAGTTTAAAACTTAGAAAAAAGGGTATTTTACGAAATAGAAAGATTTTAGCTCATTGTAACCACTTTTGAATTGAAGAAATTGTATTTTAAGTACATAAAAATACATCAGTTTACTGACAATGTAAGCAAATAATAAAGAATTCACCATTATTTAAGCTCAATATGTTTCATGCTTACTTTAAAGCTTGAAAATTTAAAATATTTTTAAAAAACCATTCACATGTCATTAATTATTTTATTTAAGAAATTTTATAATATATATTACTTTAAAATTGTGATCAATTTAATTCCTTTTTCTATTTTACTTCCCACTGCTCTGAAACAGTGCAAATGAAAAGCAGTACCAAATATTCAGTTCTATTTATTGCTAGCCATTGAGGCTATGTATGATACATATTTCATTGTTTTGTTTCTAAAATTAAGTGCATTTCAGGAAACTTGATTGGTGTGATAACAGGATACGAGTCTCTTTTAGAAGCTTTTCGATTACTGCGCCGTGCTGGTCATCTTCATGAGTTCATTTCAATATCCAAGCACCACACCCAACGATGTATTTATATTGCAACTGATGCAGGGCGGCTTTGCAGGTAAAAACTTGTTATTCTTGCTGTATAAACCGCCTTTGATATAGTTTATTATGATTATAATGCAGAGTGACTTGAAAAAATGTGCTTAAAAAATTTTATTATAGTCAAAAATTAATCTAGATGTTTCATTAAACATTTGATTTAATCTTTACAGTAGTCAATTATTGCAAATGTTTCTTTTTCTGTTATTTCTTTTTTAATGGTGAAGAATATTTTCAAGAAATAACTTAAAAGCAAGAATATTATTTGATAATTTTTTTAATTGTTAGTTCTAAAATGCTATGTTCTATTTTTATGTTCTATCTTGTAAAAAAATCTGTTTGTGTAAAAGTTTTACATGCTTACTAACTTTTTCAAAAATTTTTTAACTTGTTTTTAGAATTTTCTATTGTTTTTCCATTTTTTGAAACAAAAAATAAAACAATTAACAATTGCGTACTTAAATACCTATGTATGTCTGTATATTCTCAGCATTTTTAATAAATATTCTTTTAAGAGCCATTAATATTTTCCAGCTGATCAACACTATGTTAGTAAATAAATATTATACAATTACTTTAGCTTAATTTTAACTTTAATCAACCAATACATTAAATATCTTTAATTTTTTTAATTAAATATATTTAGGAAAAATTAACTATTAAGATTCAAATTTCCATTCCTAAAATGCTTATAACATTTATAGAATTTACAGATCTATAAATGTTATATAAAAGATATCAAGTTATGTTGTATATATGTCATATTAAATTTTATAAAATCACTAATATCTGTTTATTTTTAAAATATATTTTACTTTTATAGACCTTATATAATTGTAGAAAAAGGAAAGCCTAAAGTAACTGATGAGCACATTGATGAATTGAGCTATGGAATACGTTCTTTCCGAGATTTCTTGAGAGATGGCCTTATTGAGTATTTAGATGTTAATGAAGAAAATGATAGTCTTATAGCTGTTTATGAGAAAGACATTAAAAAGTACATGTAGCTTTTATAAGTAAATAAAGTTATATTTAATATTTGAGGTTTTTAAAATATATTTAATTCTAGTATTTTGACTTCCATTTTTTCAATTTTATTTTATTCAATAATTTGGTTTTAATTTTCATCAAGAATTCAATTTTCTTCACTTAATGTTATTAATTTTTGAATTCATGAAAATTAAAAAAAATTTTTAACTATGCATTTTAATTTGTCTCTTTTTATTGACATTGAATAATGAGCATGCTGATAATATGATAAGCTGGGAATTAAGGCTAGAATTTTATATTAGTTTCTATAAATGAATAACTTTATTGATATTTTATTCAAATTATAATTTATGTGTTAAAATGTTTGCAATTTATGTAAGTGTAAATTCTAACTATTCATAAAACGTATTCTAACTATTCATAAATATAAATGTATATATCAAAAATATTATATACATGAAGTACCAAAACATCACAATGCTTTTCTGATTTATTTATAGAGGAACAACTCATTTGGAAATCGAGCCCTATACTATACTAGGTGTTTGTGCTGGTCTTATTCCTTATCCACATCACAATCAAGCTCCAAGAAATACTTATCAGAGTGCTATGGGGAAGCAGGCAATGGGTAAACTTAGTGACTTGTGTGATAGTTTATTATTTTAATTATTTGGTATTAAAATCCTCTGTACTTTGCTCTTCATTATTGAAAGCTTCAAGTATTTAATTTTAATTAATGAAAAAACTGAAGACCTTTTAAACTTTAAATTGAATGACAATATTTACCATAATTTCTTTTTTGATTCTCAATACAAAATAAAAATATTGTGCAACAAAAATACTGAGAGTCAGCATGGGATTTGTGTCTAAAACTATAGTTTTAGATTATTTATTTAGAATTAATTGTTACCTTGAAAAAGTGTATTGTATAATAATGTGTGTTATTAAAAACTTAAAATTTAATAAATTATCATCTTGTATTCATTTTAATTCGAATTTATTTTTAATATGATTCATACGAAAAAAAAACTATTAGTGTTTAATTATTGCGACTCAATTCAAGAAATTATCTACAGCCCTGATGCACCCCTAATTGCAGAGGCAGTGGTCAAGTCTTTCGATGGAATTTAGAGACTTTCCATATTATCTGTTATCTACACTACATGGACACGAGAACTACAACAACAACAGTGTTTAATATAAATAAAAACTTGAAAAACTGATGAAATCGAATAAAAAAAAAATAATCTATGGAAAATAACAAAATGAAACATAATTTGTAAAATAAAATATAAAGGATATTTTTCATATTATAAAAAGGATAATTTTCAAATTGTTACTTTATTATTTTAAACTGGTAAATTGTATTATATTTTTCAGTGTTAATAATTTTTGTAAGAATTTTATTTTCGTTTATTGTGATAAATATTTTATTATTAATATTTTTCTTCTTCAGAAATCAAAATTAAATATTACTTTGGGTTTTTCGCAAGAATATTTTGAAATAATCATCAAAACTTATTTTAAATCAATTCAACCTGTTTCAATCAGTCAATCCTTTAGTGCATAATTTGAACATTTCAGTCATTATTTAAAATTCCTACTTATTTATTCTATTTGTTTAAAATTTAAATTTTTATTTAAATCAAAAAAAACCTTTTTAAATAATTCAATTAAGTGTTGTGTACAGAAATTTTTGAATCCAGAAATATTTATGTTGGCAATTTTGATGTTTATTTATGATGGTATTTTATAATTTCAACTTTTGAAATTGGTTTCATTGAACATTTTTCTCTCAAATCAATTGTTGTTTTATTATTATTATTTTAAATAATGATAGTAAGTAAAAAAATATTGGTAAAAATATTTATGAAATATAACTGAGTCAGTGACTCTTATCTTTCAAACTGTGTTATTAAATAAATGTTTTATCAAAATCTTTACATGATAATATGTAATTTAAGAATTATTATAAATCATAGTAAAAAGTAAAGTATATTTAAACTTATTTTAGTTTGATGTTTCACACATAATTTTCTTAATTATTTCTTTTACTTGTCTTATGCTCATGTTATCCTTTAAATAGGGACAATTGGATGGAATCAAAAGAACAGAATGGACACGCTGATGTACAACCTCGTTTATCCACAGAGACCTTTAGTAAAAACTCGTGTATGTAATCAAACTTTTGTTCTTAAATTTCACATTCCTTAATCTTTTTTTTAATTTCAAATGTATTATATTCTTTTACATTAATAAGTTATTTGAAATTATTCTCTCTTGTTATTAGAATTACAATTATAAGATGTCTTCTTATAATTGTAATTATGAGATGTCACAAATTTACTGCATATTTCTTTTTACTGTAGATTCTTGATCTCATTAATTTCCAAGATTTACCTGCTGGACAAAATGCTACTGTTGCTGTGATGAGTTATAGTGGTTATGATTTGGAAGATGCCATTGTGTTGAACAAAGCTTCTTTGGATAGGGGTAATTTTAAAACCATTAGCCTGAATTCAATAATTTCCATTGATTAATTGTGAAAAGATTATTTACCATGAACTTTTATTTAAATTTTTGTGCATGGTTTATATCATGTTACTGTATTTTAATTACTTAATATTTTGATGTAATGATAATTTGGCAAAAAAAAAAATTTATTAATAATTCATGGGAAAGATGAGCACATATTAATTTATTGTATGAATTACTTTTTAATATAAAAATGATATTAAGATGGATAATGATGTTTGATGAGTGATAAGCTTTCATATAAATCTTAATCTTTGTTATCCACAGCACCTTTTTACCTTTTATTATATTTAATATTCTTTCAGTAACTAACATTGACTGAGAGTTAGATGTTAGCAAATTTCTTTCTGATTACTTTGCTTTGTTTGCATTTTTCATAACTGATAGAAGGTTCATGTAAATTAAATTTTTTTAATTTTCTTTTTGATTTCTTTTTGAATTTATTTACTTTATGATTTTTCTATGGCATCAAAAATTTCAGTGTATTCAATATTGATTTTTCTTCCAATATATTTGCAATAGTTTAACAATTCATTAATATACTACTCAAAGTTAAAAAATTACTAAAATTTCCTTGATTGTATCATATTTAAGTAATGCTTCTCCCCTAAATTAACCCTTAATATTTTTTAATTTTAAGTTGATATTTCAGTCTTGTTCTAATTCTTATTTAAAGCGACTGAAAAAATATTTTCCTTAAATATAAAATAATTTTTATATTCTATAATTTTATTAACTGTTACGTTTTATTTGTTATTATTCAAGTTTATTTTTAATAATTTAGGCATAAAATGTTAAATTTTTAGGATTTGGTCGTTGTTTGGTTTACCGAACAAGTAAATGTACTATAAAACGATATGCTAATCAAACTTCTGACCGTTTGCTTGGACCAAAAATAGATGCTGAAACAAAAAAACCCATTTGGAAACATTCAGCTTTAGATTCAGATGGCATTGCTGCTCCAGGTGAGAAATATTTATTTTTGTAAAATCAGCCTTTTTAATGATGCCAGTCTGATATTGTTAAGTATTAAAAATTTGTGAAAATTCTCTTGTTACATTTTAAAATACATTGTTTCATTTCTTGTAAAGCTAGAAAGTTTGATATGTAATACTGTTTACTATTCTTATTAAAAGTGTTAATGATGTGATACTTTTAATAAGTTTTGCTATGATGGAACTAAATAATGTTATAAATAATTGAATTGCTTGGTTTCATTACAATATTAATTTATATTCTTAATACTTTATATTAAAATGTATTCATTGCCACATATTTTCAAAGTATAATTATGATATTGATTTATTTTATTCTAACCAGTTTTTGATTTTGAACCAAATTTTGATTTTGTGGAATTTATATATATTGCACAATAAATTTGCTTTATTCTTATATTAGAAAAGGTTTATTTTAAGGGTATCTTCTATCAAAAGATTTACTTGCATAATATGTTCTTTGTTTTTTTACAAATGGGATGTATTTTAGGATTTGATACATTGCATTCAAGTTCTTGTAAGTTAATCCTTGTAAAAAATAATTATTATGATGTTATTTAAATATAATTATAATTCTGTAATAGCAATTTTAAAACATATTTTTAAATTCTAAAAAAATTATCTTTTAATACTTTGTTTCAAAAAATTTTGTGTTAATTCTTTTTACTATTTGTCTTTTCCCCCATCTTTTATCAGAAAAATGCTTTTTTTCTGATAAAATAGTAGAATGAAAATTCTGAACCCCTTACCTCTAATTGGAGTAGTGAGACTAAATTACAAATTTTAAATTTTGATATTTTTGCATTACATTATAAAAATGGATGTTTTAATGTGAAAGAAATGTAATGTTTTACAAGAATAATAATTTTTTTCAAAATACTGTTTTTGTATTGTATTCTTTTTTGTGCTGTTGATCATTTTTCAATCAAAAAGATATTTGAATGTATAGTTAACTGGAAATCTATAACTTCTAATAAATTTTTCTATATTTGCAACCTGTTTTTTATCTAGATTTTAATATTTATATACTTTGGATATTATTTTATACTGTGGATATTATTTTATCTTTTAGGGGTACATAAGATATAACATTTTTAGTTATTTTTAAAATTCATTATGGTGATAATGAATTTTAAGTCAACAAATTTATTTTTATTATCTTTGATTTGATTACTTGCCTTATGCTTTATTAAAATATTTATCATAGAAATAAATTTATTAGAAGAAATTAAAGTGAATCTAAATTTCTTATTATATTATTTTGTAAATAGAGATAAGGAACCAAACCTTTATAGTCTATAATTCTCTCACTTCACTAGAATATGTGGTATCAAATAATGGAGAATAAATATTTAAAATTATTCATTATTAATCTAGGAAAAAAGTTATTAGTTTTTAAATATTATTTATATTGTACATTAAGTAACTTAGGTATTAAAAATAGTTTTAATGAATGTTTATTTTTGATAAAAATTTGTTAGTATTTTTTACAGGAAATTAGTATTTGTTAATTATCAAAAGAGAAAGTAAACTTCTTTATACATTTTAATATTTTCTACTTATCTCTTCTATTTATTTTTTATTTCATTTTTATGTATTTGAATTCATTTGTTTTTTCGGTTCTACTTGTCCAGTTTTTTGAAAAATAATATTCCATCATATTCTTTGTTTTATTATTGATAAATATTTAACTTTTACTTAATTCAATCTCTTTATGAAATTACCTAATAGATAACTAAGATGAGGCAGGCATAAATAAAATTTCTTAAATTTTTCATCTATTTCAAATTTTATAACATAGTGTACTTATTGCTTTACTACTTAACAGATATCTTACCAGATTAATATTAAAGAATTACTTGTTTACTTCATTTGTATCAATTACAAATTCTCCTGGGCAAACCAGGATGAACTCTATTTTTATGCTGTAACAGGCACTCCCAACTCTTACCAGTAGCCAAACTAGCATAGTGTAGCTCCCTAGATGTCTTGAGCGCCGATGCCACCTAAGACTTAAAGTTACGAAATGGGATAGGAGAACGACACTGGGGCAAACCCAGTGCAAATTTTGCCAAAGAGTCAGCCTTCTCATTACATGGGATCTCAACATGACTTGGGATCCACTGAAGTACAATTTTATTACCATTTTCAATAAGATTATTTAGGGTACTTTTACACCTAACTTCTTCAGATGAGGTAGAAACACCTCTATTGACCAAGGCCTCGATTTATAAAAATTACAGCCTTGTTTGTACGTTTAAATCTGTTTCCATATAACGCGGTACACACTCACCACATTATAGAAGGGTTGACTGTAATTCATGATTTCTAAACTGTTAGAGTGGCAGTTGTGTGTGTATGTGTGGATTTAAAAATAAAATTAATATATTTGTGATTTGTAAGTAGCAATTTATATATTTTATGAATAAAGCTACTTTAATGTAATAAATTATTTTGCTTTGAATTTCATAGGTGCAATAGTTGAGAACAGACAAGTCATTGTCAATAAAGATATGCCCACAATTACAAATGTAATCCCAACAGAAGTTGAAAAATTAGCAGAACAGCAACATAAAGAAGTTCCTATAACGTAAATTTCAAACTATTATATGTATTTTAAAAATTCATTTGTGTTTAAATCTGCAAACTGATTTTCTTTCAAAATATATATGTAATAGAATTTATCTTGCTTTGATGGAAAACCCTCATTAAATTTTGTGTACTATTGTTTGCAAATTCATTTGCAATAATATCACTAATATTCTGTGTTTTCTTATTAGTATAAAAGTGTTAATGCTTAAAAAAAATTTTAGGATTGCTCACAATGTATCCTGTCTTATATTTATGCAGTTAAACTATTATTAAGTTCAATAATTGTATTTAAAAAATCATTAGCAGGATTAGAAATAGAAAGTTCATGTCAAATTTGTTGAAATATTTTTATTTATATGCTTTACTAATCTTTAATTTATGATATTCTTATAAAAGCATGTATTTTAAGATTGTTAATTGTTTAATAAAACAAAAATTTCCCTTTTTTATTTGAGAGAGAGAAATTCTGATATGTTCACTCAATAATTGACGATAGATAAAAGAAAATAATCAGACAAATGTGTGAACAGAAACAACCCTGTAAGTTCTTACAATTAAATCTAAATATCTTCTGTTAATTTAGTATCTTGGGTATTATTGACATTGGGTAACAAATAATAATAAATTGTAAGTCATTTAATCTTGGTAAAAATACTGGTTAACCAAATAGTATGATGCAGAGTTCTATCACATTTATTTGTCATTTATTTTTTATTAATTTCAATTACAAATATTTGATTAAAAACATAGAAATTTTACATCTGAAACACTGAATTTTGCGATGCTTACAGCATCAAAAAATCTTGTTCATTATGTGATGTCAGAATAATCAAAAAATACAAAAGAAAACAGAGGTAGATACATTGGATCTATGCTCATATTTTCAAATTTTTCTTGGAAAATAATGTATTGGTGCTAACATTATTCTTTAAATGCATTTTTTATTGTGTATCAAACATGTTTATCAATGTTTAAGTTAACTTGTAGCATTAAACTTTCACAATTACACTGCTAATGTTTTTTAAATATTTTGATTTGATATTGTATTCCAATGTACTGTATTATGCTTTATTGCCTTCTCTTACACCTCTTATTTGTTTTAGGGTGAAAGGTCTCTTACCATCTCATGTTGAAAAAGTTATGGTTACTTCTGACAGTGATGCATCATCCCTCATCAAAGTATTACTAAGACAAACTCGCAGACCTGAAGTAGGTGATAAATTTAGCAGTAGACATGGTCAAAAAGGAGTAGTTGGGCTTATAGCTGAGCAAGTTGATTTACCATTCAATGATGATGGCATATGTCCAGATTTAATTATGAATCCTCATGGGTTTCCATCTAGAATGACCGTTGGAAAGCTGTTAGAGCTCCTTTCTGGAAAAGCTGGTGCCTTGACAGGGAAAATCAAAGATGCAACTGCATTTGGTGGTGACAAAGTTGAAGACATTGGTAGAGATTTAATAAAATGTGGATATAATTATAAAGGAGAAGACTTTATGACATCTGGGATAACGGGTGAACCTCTTAAAGCATACATATTCTTTGGCCCAATCTACTACCAAAAACTGAAACACATGGTGGTTGATAAGATCCATGCTCGTGCTCGAGGTCCTCGAACAGTTCTTACCAGACAACCAACAGAAGGACGGGCTCGTGATGGTGGTTTGAGATTGGGAGAAATGGAAAGAGACTGTTTGATTGGACATGGTACCAGTATGCTTCTTCAAGAACGCCTGATGTTATCAAGTGATGTATTTGATGTTGATGTATGCAGCAAATGTGGATTATTGGGGTATTCTGGATGGTAAGATTTAAAAAAAATAAGTTACCATTGTTTATTTTTAATTAATTACAGAGATTTTATCTTTACAAAAATTAAAAAAAAAAATGTTTCCATATTAAAAAATAATCTATAACCGATGATAATTTTTCGCCATTTTTTTAATTTCGTGATGGACCTTAATTTAATTGTAGATTTTTAAGGATTATTTTTATTTAGAACTTTTTTTCTGCAGGTTTCATTTGATATATTTAATTGACTGCTTTCTTACAATTAAAAATGCTTTAATTTTAAACAATAACTATCCAATCAAAAAGCTATAAAATGCAAATGTTTTTATTTTTAAATGAAATTAAATATTTTAATATGCTTAAAATTTTTAACACTAATATAACTTAATGATATTAATATGGAATTTTTTTTATAAAAGCAAAGATAACTGCTGTTTATAATAGTGTGTGAAAAAGCTGAAAATAATTTTAAGCAAATCTCATTTTTTTCCACGATATACATCTATTACATTTTTGTAGTGTACATTTATAGATGTATTTTAATTAAAATTTAATGCTGATAAGTTTTTGCTATTTTTAAAGGTTTATGGTTTAATAAGCTAACATTTCTTATACCAAAAAAAAGTCAATCTAAACTGCATCAAAATATACTCCAAATCACAATAAAATCTGAGTTTGTATTTTCAATCAACAACAAATATAAATTAATATTTGTTCAATAATTTCCATATAAAAAATACAGTTTTGGTATGAAATAAAACATTTAAACATTGGTATAAAATAAAACAGAAAATTTGTTATTTGGTCACATTAGGCCAAATAATTAATGACCAATAGATCCAAAAGTTTTGCATATCACCATGTGCAAGTCACCATGAAAATAGATAATCTTTCAAATATGCCATTGCTAATCTGGCAACCAAATAGTCAACATTTTTACTTTCAGCTGAGAGTTCATGCATTTATTTCTCACCTCAAGATTGGATCAGAATCTACTTTAAACTGTGAATCCTGTGTGCAGAAAATGACAAACTATATATGCTATCATGGTAACTCTTTAAACATTCCACTGTTATTTGTCACTTCTATCTCTAAGACTTCAATTAAATATAATCCAACACTCGTTTATGAATTCTGTAAGATGTGACATGCCAGCATTTTTCTGAGAAAATTATGAGTCTTCATAATACATATAATGGCTACAGATCTGTTGATGTATTCTTCTTTATGGTCATAGATTGACTGTAACACAATAATAAATAATATGCAATTGTAGAATTTGCCTTTTCATGAATATTAGATATTTAGTCATATAAATATTTCATTTCAATCGATGAGAATACTGTCTCTTGATACTAGTTGCAAACAGTGTTTGAAAGAATGTAACACAGTTTGTAAATTGATTTCATTTAATTTTCCATGTCCACGCTAAATGCTGTGCAAACCTATGTGCATTAAATATTCATTCTGCCTCTTAGGCAAGTGTATTGTGTTGTGAAAAAGTGTCAGCAAATTGATTTGACTGTGATTTAAAATTGAGGCATTTACATAATGGAATTAAATCTTAAATCAATGGGTACTTTATTCGTTGAAACTTTTTTTACATTTTATATATAATGTAAAAAAGTGTAATTTTAGAACTAATGTTAATCATTTCAAAAGAAATTAATATTAATCATTTTATTTCTGAATGATCTATATAATCCTTCAAAAACAAAATGATTAACAATAATATATACTAGTACACTCTTCTGTTTAGTTACTGTTAAGTAATTAGGTAGCAATCTGCAATATTTATATCATATGAAATGCTATCTATTTCTTCACATATGCCGATATTTTCAATGTGTATATTTATAAAATATATAAATCAGTAAATACAAAACCAAATATATATGGCAATTTTACTTTAGTATTTAAATAAGTTCTGATTTGCTGGTATTGATATTTTAAAATTATATCTGTAGTTCCTTCTACTGTGAGTTTGTTAACTTTGCTTTGATTTGTTTACTCTACAGTTTTTTTTTTTTTTCTACTTTAATTTTTGAAATAATTTTTATGCTTCTTTCTTTTAATACAAACTCTCTTCAGGGGAACACTATTTCTTTTTAAAAAATCCATTTAAATATTTAACTTGTTGGAAGGAAATTATTTTTAATTTCAATTCATCTGGTATCACTATCTTTTTTGCTATCATTTAAATGATATGAAATTTCAATATAATTAAATTTTTTCTGGTGTATCAAATTTATCTCTAAAATGTGTAATGAAATGTATTTTATGAAAGAACATGGAATTTCTTATTCCATTTAATATATCTGTTATGTTGTTTTCCTTCCTTGCAGGTGCCATTATTGTAGGTCTTCTGGTCACATTGCTTCAATTCGCTTGCCATATGCCTGTAAATTACTCTTTCAAGAGCTACAATCCATGAATGTTGTACCACGTTTAAAACTGACAAAGTATTTTGAATAATCTTTGACTGTGATAACTCATTTTTGTAAATAAATCACTAATTTCTAAACTACTGTAATTGTTTCACTTTTTTCTTTAAATCATATGATTAGAATTAAGAATGTAATCTATTAAAGTATTTACTGAACATAATTATTACTATTATGTACAATAAAATATATACTTTAAATGATAACATTTGTGCATATCTTATTGAAATCAAACTATAAATATTATTTATTTTAACTTTAAATAAATTGATTGATGAATTTCTATGGTATAAACAATTAACTATACTTGAGATTTTAAATTTTATAATGTGGTCTTCAAATTGATCCCACAAAAAGGTTCTGCACCAATGGGAGCAAAAGATGATCCTTGTTTAGCAAGTTCATCAGCCCTTTCATTACTTTCGATACCTTTGTGGCCTGGCACCCATACAAGGATCACCTTGTTTCTAGTTGCCAATTCTGTAAGGTTTCTGCATTCCAAAATCATTTTAGATTTGATTTCGAAAGAACTGAGCGCTTTTCAAGTGGCTTGACTGTCACTAAAAATGAGAATCCGCTTACCATGGTAGCCCTTTCTCATATTTAGTCACAGACAGTGGATAATGGCCAAAATTTCTGCCTGGAAGACTGTAGCATATCCTCCAAGGCTTACAGATAGGCTGGTTCTTGGTGACACGCCACATACTCCCAGTCCTGAGAGGCTGTTTTTCAGTGATCCATCTGTGTACCAGATTAGATCTCCTGTTTTAGTTTTGAACATGTTGTTATCCCATTCGTCTCTAGTTGGAAAAACTATTTCAAATGTCCTTTCAAACATGTATGACTTTTCCATGATGTCCGAAGGCATCAGGAAAGTAGGATCTTGAATTTTCCTGGTAATACCCCTGTGCCCTTTGGCAACAGGTTGGTCGTACCATTGGTTTTGTAGCTTCATTCTGTATGCAGTCATTCTGGCAGTGCTGCAGATGAAGATGTCTAAGGGAGTCAGATCCAACATAACTTCCAATGCTCTGGTTGGTGCGGTGGACATTGCTCCTGTGATGCAGAGACAGGCCAGTCTTTGTAGACCTCCTAGTCTGTCAGTCACAGTCTTCTGTTCCACCTTACGCCACCAGATCACACAGGCATATGTGAGAATGGGCCTGACAATAGCTGTGTACATCCACAACATCAGTTTTGGATGTAGACCCCAGTTTTTACCAAGCATTCGCCTGCAAATCATAATGCTTTTCTTTGCTCGGTTAATTTTATCATCAATGTGCTTATTCCAGGTGAGTTTTTGGTCTAAATAAATGCCCAGATACTTCACCTCTGAAGCCACATTGATTTCAACATCAAAAAGTCTTGGTATGAAAAAACCCTTCCATTTCCTTTTGCGTGTAAAAGGTACAAGGTAGGTTTTCTGAGGATTAACCATCAGGTCCCTATCCATGCACCATTGACCTACATAACTTAGAGCATCCTGCATGAGATGACAAGTTATGTCGAAATCTTTGCCAAGGATAAGGATGACAATGTCATCAGCATATCCTTGCGTATAATAGCCCCTATCATTTAGATGTTTTATAAGGCTATTTACAACTAGGTTCCAAAGTAATGGTGAGAGAACACCTCCTTGAGGACAACCTCTAGTAGTCTTTTTTTCAAATGATTCACCGAAGATGTTCATTTGTATACATCTATCCGAAATCAAGGCCTCAATCCAAGTACACAGGGTCTGATTAATCCCTGCCCCTCTAAGTGCATTGAGGATGGATGGATGGGAAGTATTATCAAAGGCACCTTGGATGTCGAGGAAAGTTGCCAAGGCAATTTCTTTTTGATCCAGAGTGGTTTCAATCTTAGAAACTAGCTGATGTAAAGCAGTTTCAGTAGATTTGCCGGGTTGATAGGCAAATTGAAGAGCATGCAAGGGACTGTTACTACCCAAGTAATCTCTTATATGCCGATCAATGATTTTCTCCATAATTTTAAGAAAGAATGAAGAAAGACTGATAGGTCTGTAAGACTTGGCCTGGTCATAGGTGTCCTTGCCAGGTTTAGGAATGAAAACAATCCTGGTCTTCTGCCATATCTTTGGTATGTAACCCAGTGCTAAGCTAGCTCTGTAAATTCTAGTTAGCACTGGTATGATAACCTCCTCTGCCTTCTGGATCATGATGGGCATAATTCCATCAGGCCCTGGGCTTTTTAGAGGTTTAAAGGCAGAGATTGCCCATTTAACAATATTGTAGTTAACGATATTTTTAGCGATGGTCCATTGATCGCTATTGACTCTTTGCAAAGAGCCAATGCAGTGCTCCCCTTCGTTGCTAATAAATATCTCTAGCTCCTGGAAAGTGGGTTTTGGTCATAATTTCCATAACCTCTTTCTCCGGAAGCAGCAAAATTACCCTCCTCGTCCTTTAAGGTGCCAACCAAAATAGGTTCATCCCTTTTCAGGAGTTTTTGGAGTCTAGCTCCTTCAGAGATAGAATCTCTCTTTACAGAACTTCCTCCAGGAGTTAATTTTGCTTTTCCTAACAAGTTTGTTATAATTTGTGAGGGCCGTTTCATAGTTCTCCCATTCACCATTTTTCTTGGCTTTATTAAAAAGTTTCCTACTATTTGCCCTTTCGGTTACTAGAGAGTCATTCCACCAAGGACATTGGAGTTTATGCTCTCCAAGTGCGAATAGGGCAATTGTTATGATAAGAATCTAGAATACTACTGTGCAGAAGGTCTGCTGTAACTTCTAGATCGTAGTTGTCTCTAATAGGTCTATTCCCGAGCTCAACCAACTAGTCAAATCCTCCTGGAATTTCTTCCAGTCCGTCCTAACTGGGTCTCTGAACATGCGATCCAGACACACATTATAGTGAATTTCAAAATGGATGTTTTGATGGTCTGAGCCAGAAAGTCTGCTATCTACTTTCCAATTTTTGCTAATTAGCGTTGTCACTATAGTTATGTCGATTACTTAAGATCGATTGGAAGTAATGAAAGTTGGCTCGTTGCCCTCATTTAGAATAGCTAACCCGTAGTTTAGAATAAATTCTAAATGGCACCTCTTTTATTTGTGTCTCTACTTCCCCAAACAACATGGTGAGCAGTACAGTCTAGTCCTAGGACTACCTGTAAGTTGTTGTCTCTGCAAAAGTTCATGAGCTTGTACCGAGAATGGTCAGGTGGAGCCTTCTCTTCATAGGGCAGGTACACAGAGCCAAAAACAATTTCTCTATCCCCTCCCTTTATGTTGAGTCTGACTTTCACAGCTGTCATGTCCCTAAGAATGAATTCAGAGAGGGGTAAAACCTCAATGTTTTTATGTAAGAGTATACAAGTTCTAGCGTTGCTATTGGTACAATAGATAAGCTTACCTTTAGTTCCTTTGAGACCACTGATTCTTCCCTTAACCAACCAGGGTTCTTGAATCAGGGCCAGGTGTATATCCCTAGTAAGAAACTTCTTACTGAGGTTAGTGGTACCACTTCTACTGTGGTGGAGGTTGGCTTGAATTACCTTCACCCCATCGGCAGGAGCAGGTTTGTCAAGTACTTTTGCTTGCACTTGGTGAAGTCCGATATGAAAGTTATATCCCCTTACACCAGTGTGGCAGCATCTAGTTCAGGTAACTAAGAACGATGGTCTGCCCAGATGGGTTGTTCTTAATGTTAAGAACGTTCCACTCGGTTGGAGTAACCCCACCATTCTATACTTCGATTTTTCTCAGGACCTCTTTAAGTTCCAGTTTACTACAGATTTTCGGCAGTTTTGCAATTATCTGGGTGGTTCTGACAAGTTTCCTTGCCTCACCCACCAAGAGTTTATGTTCCTGCCAGGGGCTTATGTCACTGACAGTCTGTTCCAGCCACTTTGAGCTCCCCAGATCTGCACAGTTGACAATAAGTGCCCCATTTTCAAGTTTACAGGATAGGAAGGTTGGGGCAAAACCCTCCTCATTCCTTTCTATTTTCTCGGTTAACAAGAGTTCCAGGTCGGAGGCCTGTTCTTCTGTTTGCTGTTTTTCCGGATGACCCTCTATTAGCACAGCCATCTTGACCGCTGTGAGAGCCACCCTGTAGGCAAATCCCCCAGGTCCTTCTCTCTTGGCAGCCTTTCTGGTCTTGCCCTGGTCAATCCGGTTGATGGGACGCTTCTCGTCTTTGGTTCCTTAAGTTTTTCAACCCAAGTCACCTCAGCGGCGATTTTGCGTTCCTTTACCAGCCTCTTTTTCTGGGCACTAGAAAATCTCTTTTTAAGCTTGATTCTGGTCAGAGAGTCAGTCATGCTAGTGATGGCTTCCTGACTTTCACCAGAAGAAGATGGTTTGGAGGTCATTTCTACCTCATGTGAAGGATTCATTGCTGCCCTTTCACTAGATTGCCTCTGAGATCCCTTGTCTTTTTCAGCGAGGTCTACTTCAGAGGCTTCACCTGCAAATGCAGAAAGGTTAGTTATTTCTTGTGTCTTTTCAGCCATAAGATGACAATTAATAAGCTCAGGTAATATAACAGTCCACCCAGCATTGCCTGAGTTACTGGGCAAGGCAAAAAAGCTCTAGAAGTTCGCCAAGCAACTAGAGGCTCTGTTAAGACATCATTACCGCGATGCCAAATAGCCCTAGGCATGGGTCGCATAACACCATGGTTTATGGGAGCTGGTTCGCGGCATCTGATTCTATATTCAAGGCCATTCTGTCGTTCCTACATGATTTCGATCCACCACCTGTCGACGCGCCTGGTAGCTGCTCAGGCCCCAGGTAAATGAAGCATACTTATATTTATAAAAGTTTCTGTTATGTAAAATAATTGTAAATATAAGCTTTATTCATTCCATATTTGATAAATGAGAAGAGATAATTTATTCTATATTTGGAAAAGAAATCCACATTTTATGCAATAGAACTAGAGAAAGGTATATATACATACACACAAAACAATTGTGTATTGAAATGTCTTATTTTAATATCAAAATTTCCACTCTATAATGTATATAATTACTAGGTAAAATTTTAAAAATATATGACAAGTAAATATAAATTTTATTGCACAGGAGATGATTTTTTCTAAAATTAGTTACTTACGATCTTAGTTTTATCTTAACAATTAAGTACTAAATCAAAATTGTCCTTTATGTATTGATTAGGTTTCACAATTACGCATAAAATGTTGCATTTTGTGAAATTTCGTTTGATATGTCATTTATGTGGTAAAGTGAAATCAATGGGAAATATATCAGAAATCATGTCTTTATGGCACTTCTTAATATTATAGTGATTGGTTGCATGCATAAATAAAAACTAACCTTGTAAACAGTGAACAATTTATTTGGGATATTTAAAACATATGGAAATATTACATGGGACCGTGTCCGTCTGAAGCTGAAAATCGAATGTATATGTTCACTTGAGAAGGGTTCTTTCCCGACAAGCGGTTGGCGCCTTCTTGAGTTCATTCTCTTCACTGACGGAAAGGGTTTAGATATTAATGTAAACACTACTGTTTTAAGGCCATTCGAAATTTAGCGACCAAATTTTTAAAACCAAAGTTAAAGTAAGCACACAAATTACAGTGGTAAAAACCAGAATTAGCAGTTAAGAAACATCAAGGAAATCCTATCAATACCAAAAGTAACAAAATTTGAGAAGCAGCATATTTCTGGCTAATTGAAAATATGTGGAAAATGGTGAGATTATGTTATGCTAAAATAAATATCACCAACACAATATTTATCTCCATCAAGCCATTTTATTCATTGTCTTTTCTTTTACTGATACTCAGACATTCTAAATTTCCAATCGTATGTAAAAGGTGCAGCATATTCTCGACTACTGGTCCCTCTTAAAAAGGTTGCAAGAATTTCGTTGGCGCAAAATTCTGGGATTCAACACAGAATCTAGCGATCAACAATTGCCAGAATACTTTCAGCTAACAGATGCAAGTTGGCTAATTTAACACCAGAAAGTATGAGAAATGTGGAGTTTTTTGTACAAATAATTAGAATTATAATGAGTTTACAAGTACACATAGCTTAAGCAAGTTAATAGAAATTTAGTGTGAAAATATGACGATGCCTTATATTTCTGATGAATTTTGAATTGTAGCCTGCGGTTAAAGATGAAAGCACCTCCAAGGCTAGGATCTAAAACTCAATGAAAATGCCTTAATCTAATTATGCTAGCATGTAAAATGTATAGAATCCCAAAGAGATTCGGTAGTAATACGTACTCCAGGTGAAATGCCTCATTAGAAGTTGATTGTGAGAAAATTCAGTTTTGATTTTAGGTGTTGTACCTATAGCTTCCAACATGATGTATAAGATATGGTGACAAAACACATACATCGTATTTGAACAGGAAAAATACTTTCCCTAAAAGGATGTTTTCTAAGTATTTAACTCTAGAATTATATTATTTAATTTTGTAACCGATTTCTTAGATTGAAAAAAATCGCAAACTTCAGAAAATTAAATACCTCGCTCAATTCTTTCTGACAGAGAATAAAACTTGTTAGAGAAAGGGCAATTTTTTTCTAATCAATTGGGACCTGGGAGCCATATAAATAATTAGATTTTACAATTTTTCCCAAAAATTGAATTTTTAAATCTGTAAATGAAATTTTTTCTTATTTTGAAACACTTTTGCAACAGAAATTGTCTCTGACTAACGGTTTGAGAGGTCTACAAAGGTTTTTACTATGCCCACTGTGTGTGTGTGTGTGTGTGTGTGTATATATATATATATATATATATATATATATATATATATATATATATATATATACACACACATACATACATAACATCAAAACTACAAAATGAATTCATAAATAATGAAGAAATTGCTTTAAGTGTTTCTTCAGAATTTATTCTAAAAACAGCTGAAACAGAATTAAACCAAAACAAAAAATCACATAAAAGATCAATAACATTTTCTTAGCTTGTCTTCCATACTGGCCTAAGAAGTGTCAAAGAAAACAGGGGATAATATAAAATGAATGTTCAACCAATTAAAACAAGGATTGATAATGTGGCCAAATAAAATTATTAAACTCTAGTGACACAACTGATTTTATTTAAAACTCTGGCAGTAATATAAATTTAAAAAAAAATTTTTCAATGCATTAATTAGTAGAAAGTTCATAATTTTGTATTCACAATTGATTATTCTTCTCATGCAAAATAATGATTTGCTTTCCACTTTCATTATGAAATGTTATAAATATCTAATCCAAGAGATTTTGTAGTTTTGCATAAATATGTGACCGACTTAATTATTTTCAAATTGTATGTATAACTCCATTTGCGGTGATTAATATAATTACTAATAACACTTCTTTAATAGATAACATTTTGAAGATCCACTTTTTTTAATAAATTTTTAATGGGACATCTATTGTGAGTGCACTTGATATGTTACTAATTATGATATTGAACGGAGAATTCTTTGCAAAATTAATAAATATTTTCATTAATTTTATGGGAATTTAACAGGAATCAATATGAAAAATTAATTAGTATTAATTAGGTATAATTTAATTTTGGAAAACAAAATCTACACAATCGAAATTAAGTAATTTATGGAATAAAGGCAATACTTCACACCCTTGAGATATGTAATGTCTATGTTAGATGCTCTTAATAACATTTAATAATAACAATAGCAATGCCAGTGATTTTTGAAATCAGCAACTTTCTTTCAGTTTTTATTAATAAGTTTTCAATTATTTTCTTTTTCCATTTATATAATATAATTTGCAGCACCAAAACTGGAAACAAAAAAATTCTATAATCTATAAATATTTTCTAAAGTTAAAATGTGTACAATTTATTATTACTTAAAATACTTAACACAATTTTATATAAATTAATGTGCACACACAGCGTTTGCCTTATCTACACATACTCACTGATAAGCCAATTTCATTAATTCAAGCTGTGGAGAAAAGTTAGATGTAAAAATAAAAACTAAAGGAGCATTAAAATTATTGACTTCTGTTTTTATTTTATAATTATTACAGCTCAACTTACATTGGAACCAGTCTATTCCTATTTCATATCCTAATTTGTTATTTACATTCACAAGTATGTATATAAAAAAACTTTCTAAAAAAAGTTTTTTTTATTTTTAAAGATATTATCATAAAAGAGTATTATTTTTGTACAAAGAAATGCTCCAAAACCAAAAAAGATACACATTTATTACAAAATATTTTATATACATACAATATAACAATAACAAAAAATGCAGATCATAAAACAAAACTATTAAAATTGAGTTTGGTTATGTTAAAGATTAATTTTAACTCTAAACACATTATAGAAGTTCAGATTTATTAATATACTCAACACACACACACTATAATTTTATATTCCTATATTTTATGATTTAAAAAAATGTACAACGTAAACACACACACAGTGCTTTCACTGTGTAACAGTAAAATCTTACTATGAAATGATTCAAATGCAACACAAATAAGGAATATCTTTGTTAATATTTAATGCAAAAATATGAGGATATATATATATAATGCTGTCAACTCTCATTAATGCAGGTATTTAAAAGAAATTCATTATAAGAGGAGTATCATTTATAATATGAATTCTAATAAGCAACTGTAATATAGATGTAAAATATTTGCAAAGCAAATAGGATAATTGAGAAATACTGAGAAAAAAGGAATAGCTTTACAAAAATTCACATTATTTTTAGAAAAAAATGGAGGGTGTTGAACGTTGCCCCCCCCCCAAAGCTGGATTATATAAGTGTATTTATAAAATAAGAGTCAGAATTCAAAAAGGATTTTGTTATTTTTTATATACATATCAAATTTAAATAATTTTGTTTTGCTTCAGTGGCATGTATGCATTATTAACAATGAGTATTTTTGAACCTGAAGAAGTATTTATTAGCACTAATAAAAAAAATCCACACGAAATGAATGCTGTATGTTAAAAGAGTTGACAGTATTAACAATTTGCAATTTTCATTACAGATCTTGACATAGTTACAAATAAAATTAAAATATTGAGCAGCAATATTAAGCAGATTTTTAATTTTAAGAACAAAAAAATGTGCATAGATCATTTCAGAAAAACTTAAAATTTTGAGCAGTAAACTTATTTTTAGTAAAATATAATATATTTGATATTAGAAATATCAATAAAAAATATAGAAACTATTTATAAATAATCACTAGTTTTAGCATGGCATAATAATACAGTATGATACTAAAAACTAATAGAAAGGTACAAATTTTTAATTTGTTTTGGCATTCAAAAAATGGCACATGTTTAAAAAGCTTCATGCACAAAATAAGTTATAATCACACAAATTAGAAATTTATCATAAAAATTTATTCAATAAAATTTATAAAAACAATTGTATTATTTTATTACAGATTGATCCAGAAATTACTAATAGAATATTTTATGGCAAAACGATTTACTAATTTTAATAATGATAATACTTGAAAATTAATAGTTATTAAACTATTATTTTAATTAAAAAACAAATTTAAACATATGGAAAATGATGCCCTTTATACTTTATGTCATAAAATAACTAAACTTTAGACAAAATGGTGAGAAAAAATGGAAAACTATCAAGCAAAGAAATTCATGAAGATTTATACTTCCAAAGGAATGTCAAAACAGTCTACATAATCTCAAAATATTAAATTTTTCAAAGCAAGTCTGAAATTACATATATATTGAAGTAATACATACAAATGAGATGAAATAATAAATGAAAAAAAGTACATAAATTGCATAAATTTAAAATTTTATTTTTTGAATTAATCAAGAATAAAACAAAATTTATAGAAATAAAATTGCTAAATAAATTATAACAAAAAACATTAAAAATAAAAAAAAGATAATGTAAAAACATAGTTAAGTCTACTGCCTCTTATATTCTTATTAATAAACATGCACATGTGACTTTATAAAATATAGTCACATGTGCATTTATATTAAAACACTTAAAACTTACTAAAGAAATACAATTCTTAAATATCTAAAATGGAAATATTTATTAAAGTAACAAATATTTTCAAACTTTTAACCACTTCAAGAAGGTAATTCAAAAAAACATGCAATTTTCCACTATTGATTTTTAATAACAATGTATATAAAATTACTATAATAATTAATTATATTTAATAACATTATGCATATTATAAATAAAATTCAATTTTGATTACATTATATTTATAATAAATGTAAACAACTTATTACTGATAGCAAACAAATATATTTTTATCATAAAATTAGACATAAGACTAAAACCATCTTTAGTAAGTGTGCAGAAATATTGTAAATTTTTACCACTTATTTATTTAATATGAACAGCAATTATTCAACTAAATATATTGTTTAAAGATGAAAGGATAAATATGTTTGGAATTAATAAAAAAATGTCAATCAAAAAAGAATAGGAAGCTGATAATAATTCTATTAAATTATTATCAGCTTCCTGTGTACTTAATATTTTTTTATTATTCATTTTGTGCACTTAAATGTTCTTTAAATGAATCAGGTTTTATTTAGAAATTTAAAAGACCATCAATATTTCATTCTGAAGTAAAAAATAAAATTGTAAGCAGCTTCCTGTGTACTTAATATTCTTTTTTAATCTTTAATTTCCCATAATCAAATCATGATTTATTTAGAAAAACTTTTCCATTAAACATTTTATAACTTTTAAAATATAACAAAAGATTTAATTATTTTATAAAGGATACTTGTTACTATGACTGTAGTTAATGACTATTAATCATAATATATATATATAGTTTTAATGTTAAAACTACTGAACATAACATTAAAAGTTATTAAAGTCGAAAATGCACATTTATCTGATGTTTTATAATTAAAATAGAATGAGATGAGAAAGTTTAATAATTTTTATTTAACATATAATACATGGCGTACAAATATTATAGAACAGAAAAGAGTCATGATAGAACTCAATGAAAACAAAGCACTGTCCTTCATTATAATTTTTTTTATCTATTTTCAATATAATGTTTATAATATTTACATTTTATAACTAACAAATAATTCCTAAAATGGAAAAAAAAATTGTGAAATGAAAATTGTTGCAAAAATAAAATACACATTTGATACTGATTACTCAAATTGTTTTAGAAATAACTTACAATTCTCAACAATAAAAGCTTGTAATTCTGTCAATATTCCTAGTTAATATCATAATGATTTTTCTGCTATCTATAGAGCAATGAAACAAAAAACTTAATGAAAGATTTTCTTTTAACAGAATACTTCATAAATAAATCAAGTAAAACTTATAGAACTTCAGATAATAAGAATTTACATAATTTTTTGAAGAAATCTATTTTTATGATTATGAAATACCATCTGGTACATTTGTAAGAATTCTCTTATTTAAAACATGTTGAAACTGGAAATGTATGCTACATGAAAGACTGAAAATATATGGGTAAATTATATAGAATAAAAAATTATAATAAAATCTTCAGAAGAAACTAAATTTCATTATATTTTATGATATAATCAGTTATTTACATACTAATCAAAAAAACTAACAAATACTTTTAGAAGTGTATTTAAAATATATAAAACATGAAACCCTGAATACTTGTTAAAATAAATCACTAATCAAATTAGTTTTTAAATGCTTTTACTTCAAAGTTTAAATATTTTTTATGTAATATATAATTTCAATAAAATATAAACCTTTGATATTTTTTATGGATTTTCATCATACTTCTAGTTTTAGTTTAAACATTAAGATTAATTAAATTGTGTCAAAAATATCATAATTTATCTGATTTAATAAATTAAAAAACCAATTCACAGACAGAAAAATAAGGATGAAAAATTTGTTTCAGTTACATTAAATAAAATATAGCTATTAAGACAATTTAGTCTCATAAGGTTAAACAAAATTATTAAATAAAAAAAATTAAGCAACTAAGACATAAAATAGAATTTTTTTTTCTATAAAGGAATACTGTATCAAAAAATAATTTCTTATAAAATATAAATAATAACTAAAAACATTTTATATTTTAAAACTAGATAAAAAATTTTAAAATAATCTTTACACACACAGCTGAGTAAGAAATTAAATGTAATAAAGTTTTATTATATAACAAAATATATAAAAAAAGAAATATATATCATGCTAATATTCCTAAACATTTTCAAAGCTTATAAAAAAATACCTACAGCACACTATAACATGCTTAAAAATTTATTTTTCCTTTGTTCAAAAATATTATAGAGTACAGCATTTATAAAGCAAATCACTAAACTTTTGTAAAATATACCTAACAATTACTCACAAAGTCAGTTATGCAGCTATGTTACTCATCAAAAAATATACATTTTATTTTTCCATTATTGTTATGAATTTACATATATTTTTTTCAATAAATTAAACAAAATATGAGCAAAAGCAGATTTCAACTTTTATACAACCACACTTTCTATACAATAAAAATGGAAATGCAAAAATAAAAAAATTAACAGCTATTTTAAATTTTGGAAATTATTTTACTTTTTTATTTTTATCAATACAACTTTGTGAAAGATTTCTCTTTAATTAATGAATAAAAAGAAAACATGCATTACAATTTGTTGATCAATTTATGTATTTCATCTCAGTTATAAAAGCAAGAAGGAAGACTACTATAGTAAAGTTATGTAAAATGATTTTTTTCTTAATTCTAAGAACTTTTGCATTAAAGCAATATAATATTTTTTGACCTAACAGTCACAAAGATTATTAATTTAATAAATAAAGATAAATAATATATTAATAATTAAAGATAAATAAAAGTAATCATTAATTTTAATCAATGTCCATATAAAAATGGTCAGTGATTAAAATTAATATAAAAAAACATACAAAATTTTGTTTTTATTAAAAGAAAAATTCTACAGCACACTATAACATGTTTTTATTAAAGGAAAACATAAAATACTAAAATAAAATTTAAAAATCTCAACTGAATGGTTGTATTAATAAAATCAACTTCATTATAAAAATTTGGATCTTAGAAAATAATTAAAATATTCAATTCCAATTGAAATTCAATATATTCAAAAATAAAAAGTCACACCAAGATCCTAATGAAATATGAGATTACAAGAATATGTAACAAATTTATATATTCTTGTGTAAAAGAAATTTATAAAAAATGTTACGATTTCAAGGCACTGTTAGTATACTTATTATATATGTACATTAAGATCTCACATTTTACATACATTAAAATGTTTTACAATGATCTAAGAATTTATAGAAGATCTCTGTAAAGAAAAGATTATATACTTTTCACAGACAAATAATAAATAAATGAACACATAAAATGAATATGCAATGATGAAGTTTGGTATCAGATTAGACTAATAGTAGATGAACTTTTTTGTACATAAATTAATAAGTCTCAAAGTGCTTTCTGTTCTCTGAGTCAAACAATAAATAAAATTAAAACCAGTCTGAAATGGCAGAAAGTTTCTCACAATCACTTTAAAACATTTTGCAAATCTTCAGGCAGAGTAGCAATTATACTACTGACATGAGTCTGAAGTTTTTCTGCAGTTCTTTCAGGAAGGGAGAGATTACCACTTTTAGTGGCTGCCTATAGAATAAAAAAAATTCATTTAAATCTTAAATAATCGCTATATAATTATAATTAAAAACACAAAAAACAATTTATTAATATTTGAGCTTTTCATTGTTAGTTTTGGTTTTACAGGTATGTGTTCCTATCGTTTGTTATAATGTTTATATTATCCCATGAGATAAAGAATATTTTCATAATAGTTGTAGAGAAAATTAACTCAGATAAAAATGCTACAATTCATATATGTTGTTTGTTTAATGAGGTCTTGTTCTATTTAAGCAAATTGTGAGGCACAAGAAGCATAATGATTTGATGCTAGTTTTTATTTGGACATCAAAGCTAAATATGATTACATACACTCTTACTATGCAACTCAAAGCTTAGTGCCCTAAGAGCTTGATTGATAGATGGATCGATTTTCTTTGAATTAATGATTGTTATTTAATAATACTCAGAGCTTATTAATAACCTGGTAATATGGCATGGACAGCTTGGTGCAAAATGTTTTAGCAGATACTTTAATTTTCAAATCCAGTTAAGAAGAGGGAGATGGATATCAGTATCACGTAACTGTGTTTCAAAATTGAGGCATGAACAAGGTTAACATGAATGAATATAAGAACAAATATAAAGTTTAATCAATATTCATAAAAACTCCTGAACTTATTTGCTACTTGTTTAAGCAAAACTTTAAAAAGCAATAGAATTACTTTTTATTGTTTTTCAGTGCAAATGATTCTGAAGGTTACTCTAATGGCAAAATCATAAAAGTGACTAATGTAGTGACACCTAATGTCATTCTGGAATAGTTTTCTATATACAAAGACTAATAGCCACATCCAAGATGCAAATCAAGCCTCAAAATTACTCAACTGTGTGTGTGAGTGTGCGTGTGTGTGTGTGTGTGGGTGAAGGCCATAACACACTAAGAAAATAATTCCTTAATCATATAACAGTTTTATACACCTTTCTATCATAGTCTCATCCATATTCATTTATTTTATTTTTATACCACACTGATTTCACTATTAAACAAAAAATTTATTCTATACAAAATGTTGTTAGTATGCATATTATACTTTGGAAGATTTAGAATAAATTAAATAAGTTTATATTAAGTCATATAGAAATCAGTGATGAAGTTTTTATATTCTAAATATTACATTTTGAAAGATTATTGGCAATATTATTATCATTGTATCATTATAAATATTTATAGAGCAAAAAATGAAAAGAAAATGTCATAGAAAATTGTTTTAATAAAGAAATGTTTGTATGTAATTGTATTTTCTTTTAATTATATAGAATTTTTTTTCTCATTTGTTTTCCCATAAAATTACAAGTTATCTATAAGCTTTATTTCATCGTTATACCAACAAGGCTTCTGTTTTAAAATGATAAACAATCCTACAATTCTTAACTACTATTTTTTACATCTTTCGACACCAATGAGGTAGTTGATAACAATTAATGGTTAGCATTGATATGCAGAAGTATTAAATTATAAGTTAGGTTAAGCAAATTCGATTTGAGTTAAACTAATAAAAAAGTTTCAATATTTAATCAAGACATCATAAATTTTATTGCAATCTAAAGAAATTATGGATTTTCTGCAATTAAAGGAATTAATTTTTAGAACATTTTTTTGTCTTCAGAGATTTTTGTAATTTATTTTAAAATATCAATTTGTGAATTATACCAACTTTCTGACTTAGAGTTCCTTAAGTTCAAAATATCTAGTGATTAGTTTAATCTCTTCATTTTAAAGAAAATTCCTAAAGCTTCAATTTTTTTATACACTTCTAGATATTATTTGCAATTATATTTACATGTGTTGATATTTTTAATGGATAACTTTTTATAAATTCCGAAAATAAAAATGAGCTTTTTTTTTTTTTTTTTAAAGAATTTAGGAACTTGTTTTTAAAAATTATTAGTGTTATTCCTTCAAATAATCAGAAGGGGGTTTCAACGAGAGTAGGAATGATAGTAATAAAAATTGCTAATGTGTAACAATGTTTTTATATCATTCATTTATAAATATGCTTATATATATGTAGAAACTTAATATTGGTTAAATTAAAACAAGAAAATAACTTATACACAAGAAAAACAAAAATTACTTTATAACAATGGCAGAAAATTAAATTTTCTGCATAAAAAAACACTAAATTATAATTTATTACCAATTTATTTCTCAATCGTAACACAAGATCAACAACTTCTACTTCCTCTTTATCTCGTATCCATTCCATCATATCCTAAAACCGCACAAATATTTTTAAATTATCAAAATTTTTTGCAGGAATTACATTGTAAAATAAAAATTTATTTAAATCAAAGAATAAGAATTTTTTTTACAGATTTCCTACAGTTCGCATAGTAACTTTTGTGATGTTATTAGTTTCAAATGCTATGCTCTTGTACAGAAAATTATGAAAATGATTATTTTTGCTCTATTATAATTGATTATTACTTTAAAGAAATCAGTATTTTAGTTATTACTTTCAATACAAATTGCATCTGCTTTACGATTCCTAACTTTGTGAGAAGAAACTAATTCACATTTTTAAATAACAAATTGGAAAATTAAAAAAAAAAGTCAATTAAAATTAATGGAAATTTGTTGCAATATGACTGCTATAAAATAAACTATAAAACTTTTCTATTAGATTATTTATTCAATTTTAATATGACAGTATCATTATAAGGTCATATAATATCAGGTTAAAAGCAGATATTTATTGAATGAAAGAGTAATTAGAGAAATTATTAAAATAATTATATGCAAGTTTTCTTAACTAAAATCTTTAGGGTAAGATTTAAGAAAACCACAATAAAATATTTAAATGAAAAACATTTTAAGTATTACTTTTTATATTTTTAAGCAGCAAAAAGACACCTTAGAACAATGAATGATAGTTTTGATAAATAGAAGAATAATATTTTATTCAGTAATAATCTATCACTACATTTTGCATCAAATGAATGTTTATAATTGCTATTTTTCAATTTTTTATTTCATAAATTATATTTTATTTTACTCTTATTAAAAAATCTGAACTGCAAAATAAACAATTATTTTGATGTTTGAAAATCCCCAACAATTTTGGTTCAATATTCAAATCTTGATTACAACATGCTTTTAGATGAATGTATCTATTAATATAAACAAATAGTAAATCAATAAATGTGTTCACTTCATAAAAATCTAGCTGTATTAATAACATTATTTTAAATACAAATAATAAATTTTTTTATCATAAGTAATTCTATTCTTAATTTCCTTTACTTTTTGATAGAGCAAATCAAACTTCTTGAATTGGCATACTGTAAATTTGCACATTTACTGCACATTAAAACAGCTAAATAGACTATTGATAGAGATAGGAAGTTCAGATGCTAATAAATAGGAAAGATATTACAACAAAATCATATTGGAATAGCGGTACATAACATACTTTGCATTCATTTAGGTCAACATTTCATTGACTGTTGTTAAATTTTCATTTCATTTACAGTAATTTAAAAATTCATATCTAATAGATTCTGGTGGGGGATGAAAATAGTTTCTCGAAAATATTAACAATGAGCAAATTGAATTATCAAGAACAGACAGTTACAAGGGAAGAAAGAATAAAAGAGGTCAAAATAATAACGGGATTTTGAAATTTTTTTAAAAGAAGTAATCTTTTAACAATATAAAACTGCTTGATAATTAATGATTTAGATCAGCATAATAAAAATACTAGATAAATTTAGCAATAACTTAAAGATTGTATGCACTTACTGCATCAGATATAGCTTGAATATGTAAGCCTTGCAGTTTATATGTGACTTCTTTATACCTACTGTTATACCATCCAGCAAAATTGGCACTTCGAAAAAATCTTCTGCCAAAAAGAAAATCGGAACAAAATTATAATTAATCAATGCTTACAAATTAAATCCTTCAAGTTAAAAAAATGATAAAATGTATAAATCAATGAAATTGAGAAATCTACTGTAAAAATGTTTATATTTTAATTGATATAAGCTGAGAATATGCCAACGGTATTTGTTTATGATGAAAATATAGACTTTAAAATTATGATAATTGTGAAATCATTAGCAGAAAAAATATTTTGAGAAATTACTTAATAGTCTTAATTTATTATTAAAAAAGAATTGACTCTGCATATTTGAGATAAAAATATAAGAATCAGGATCTTTATTGTAAATGTAGTAAAATTATTGGATTTCCTAATTAAATTGTGGTGCAACACATAGCAAAAAAATTTTGAGAATATCTCAGTAAACTTTTAAAATGATTGCTGCTTCTTATTTATTACACATACAAACTACACTTGCCCATCTCATACCTTGTAAACATTAGATTCTTAAATAAATTTAAAAATGATATTTTTTATTAATATAAAACAAATTTGTCAAAACTTTTTTCTAAAAATTAAAGAAATTGATAAAAGATTAAAAGGTATTTGGTTTAATCTTCATGGTTTTAATCTAACTTTTTATAGTAATGGCAACAAAATTTTAAAATTATAATTAAAATTTTTCAAGCTCAATGATTAATATTCAACTTTAACTTTTATATAAAAATGATGACATACATTCAAATAAAAAATTTAATATTGCAGAAAGAATTTAAGACCATCATTTTCACTTATTATGTTGTACACTAATATTAAAAATGTATTCTTTTATGATAAAGAATTCTTATAAAATGAAGAGCCTTTTAATTAAGATCATCTTAAGATCCTTTTAATCTGAGATCATTCATTCAAATACAATTCTTTTTCATGTCAAACAGTTAATTGGGAGAAATGAACATACACCCACAATGCTAATAATTCAGATAACTTACCTATAAAGTCCACTCCAATTTCCTTTAATGCCACTGGTTAACTGTGGACCAGATTGTTCAATTGATTTTAAAAAATCATCCGGATTAAATGGACGAGGCATTGGTGTGTCCTGTATGAAGACACAATATATAAATTAAAAATTTAAGTAACAGCAAAAAATAATACATTTTAGTACAATTATTTCAAAATTGTAGTGTCAAAATATGATACTGTTGATGAATAAATCTCTTTAAATAAAAAAGAAATATAATAAATGCAAATATTCTAAAAATTTCATGAAAATAAATTTTAAAAAGCTATGGGAAGAAATTAGTGGAAAACCTGTAAGAGGCAATCTAATTCACACAGAACGTGTGTAAATGCCTGTAAATTATGACGATTGAATCTAAATACTTTGACAACTGAAAAGTTTATTCATATTTTGTACAAAATAATTAAACAAGCACAAGAAAAATTTGAAGGTCAATTAAAAATTTTGAAAAACAAGAGGTGTAACATAAATCACATTTCAGGTTGTGATAAAAATAAACAGAGGAATACAATACTTATTTACAAGAAATTTTAAAAATGAGTTTGTCATTTTGAACAGTATGTTTGGCCTTGGAAAAAGCATTAGCTCCCCCCCCCCAAATTATACAGAATCTTACATGATAATGTATGCTGGTTTATTTTTGTATAGGTGAATTTTTTTAATTACTAAGTGGGGTTGAAATGCCACAGCATTCTTATGTGACCCTATGATTAAAATTTATACTCCAAATTAAAGAAGTGAAGAAAGATTCGAGAAGCAAACATATCCAGACAAGATATTCCATTATTCCATACTATGAACCACAAATTTAATGCAAAAAGGTTTACATAAAATTCCATGATCTTCTAAGGTACAGCAAAAATTTATAAATGCAGAGTACTACAAATAATAAATATTTTTTTAATGAAAAAAATATATATAATATGTATTTACAATATTGTTTTTTCATCAATATAATATTAGCACATTTATTAATAAAATATTTCAGTAATTATTCTTTTACAAAAAACAGAATTCAGCCAAAAAAACTGAATTTTCAATTAAATAATAAAAAAATGAAAACACAGATCTTAACTAAGAAACTTTGCAATGGGCAATCCACAGCCAAAAAATTTTAAACTATGGATATTAAAAGCACACGGCAAATTTTCATGTATTATTTAAAACAGATATCATTACTAATAAAAGTAAAAATCATTAATCAGTTATTCAATCTACTGATTCTAATTCAATGCTTTATCAAAATTTAATCAATGGTTCAACGCTCTGCCAAAATTTACAAATTTGAATATAATTATAATAATAATAGTAAAGAATTTAAAAATTCCAATTCTTTCCACTGACAAATAGCTGTTTTCATGTTTTAGATTAATGTGAGAATACTTATATGTTATAATGATTGAAAATTGAACCTACATTGGATTCGATAAAAAAAAATAGCAAGTCATAGTCTTTGAAGTTAATGACATGAGCAGTATTTATAAAGCACTGAAAACAAAAAATAAATTATCACATCTGAACTACGAACAAAATTACTGCATTCAGAAATGCCAAGATTCAGGGGTGTTTGTGGGACCCCAAAAAATCCCCTGAAACTTTTACGGACTTACTATACACATTTTGGAGTTTCGAGAAGGGGGGGAGAAATGAAAAATTACAATTATGAAGTATTGAATGACCTAATTATAAGAGTTCAATGAATTACTTTTTTGCAAAATTAATAACCATAAATTTTCAAACATATAAGCTACTACATATTTTAAATTACCTGAATTAATTCTTTAAAAAAATTATCTAATTTCTGCTGCTTTTTTTATTTTCTAATGTTTGTGGGCTTGTCTTTCTTTTGTGGTGAACTTCATAATTGCAGGAAGGTTGACTTTTATTTTCCTCATTTACAGTTGAAGAAATTTCCTCGAGAACTGCACATGCAGAGGTAGAAGCAGTTTGCTTTTCTGCTAATGTAGGTTTTTCAGAGACTTTTATATGTGACTCATCTGAAATATATGTTTTTAAGTCCTCTTGATATGTTTTCCAACTTCTGTTCATATTCAGTAAGAGATCTTTGTGAATTGGATCAGTCATTGGATTTTTTGAGCCATATTTTTCACATGAGGTTTCTTTAGAAGCCATTAAATCATATTTAATAGTCAGCACTGCATCTAGAGAATCAATCTTAAGAGAGGCTCTATAGTCAGTGAAAAGTGTATCCATTAAGTTGAATGTACTTTCCACTAATGGGCCATGGAAGCAGCTAAGGCAGGCTTTGACCAATTTAGCCAATGTAGGATACTTATAATCATTTGTGAAATCATCTTTTAAATTAAAAACTTTAGACCAATATTTATTAATTGTACACTTGACTTGATTTCAACTTTCATCAGATGTGTAGAGCATTTCTTTGGTGATATCAATATCACTCTGGTATAACCTTATTTCAGCTTCTACTTTTGACTTTTCATTATCACTAAAAATATGGGACATAAAAGATGATAATTTTTCAAAAGCTAATATTGTACTGGTTTTACTTCTTAGATCTGGATCTAATGCTGTAAAACTAATTAGATATGAATTTTTAATTTCTGTTTCATATGCTGTGCTGTATTAGTATAAGCTTTCATCAGAGAAATTTGGAATTCTTTTGCTATTGGATGATTTTTTGATAATTTCTTCATGAGAGTGGAAGCTTCTGCACCAGTAAATATTACTTTGCTAGGTAGATGGAATTCTGGATTTGTGACATCAACCTTTAATAAATCATTATAAGATGTGCACTCTATGTTTTCTGGCTTCATAAAAAAGAGAAAAATTTTGCCATCAATTTATAAATACTGGAATGTATTAAATGAAGCATTGATTTTTTTGTTTCAAATAATTTAATATTTGTGTTGAACTCTGGTAATACTGATGAATATAATGTCATATGCAATAAAGTTTTGCTTTGCATAACAAATAACCCATTTAGAATTATTTTTTTCCGAGCTAAAGCATCCTTTGTGAGTTGTTGGGAATGCAAGCAAGAATACACCCCTTCAACAATTTTTTTCTGAGCTGCAGAAATATTTCTTTTATTGTATACAGTTTCAACATAAGAAAAATAATCCCCTTTATCAGTTTTATCCAAGTAGTGAAAATAAAATGCAATAAGAGCATCCCACAGATCTTTGATTCTTTCTATAACACATAAAATGTACACCCACCTATGTTCTGGTCTCTTCAAGGGCTTATGTTTTTTAATGGCATGGGATTCACAGATTTTGAGAAAATTTTCTCTTATACTGCAGCTTTTCATATCAAAATAGATGTCATCAAACAAATCTTCTAAGTATCTATCAAAACATAAAGCAAATTTTTTTGCACAGTTATTAGCTGTGTGACATGTGTCACCATCAATATCTAATAAGTGAGATGCTTTATTTGAATGTAGTCTGGTTTCAACACCCTTTTTTTGCGTGGGCATGGTGTTATACGAGTCCAGTAATACACTAATTAAGTTTGCACATGGAATATTATCTTCAATATTAACAAATGCTTTAAAAACAGCTTCTGAATTGCAAGATTCCATCTTTAGAGATGCAAAATGATGAACTATAACTTCATTTTGATTGTTGTCATAAAACTGCACCAATATTGCCAGTATACTTTCTTGAGCATTGCTAGTATTTCATCCAAATTTAGAGAAAATAGAGTCTCCTTTAAAGTTTTAATGATACTTTCCTCAATAATTTTTGCGAGCCCATATTTCATCTTATAACATGCAGTAGTCCTGAACATTTCCAACAAGTTTAGTGCCGTCTGATCACGGCTCAACTGTTTGCAGAGTTCAATTAAATTGGGAGCTACATTGAAAGAAAGAGAATTCTCAGCGATAAATGAAGTTATTAATACCTCTTGGCGTGCTTTTCTTGTCACTATATCCAATGGCTGAGCATCAGTCTCCAGTAAGTCATCAGTATTTTTTGAATTAGCATAATTACTTAAAGTCATTGAATGTCTAATGCACTTTGAATATTTTATGTGCATCATAGTTTTACAATGATTTGTGAAAGCCTTGAATCTTTCCCCACCATACTTCAGCAGTGAGTTACAAAAAACACAATAAGCTTGTACAGCAACATTTATTTTCTTGCCGATAGTATCCCCATTACCATCTTCTCGTTCAATCCAATTTCACCTAAATGCATTTCGGACACCTTCTAATTGTACAATATCACTATTTATATCGAGAAATTTCATAGTGAAATTCTCTTGCGTACATAATATAATGAAACGAATTCAATAAATGAAACGAAAAATTTACACGTGCATCAATAAATGAAACAAAAATTTTACACAGCGGAGAAAAAAGTTGCAAAATGATCAATGACAAATGGCTAATACAGCGAAAAATACCCCTTCACTACTTATTGGCGCCACACCAGGAGAGATAAGACCTTTGAACCCAGAGTCACGTGATCGCACATCTGGTCGAACGAAATCTCTTTCTTTTTTTCTACCGCGCTTACTTGCCGAAAAGAATCCAGAAGAGAATGTCCGAGAACCGGGGAATGAGTCATAACTCGCAATAAGGAAAGAACAAAAAAGAAGTTTTTCCCCCCTTTTCACACATTATCACTGCCTTTGGAGAAAGAAAGGAAGAGTTTTCACCACACACACTGACCTTGCATTTTCTGCTTTCAAAGCAAACAAAATTACCCAGATCAAAAAAAATAATTCATTATTCCTACTTCCTTTTGAATGACGATCCCCGGAATTTCCGAGTATCGAAGTTTAAAATCCCCGGAATTCGGGGTTTCCCCGCAGCACAAACACCTCTGAAGATTAGAAATAGCCTGATAACATTTAAGCACAAATTAAATTATCGAAATTGCCAAGCTACTTATATATATATATATATATATATATATATATATATATATATATATATATATATACACATTGCTGCATTCTTAACAATAATGTAATGCTCTTTAAAAAATAAAATACAAATATTTCCAATAATTTTACATTATTATCTCATGGAGATTTATTATCATTATCATTTGTATCCCTAAATGTAACTCATTAGTACTTATGAATAAGAAATTCTTATGTATTTTATAAAGGGGGTGTTGTAAATATTTCCTTTCAGCTTTTTTGTACTTAAAAACTTGATGCCTATGGAATTACTAATATTAGTTTTCAATAAAAGAATTCTTTTGTTTTTTGGCTAACATGGTAATTAAATACCCATATTAACCATATTAATTAACAACTATTATTGCATAGAATTCATTACTTATTAAATGCCTTTTATATAGGGAGAATAATCATAACTGTTTTCTAATAAATGAGTCTATAGTTTAGGACTGGTTAATCAGGAGAAGGAGCAGCTGCAATAGAACATTTTGCAGATTGGACAACAAAACAGTTTTCTAAAACCTTCGGACAAAGATTTTGCGAACCGATCTCAGAAAAGCCAAGTGGAACTACAACCCATATTGAACTACAGCAGATGGAGTAAAGGCCTACTACGCAAGCCAAAACTCTGTAAGCACAACAGATTCAAGATCCAAATGTTCTTGCTTTCAGAGTATGAATATAATAAAAATTTGCAATTCAAATTTTGACATTTGTAAATAAAGAAGTAGAGACTTCCCGAGTAGCATCTCAGTTTTAATAATTATTGGAGAAAAGCCTTTTATAAAAAAAATATTTTATCACAGCTAGCTCATTAATTTTCTGCATACTTAGTTTAAAAAAGTTAAAACAGAGTTCAGTATAAAGACAATCAAACAAAAGTAACTTGCAAGAAGTACTAAACAAAGATGGTAGTTTGAATTGCTTTTGTCCAGAGTACTCAGGGGCTTCGAGATGAAGCCAGAAACTTATCATGCCATCCTCATAAATATTTCCATTATTATTTATAACAGAAAGCTTGTGAAAAGTAATTCAAATAGCCTTGTATTTATTAATTTAATTTAATAAGTAGAAGAAAATATATTTGAAAGTTTTAAACCATGTAAGATAGCAATAAAGTAACTTATGTGCATGGATTGGTTTTGTTGGTTGTCAGTTTATGCTCATTTTTGGCAAATGAGAGCACACAAGACATAGTTTAAAGAAGCTTCTAAGCTATTACAAACATCAAAGACAAAGGGAGGATTCAAACCCCCAAACTGTTGAATCCAAGACCAAAACACTAACAATTTAGCTGACAGCTTGACAATTTATATGTATTTCCTTAATACATGATGTTATTTTATTGTAGCAAAATAAAGTCTTACTTTATGAGGAGATATATTTTTAAGAAGAGGCATCAGACTTGCCATATAGCGTTCCTAAAATAAAAATGAATATTTTGTACAACAAGCACAGAAAACAAATTAAATTCAATTTATAACTATGAAAAAAGCTGACATAAAAGTAAGATATTAACCCTTTTAAACTAGCGTATGAAATGTCTCAAGTTACACAATTTTTAACATTCACTATATAATATACAAGTGTAGAAATTAATACAAAAATGGTTTTAAATCTAATATTAGATGAGTGATATTGATATAAATAATTATAAGACATAAAATATCTTATAATAAGTTAAATTATAAGACATTTTAGATCCTTTCTTAATTTGCTGCATGCAAGATTTGTACATTTAATTATTTTTATTTGCAATTTTAAATAATCAGTTTAAATTTATTTAATTGGTTTTTACCAACTTTATCAGAAATTCTAATTTTGCTTTTTTAAACAATATTAATAGTTCTTAAATAATTTTTATTAACTGATTGAAAGGCAAAATTCAGAAGTATGTATTCATTAATGTCAGATTTGACATAAGCAGGGTTCGTACAGATTTTCAAGAATCAAATTCCAGGAGTCAAACCAAATATTTCCAGAAGGTACTGACATTCATGTTAAATAACTTTTTTAAAATTTATTCTTAACCAAATATGCCAATAAAGGAAGATATAGAAAGTATAAAGATAAAGATAAATATCTTTTACTCAAAAATTTTATATTTAATATTTAGTGAATTGTATGCAAAATAAAGGACAGACACAAATAGAAAAAGAATGAATCGAAATAGCCCCCTGATTGCACCCCGTGATCTTACTGGTGATTACTCTTCACTTCACACGCACATAAATCTAAATACTACATTCAATTCTGACTGAACTGTATCATTATGAAATTATTGTGGCTCTCTAAACTAGATCTTTATTTTAGTCAACAGTTTTGAATACTCTATCTAATATAAATACTACCACTAGTCGGTGGCATGATCAAGAGCTAATTTGATTTTCGAACAATTTTATTGAAAACTTTAAAATATTACTCAACTTACAAAAGTAAACATAAAAAGAACTCAAAAAATTATCATATTTTCTTACAAAAAATAAATGCATCAAGGAAAGTAAAAATTCAAAAGAGTAATTCACAATTTCACAAAAAATCCTTATTTTGAAAAAATAATCAGAAAAAAAACTAAGAAAAACTATTAGAGTGAACATTATCTATTAATTAGATTGCAGCTTTGAGATTACTTGTTCAAAAAAAATGTGTATAATACGATGCAATTCTAAGAAAAATATTTCTTTACAATTAGATGTGATATACATACAATTAATCATTTTCTGATTAATTACTATAACTCTGGTTAATTTTGAATTAGCCGAAGTTTATTCAAAAATAAGAAACTTATAATCACCAGAGGGATCATGAAGCTCTGAGTTAATTCCAGGAGATAATGCCTGAGAAGAGTATTTTGAACTTCAACAGGTCGATCTGCCTGAATACCCTGTAAGCAACATAAATTTTATTAAAAATATTTTGAATGAATAAGAAATATGTTCAACTGTTAAGATATTAATAACTAAAGCAGATTTAAAAAATATTTTAGCTGATTGTAAATTAGATGCTGTAATTTTTCTTTATTGAAAGCAGTATTGTGTTAAGAGATAACAAATGTCAGTTAACAGCAGCTATGAGAGATCAAAGAAACCACAAACTAAAATTACATAGACTATAAGGAGTTAATTGCATTAATGTTTAAAATATATTAACCTAAATTCTATTTACATAATTTTAGAACTGTTTAAAAATATTTAATTATTGAAGAATTTTAATAGTCAAATAAAATAAATTACCATATTTTCCTGTACATAATACACAAATTAAGTGTTAAAAAGTTCCAAACTTTGTTATGCGTATTATATGCCACCGCAGATAATCTGACAAAAAATATTTTTCATCAGAAAAGTTTACAATAAAGTTTTGAAAGAAATGTTGTTTGTGTTTCATATAATAAATAACAGAGGGCGCTAATACTCAGTTAACTTATTTTAACTATGATCAGCATTGTCCAATTATGTTCAAGAATGAATTCAGTTCTGTACGGTTAATAAAGTTGCAATTTGTTAAAGTGATTTTGCATTCTGTCTTGATCTGAACTGTTTCGCTCAGAAAACATTCAAATTCATATATTGTCATATAGAAATGAAAATTATTAATTTACAGAGAAAATTTTAAATTGAAAACTATAGGGAAATAATTGAAAAAAATGTCAAAAATGGGTAATGTAAGGTGAAAAACAAAGCAGCAAAAAAGAAAAAGTATTCTATGTGCAGTTAGAAAGTAAACCATTTCTTTCATTTAACTATTAATGAAACAAATACAGTTTATTTTTAAAATATGTCTAACCTCGTTTTAAAAGTTATTAAAATCTTAATATCATTAAGTTTTACTATAATCTTTTTGGACATTGATTGATATTGTACTTTCATCTCAGTTAATCCCATGTCGCATTGAGGTGAATTCTAACAGATCTTCATCATTATAAATGTTTTTTTTTCTGTAGAATTTATTATATTTTTAATTATAATGAATATTTTTTATTTTATTTGGCACTAAATCATCAATATAAATTTTCGACTATTTGTCAGAAAAATTGCTGCGGATTATACGCCGCTGTGGATTATGCGACTTTTTTTTTTTTTTTTTGCTTGAATAAAGTGGCTAACGCCACTGCAGATTATATACAGGAAAATATGGTAATAAACCACATTTGAACACTTCAGTCAAAACCTTTCAAATTGCAGCTACAGAGTTAGGAAAGGTCATTACTGAAAAAATTATAATTGTAGAGCTAACAAACATTATAAAAAATAATGTCACATTTAAAAATGAGCCCAAATATGTAGCTGATCTCCTAAAAACTGTAAAAGGGAACCAATTATTAGAATTAGAGACAAATGAGAAAATAAGTAAACAGAATTGCAATTACAACTAATGACATTAGATAGAATGAAAGTTGAATTAGAATTACATACCTAAGAGGAAATTTTAAAATAGAGCCTAATTCAGAAAACATAAATGAGGATTGCAACTCTTTTGATACATTAATAAAAAGTATTAAAACATTAACAATTGCAATACCAAATAAACCAGAAGTTTGGAATATATTTTTTACTTCTCAGGAGAAAGCATTAGATACACAAATATGTTTCAAATAAATTTAAAGCAGAGATTTTTTAAACTAGCTTGGTGAGAAAGTATCAAATGTGATTTCTTACATAGGCGATGATGAGTAAAATATTTATGAAAAAGTTAAAGAAATCATTCTCAGAGAATTTTTGACCACACTAAAATCCTATTTAGAACAAATTAGAAAAACAATAAGACAGTCAAATGAAGCTCATTTTCAATTCACAGTCAAAGGAAGCTCATGTTCAATTCACTTTGTGCTTAACAAATTTTGATTATTATTTAAAATTGAGAAAAGTGTCTGATTTTAAGAAATTAGAACAATTAATAGTACCTGATAAATTACTTCAAACATTAAATAGAGAAATTGTAGCCAATATCAGTATTAGGCAGTCAGATACTTGATTTGAAACCATAAAATTAGCAAAATAAATTGATTTATTTTATGTATCCCAAGGAAAATCACTCTAATAGTAGAGAATAAACTAGTGAATCTGAAAACACACAGTGCAAATCAAAGAAAATTTCGAAAATAAAAGTGGAGAGTATTTTTTACCCGATTTTAAGAGTTTGAAAATTGCTCCTTTGTTTGGAAAATCATCCCTTACATAAATAGAAAAATTACACAGCTTTGCTTGTTTCAGACAGAGTGGAAGTAATAAAGAAAATTAATTATTGCTTTACTACCTTGTTGAACATCTAATAAATAATTGTAAATCACGATTTTTGTCAAAGAGAGGGAGTCAGGAGGTGTAATCATTGCTCTTTGCATTTTCTGAGAACTGAAGAGTTACTGCCTGCACAATGTGAAAGCATTATTGTTAAGCATTATGTTTCGATAATGCAACAAATTTCATAGTTGCAAAGAAGCAGTTGTCCAAACTACACCACTTAGTTTTAAAACCACATGAGAAACTTGCAAATTATCTGTCAATGGAGGGAATAGACTGGCATTATCTACCACTTAGAAACCCCAATTTTGGTGGTCTACAAGGGAGCTGTGTGGAAACGTTTAAATTTCATTTTTTTCAATGTAATCATAATGAGAAAGAGGGTATTCTTAACTCCAAAACGCTTGTACCTCCATCATCAAATACTGATATGTATGATATATTAGCACCTGCTCATTTCCTAATTGGTAAATCTTTAAAAGCTAATTTTGAACCTAATTTAATATATAATAACTAATAAACTGGAAAAAATCAGAAAAAAGTATTCAATTTTTATAATAAAATAAGTAACTGGAAAAAATTAAGAAAAATTATTCCATTTTTATGGAGGAAATGGCAAGTGCAAAATCTTTATAATTTGCAATAAAGGTCCAAGTGGAGAATTGAGAAAGATAATGTAAAAATAAATGAACTAATGCTCATTAAAGATGAAAATCTTCTTCCTCAGAAATGGTCATTAAGTAGAATAGTACAACTTTATTTGGGAGATCATAAGCACACAGGTCAGTTACAGATTATTAAAGTAAAAACTTCTTCAGGAATCTTCAAAAGACCCATTTCAAAAATTTGCATTATTACTTTCCATTAATTTGTGTTTAATTTTTGACTATACATTTTTTCAATTATTTTTATGTTTATTGGTGGAATGTAACATTGCAACATAGGGCAAATCTGTACCAATGAAGCACTGTTACTGTAGTGCCATCTTTATATGTAAAAAAAACTGAGAGTCAACTACAAAAAATAAAAGAGGTTTTAAAATTTTATAGTTTCCAACAGTTTTTTGAGATATTTGGGCTGCTGACAACGTGTAAAAGTAGCTCTGATAAATCTTATAGAATGATACTTAATTGATAAGCTTGTTTGATTGAAAGCCAGCAATATCTTCTTGCATATGAGGACTAAATAGACTAGGACCTACAGTTTAAAACAGACTTCAAGCAATTATGAGCACTCATGCCAAAGTGAGAACCATACAAGCAAGCTGCTCTGAACCAAATGTCATAACATAAATCTAAAATCTGTCTTTAAACTGTAGGTTCTAATCATTCAATTTCCAGTAAGTGATAGCAGAATAACTTGAAGTAGCAAGAATGCAAAAATATGTGAAATAAAAATTGATACTCGATAAATATTCCAAGAAAAAATAGAACATCAGATCTGTATAATTATATACTTGGTGTGATCCCTCATTAATAAAAGAAATTTTAACTAACAAACAAAATAATTAAAATTTTTAATGAGACTAGTATTTAATTCCACAATCCCTAATATAGATTTGAAATAGATATACTGGCATTCCTATTAAATGTATTTTTAACAGGTTTTTGTAAAAGGATGAATAAAAAAATTTAAAAAACTCAAGAATTTAAGTTTATTAGCTTGGTTTTCCATTATTAATATTTACACAAGAACAGTAATTCTACTGGGATTTGTAGTTTTCAATGAAATACTAAGCATTATAAATAATCATGCCCAAGGTGTTACTTGAAATCTTGAGTTAAAAAATCAGAGCTATAATGAAATGCTATTCTTTTTATCAGTACGCAGTTGCATCTTCTGGTATTCAGTTATCAATTGGAATCTAGCATTAGAAATAAGAGTATGCATCTAACTGATAATATAAAAAGATTGTATTCTTTGAGTAGCTTAAAATGGTCAACATAGTTTCCATTAAATAAAAACCTTTGCCATTTTTATGTGAAACAGAATTTTAAAGACAGAAGTAGTAGTGAAAAAAAATATTTATTTCCACTGTAAAATTATGGCATTGTAAGCATCTTCAGCCTTTCCTCTTCTGAAAATATATAATTAGTTGCAACAATCAACAATTTCTTTCATTGTTATTCCACATTTGGTTAGCTTTTGTTTGTCAGGATACTTACAAGTAATAAAAAAGTGCCTGGTGGAAGACAAAGGCAAAATGTCACAAGTAATGTATTTGTATAAAATGTTCCTAAATGATAAGACAATTGAGTACTGATTTAATCAAACATTTGGTTGAAATTAGTTAGGAAATTCTTTATACTGACCATGAGTCAAACTCTGATACTTTCAAAGAACTAAGGAAGCTTTGATTTATCAGAAAAATAACAATGTTTGAAAAGCAATAATATTAGTCAACAGACATACCAAATTATTAACTCATAATTACTTTAAAGCCATTGATTGGACAAGAATTTATTGTTTATCTTATTGTAGAACTTATTGTACTTATTTGTGTTATTAATATAAATAAAATTACTTTATGAAAAGAATGGTTATAGAGTTGTTACATGAATCGAAAGAGTTTATTTTAATAGTTTTTTCATTTAATTATTAAAAAAATGTATGAAATAGCAAAAATGTATTTCTTTCTAAGATTTTCAATGCACATATTTACAATGCACATTTTTTTCAGATTAATAATTTAAACTAAGCAATACAATTTAAATCACTAAAGGAGCTAATTTAAATACTATCATGGATTAAATAAGTCAGAGATAAAGTTAAATGGTTTGAAAATAAAAAAAGTAATATTAAACTTATAAATTATTTCAGTCTTTTGGTTAAACTTATTTCATTATATCAATTGTTAGAGTTCAAATATAACAATATTTGTGGAATTTATGTATATATATAAACAATATGTAAACACATTAGTATGAAATAACTTCACTTAAAATTTAATACATTATAGTATTTAATTCATACATACTTTGAAAACTTTTTTCAATATATCTTTATCTTTACTGAGGTAAGGCTTGTACATAGTATATAAACCTAGATTAATAAAACACATAAAAAATATTGTCAAAACTCATAAAAATTATATTTATGAAATTTTACATAAATAAAATTTTTATGAGTTTTATTTAAAATTTTTACTAATAGTTTAATAATTAACTGGCATCATAAAGAATGGTGTCCTCATCAATGAATGGATATGTAATGTCATCGTCAAAAAAGACGATAAAAAGCATATAAAAATTAAAATAAAATAAGGAATAATTCTCACGAGAAATGTTTTTTAAAGCACTTAATTAACAAATAATTTATTCATAAATGAATTAAAATCATTTTTTTGACAAAGTTAAATATTCTATAAAATACAATGCACATGCATACACACACATATAAATATAATAAAATCAACATTAAAGTTTCCACAGTAAAATACAATTCAATCATTGAAATTTTTGTGACTGAATTTTTGATTCAATATTTCATTGAATTTAAATTCACTCAAAAATATAGCATAAAAATTCTTCAATATAAATTATACATACCAGGTTTAGAATCCAATACTTTAATATTTCCACCTCTTTTAATTTTTTGTTTATTGGGACCACCTAAGAAATGATGAAACTTCACAAATTATCAATGTAAAATTCTGGATAAACATAAAACTCAAATTTCATAAAACATAATTAGTGCATTTTAAGAGATAAGCATTTATTGTACAAGAAAGCGGAAAAAATATGACAAGCACAATTGAAAAAACTTATAACTTTTAAAGTCATACCTTGAAGGTCTCCAATTCTAATAATGTGGGGCCAATGTTGAAGTGTTTTGGCAAAAAAAGGATTTGTAACTCCAAGGATAACAGGTGGACTGTAAAAATAAAAAGTATTTAAAATGCAAAATTCTTGTTAAAATAATGAAATAACTTTCAATATATTTCAAAATTTCAAACAAGAACAAATTTTTGACTTAATAAAAGTGTAAAGATTTTAGATAAAATAAGCGAGTTGATAATGATGAAATATTCATGATATGCTGATAAAATCTTTATACCAATTGATTTTGAAACACAATATATAAAATAAAAAATGGTTGGTTATTCCCCTTTTTCATTAATTTTTTTAAAACATACTCAATGCCCACTTTTACAGTGAATTTAAATATATATCATTCATTTTCTTTATAATTATTTGTTATTTATCTAAAGATTTCTATCTGCCCTAACAAGCATTTTCAACTTAAGAGTTTTCTACTGCTGCAATAAGGAAAACAACATTTTAAAAAATGAATGGATACATTAGGGACTTTACAAGAGTTTACTATTTTGTTGGCATAATTTTTAACAAATAAATTTAGCAATAATTTTGCATTAAACATAACATCATTAATAAAAGGAAGATATTTTAAAGGACACTTTAAAATGCTTATCTATGTTGGAGACACACTAAAAAAAATAAATGAAATTTTATGATTTTACCACACATTTTAATTAACTTCTCATGAAACTTTATTCAAAAGTTATATGCTTTATATAATCAGATTTTATACATTTTTCAAGAATTTTAATGCAAATTATCATCTGTAAAAATAACATACTTATCACTACAATAAAATTAATATAATAGCTGCAAAAATGGAATATGGATGCTCAGAAAAAGAACATCCATGTTCTCTTTTTGCACATGAATCACATCACAATTGCTGATGAAAAAAATTATAAAAATAATAAGTCATTACTTGTTTTACAGGTTTGTTTTAAAATAAGTTGGCTTGAATATTTTGTGATCTTTAAAAATAAAATTTAATTAAGATTGACAACTGAATTTATTTTTTCCAACATCTTTTCAAATACCCTTTATATTCATGCTAATTTTATAGTTAAATTTTCATTATCTTATAAATGTCTCTCTCTTTCACTCTTTTAATTGAAAAACCTATTTTTAACATAGAAATCACAATTTACTTTTAAACAAAATGTGTCAAATAATTAAATACATGAATAAAATATACAATGAATAAAATATTATTCAATATAAATAAATTTATTATGTCAAGTAACAATTATTAATTATATAGATCATTTATTTCTTTTTGATTTTTACAGTGAACTCTTGATTACTTGCAGAGATAGAGTGGCACAACTACCATGAATAATACATACAATTATGAAAAGAGGGAACAAATCAATAACCCAGTCCAATTTATATTACTTGAAGAAGAATAAAACTAATCACTACCAAGAAATTTGTAGATTTAATTTTTTAAATAATCATTCAAAATTTTTGCTTCTTTGCAATAAAACATTGTTTTTAATAGAGGCTTGTTTTCCCCCCCCCCAATTTAAACATTTGTGAATAAATTACAAGGCAGATAAATAGGAGCTTACTTTCATGCCATAAATATACACCTGAAAATCTGCACTAAGAAACAAAAGAGATAAATAGTATTTTTTCTCATTAAAGTTAAAAAATAAATAAAATTGATTAAATATAAATTATATTCTGAATGATTTAGATTACATTACATTCAGAGATATATCAACTTGTGAGTAATACATATGCACATGTATGCATACATCTCTGTATGTGTTATAGTTTAGTGTATATAGTTCATCAAATTTCATTGTCTATTTTACAAAGGTTAAGTTACTCTATAAATTATAAAGCAATACATTTTGAAAGGAATTCCATTTTATGTAAGCACAATTTTCAAACCAAAAATTCATATACAGAGAAAAAATAAAATACAAATCATGTGTTTCTATACAATTTAAAACTAAATAATTAAGTTTCTATTTTATTTAAAATAAAAAACAATTTATTTTAGAAATAAAAAATTACACTTTCACAAGAACTGGACATTTTTTTATTATACTTCTAAATATTCAAATGAATAATTTCAATATAGAAGGCAATAAAATTGAATTTTCTTTGATTTAAAAAATATTTATACAGTTTTAACATCACAATACGCAGAAAAAAATTTTATGCAAAATAATTGTTTTAAGTATTAAAAATTATAACCATGCAATTTATTTATTTCATAAAATTACAATACTCACGGAGCTTGGACTTTAGTTGTATATTCTTTGAATTCACTATCATGAATTGTAAAAAATGGCCTATAATCACAACAATACTTCAATGGCCAAATCATGCTGCAAATGTAAAGAATAAAATATTAAATTTAATAAAAATATTGTGTATCTTAGTACAATTTTGTTTTAAAATTTTCCTTTTTTATGTAATTTTGAAAGAAAAAATTTAAATATAGATAATAAAAATATATGAAATAGAGCATTTTTTTTTCCTTGAGCTCTTGTTGCTTATTTCTAATTTTTTTAATTTTCAATATTGGATAAAAAGTAACTGTTAAAAAGCAAGCAATATGTAAAGCAATTATTTTTAAATTATAAAAACTCACATCTAAAAATGAGTCTTTATTGCAAATACATTAAAAACATTATTCAAACAGATTACATCTTTTTAGCAAAAATCTAACTAAGAATAATAATTAGTTGAAAATAAAAATCACATTTTACCATATTAATGCTTGTACCATTTCACAGGTTATTGTTGGTGAGTTGGCCATTACAATAATAGGCTATAAAAATAAAATAATATAAAAATGTGATAAGTTGTTTCCATTATGAATAACGGCACCTGCTCATAAAATAATGGAAGACATTTTTAAGAAAATAAATAACTCACATCAACTCTCAGTTACAATATGTGAAAGTAACATTATAATACACTTTTTTAATTTTAAAAGATGTCTTTTTTCTGAGTGAATTTACAGTGTTTATTATCAAAAGTCAGATATTTTTTTTATTTGTTCCAATAAGTATCTTAAAAAGTTTATTTACCATTTATGGCAAAATCATTACTTTTAATTTCAAGTGCCTTTAAGATTTGCACACTTAATATTCATACTGAAGTAAACTGAAAAGTTTAATAAAAAATTTAAGCAAACTACTTAATTTTCTGTGGCATTAATATTCTTATTTTTATTTTATAGTTAAATAAGGAATGTCATGAGTGTTATATACTAATTTAAATTATTTTAAAAGCTTTTCGTATTTATGATTTATTATTTGCCAATTTTTATAAGTTTTTGGCAACAAGAAGTATTTAAAAAAATGTATATAAATAATAAGTGATTTAATAATTAAAGAACTTATTTTTGATTATTTTATCAATATCAAAAATAAGTTCTATTATATCTAAAATATCTAAATTTATAATATATATTTTATATATATATATATATATATATATATATATAATTTATATACATAAAAATTAGTTTATTTTATATATATATAAATTAGTATATATAAAAAATCAAATTGCATTTGTTTGAGTCTCCATCTGTATTTGTATTATCTGTATTTAACAAACTGTTTTTGTTTGAGTCTTCATGAAAATACAAATTATAATATTTCATAGTTAATAAAAAATATTAATTACAGACCAACTTTTAGATAAATCGATATAGGATAGTAAATTAATTAAATTAGGATAAAATAAGTAGTGATTACAATTGTTGATGGATTGCATTCAATAGTGAAAAGTATTCTATTTTTTTATTTAAGTATCTTAAAACAGATATTATTAGTTTGCATATATATATATATATATATATATATATATATATATATAGATATATATATATATATATATATATATATATATATATAAAGCAAATAAGTATTTAAAGATAAAATTTATACAAAAGGAAAAATTTATATTTTACACATAGCAGTAAAATTTTAAGAATTGCAAAAAGTACTCTTATGTAATTAAAAGAACAGAAAAACTCACTTCAGCTGTAATAACAAGCTCCCATAATAATTGAATATGTGATAATACAGGAAGAAAGGACCTATAATAAAAAATAATAATTTGGACCTCAAATTGTGGAATTAACACAAACATACAAAGTTTACATAAGAAAGTGAACTCGTGTATATTAATAAAAAAATTAATTAATATATTGTTATCAAAAAGAATTTTAATTAAAATTAAAGGTTAATTTTTACCTTTTAAATCTCATCTTTCCTATCTTAAAACTATATATGATAATATTACGATTTGGTTTGGTTTGTTTGTCGCTCAACGGTCATTTTTTGCACACAAGGGCTAATTAGACCGGGACTTACGGTTTAAAGTGGATTCCGAACCACTACAAACATCCATGCCCAAGGTGGGATTCGAACCCACGAACTGTTGAACCGAAGGCAAGAGCGCTAACCATTCGGCTGCCAGCTCGGCGATAATATTACGAATTTTCATAATCAAAACATCATCTAACCAATGTATAATAAAAACTCTGTTGAAAAAAAGCAAAATATATGTTGGAGAAAAAAAGAGAGCCTTAAAAAGGTAAGATTATCTTTCAAATTATAATCATAAGAAATTATTTTTTTAATATAAGAACCATGTATGTTCTTCTCATTAATAAAACAGTAATCACCAATATATAATCATGGGTAAAAGGAAATTAAAATATCCTTTTTGAAAAATACAAAGAAATGCACTTTAAAAAATTTAAAATTCAATTTATCTCTTAATAAAATATTACATATATATATATAGCAAAATTATATATTTTAATAATATATTTTTCATTTTTTTTCACAAAATTAATGAGCAGCATGTTTATGAAATTTTTGTCACCTACCCAAAGATATCACTTTCATATGTAGAAGGAATACTAATTTTTTCGTAAAATGGAACCTATGAAGTAATTAAAATTGTGGATGAACTACAATATTCAAGATATAAAAATTTCATCAACCATAAAAAAGTAAATTATTTCACACACAATTGATCACAAATATTTTTTTAAATAATTACCGGGTTTTCTTGAAAGTCCAGATCTTTAAAATTGGGAGAAGAAGCATCTAATCTACTTGGTATATATATCTAAAACAAAATTATAAATAATGAAAAACATATTTTTGAAAATTCTAATTAGTAAAATTATTTACAGATTTAAAAATCATTTACAGATCAATAACAAAAAGTTTGCATGATTCTAAATTCAAAAAATAAAGTTAAAGTAGTGATTTCAAACTAGTTTTAAATAATATAATACAAACATGTAAAATGTAATTTAAAAAGAATTGAAGGAAAAAAATTTTAATTAAATTTAAAAAAATTATTTATAACAAGAAAAAATTTAAAAGGCATATAAAAAGGACTTTAATTTTATTAATAAAACACATTTAAAGTTATAGCCTATACACTTTTTCAGTAAAAAATGCTTTTAATATCAGACAAACATTGCTTTTATTAAAATGAAAATAAATGAATGAGAATATGTGAATTATAAAATTATTTAATGAGGGTGAGTTAAAAAATACATGAGATTATCAACTCATTTGATGTTTATTCATTTTGGAATTATACAAACAACATAATTTATTTGAAATACATATTGCAAAAGAGTATACAACAAGAACTAACAGTTGAAAGTTGGTTTTGAACTACTAAAAATAAATTTTCTCGTTTATTATGAATGTTGCAGATTAAATCTCATGAATTTGTGCAAATTAGTGCTGATCATTAATTACTATATTGGCATTTCACTCAATTAAGTAGTCAAAAATAATTTTAACAAGATTTTCTAACAATCAAGGAAAAATTATGATTTAAATAAAAAAAAGCATCTTACTTGTAAGACATTTCCCATTAAGGGAAGACTAAGCGGTAATCCAGGAACTGGAGATGGCCATTGATCTATATCATGACAAGCTAATAAAAATAGTAAAGAATTAAATACAGTAAAAGTTATCATGCATCATATTACATTTTAATATTTGAAATTTAATTTTTAAATACATCATAATAATTGTAGCTTTTTCAAATTTTTATAATTATACAATCACATTTAAAAGGTAGATAAAGTGAAAAAATTGCAGTATGAACCAGTGAATCTCAAATTTTTTTGTCACAGCCCACTTTTAAAGATTGCAAAATTCTGCAGTATACAAAGTTTAAAAGTCGTTTATTTACCAATATACTGTGTTAAATAGTTTCTAATAATAATTTTGAATGTAAAATAAAATAACATAATATGTACTATAAAAACGACATTATGTTTATCTTTTCCTAGTAATAGAAAAGGAATAATAATTTTTACTATATACATTCCTAAAATTTGGTGGCACACAAAAGTGCTGTAGTATAGCAGTTGAGTATCAATGATATTAACTAATTTATATAGTAGATGCTCTAATATGGTTCCATAGGTCAATGATAACTTTAATTTCCATTTATGAATTAAAATGTTGACCTTACAAAATCGACATTTTAAATACAATGTCAATCTCTGCTTGGAATAATAATGCAGGAAAAATAAAAACTAGACTATTTTTACAGGAAAGTTTTAATAAAGAAATCACCATAACAATTAAGCCAAGAAAATACGGAAGGTGGCCCCTGATTTCTTTGATGAAGATAAAATCTGATCTACAAACTTTAACAAAGAAAAACACTGCCTGAAATTTTATTTTAGGACTTTTTGAAGGATTCGGATGTAATTTTAATGTTAGGAATATTAGATGAGTAAATGATTGAGAATAAAAATGAATTTTTAGATATGAAACAAGAAAAATATGGTGTAGTGTTCTGATTACCATCAAAATAAGTAAATAAAAAACAAAATTTGGATACTTTTTGTGAAAAACTGTAATGCTTTCCTACATGAATAAAATGGAAAAATATTTTTAAAAATGTAGTTTTAAAGCACAAAAAAATAAGATTACTTTATCTAAAAAATTTTTGAAAAATAAAATAAATTATAGGATATATAAATTATCATTCCAAATTAAAAAAAGAAAAGAATATATGGTAAATTTATGAAAATTTTTCTGAGTTAAACTTTTAGAAATAATTAATTTAGGTAGGAATACTTAAATGCTAGAAGTCATTACTGCATTAAAAAACTAGTTTTTTAATGTTTACTATAAATTAACAGTTATTGTAAAGAGTAAATTAGTATTACTAATTATCAGCTTGCACTCAAGCTATCAGATTTAGATGTAAACTTGAGATAAAAATTTAGAACCAAATCATCTACTGATACAAAGCCATTTTTAAATCCAATAAAAGATTTTTACAGTTAGAATTAGAGTCAGAGTTAAATAATATTAAAGATTTCACTACACAAATATTGAGGTGCTTTTTGGGTGACATGCTTTTTAGAATATTCCAAAAATCATCGCACTTTATACAAAGAACATAATGTGTGTGTGTGCATATCTATATATATATATACACATACACACAAATTTTCCTTTATTTGTGTTGGTTATTCTTTTATTTAATTTTATAAAATATACAGTATTTCTAATTTTATTTTGCTGCATATACCCGATTCAATGCATGGCTCTCCTGTTGAAAAGAAAGAGGGTGCAATCCTTCCCAAAACTTCTGTAAACAAGGAAACAAGTGGAAGTTTTGTCAATAAAACCATGGACTGTAAAGAAAAATCCTTAATTAACCCTAGGAATAAAATTTCAAAAAAAAATTTTAAGTTTAAGTTATTCCCTATAAGACAAAAATCTTACCTTTTGAAAATATCCTCTTGGGAGACCTTTGTCTTTTACTTGGCGGAAATATACAAATCCAAAAAAATGACAAAAATCTATCTACAAAAATCAAGAAAACCATAAGATTCCAATTAAATACTCTCAACAGTTATTAATTAAAAACCATATATTAAAGGAATTTTTTATATAACTTAAGCAAATAAAGGATTTCTTATTATTGTACTTTGCAATTTAAAATTTATTTACAGAAATAATAAATAATATTTCATTCACACGAATTCTTTTCAAAACCAGGAAACTTATCTTCAAATGTTAATTCCTCTCATCAAAATATTTTTTAATCTTTGAAAATATTAAACTATGATAGAAAATATGAAATAAAGTACACAACATAAAACAAAAAAATGAATAATATATCAACCATATATTAGTTTCTTTTATAAAATTAAAAATAACTAAAACCATAAAAATTATAAAAAACAAACCATACCAAAAAAATGCAAAAATTTATTTATTATTTCTTTCAGTTGCTATTTTAATTTAATATTTATTTTATACATTAAACAATCAAACAATTATTTTTAATTAATCAACCATGTTGCAAACAATTTTAGTTATAATAACATTTTAACCAAATAACAAACATACTTAAGAGTTACCAATGATACTTAAAAGTTATCAATGAGTTATAAAGATCAAAATTATGCCAAAGATTTCATACTATAAAATTAGCAAATTGCCTATAATCAAACATAATGAGAGAAACTCCACCAATAAATCTTTGAAAAAAAATTTTATTTGCTAAATTTATTATATTTAATATCTATTTATACGAAAAAATATTTGCTTTCAAGCAATTTAATTTAAAATTCTAACTGGAAAAAAATTTTGAAATTCCTTATTCTCACATATTTGTCAAATTTTATTGATAGAAAAGATACTACAGAAGCATTAACTACGTATAGATCATTGAAATATGATTAATATGAAAAGTGATTCCAGTTTAGTGAAAATTAGACTATTGGTAGAATTATAGCAATAACAGAAAAATTTATAGAATTGGTTCATTGGCCTATTGCATTCATTTCCAATAGAATTTTAATATTTATATTTAAATGAAATGAAAATGGACCTTTTGATTTTGGTAATTCAAAGATATTTTTAGAACTTCATTTAATAGTGAACTATTCCAATTATAATTACAGCTTGAATAAATGATTTAATATATATAGTAAATATATTTATTAAAACATAAAAATTCATTATGAGACAATTACCTGAAGAGGAACCATACAAGTCTTGTTAAAATCTTCATGAACAGGCAAATTCGGCCTTCTAACAGGACACTGTCGCATACGAAAATAAAATTGAGTATTCCCCATACAACCAGAGTTAGAATCTGGGAAGGCCATGTAGCAAACACTGGTTTTCTAAAGAGATTAAAATAGACTCATTACATAATTTGAAATGAATTTAAAACAATATACAAAGACAAATACTACAAATACTTCATGATCTAAAATCAGTATTTACACAATTCAGTTGAATAAAAGTTTAAAAAAATAGTGAATAAGCATATTCTTTAACCCTTTAGCGGTTAGGGAAAGTAGCAGTTTTCGCTTACTTAATTCGCGCTGCACTGCAACTAAACAGCAGTCGAAATTCGCAGCTGTTTTCCTCCGCCGTTCTTCCGAAAATGTCACCCTTCTGTGGCGATGGGGTGGATAGCTCACCTCGCGCGTTTTATAAAATTCTTAAAGTACTTTTAATACATAAATACCAGTTTTTAATTACTTTAACATAATTAATAAATGATAATTTGTAAATAATAAATTATAAATGATAATAACCAATTTTATAAATAATAATCGTTAAATATAAATACAAGTTTATACAAATATTAAATTGAAAAGTCTAAATAAATACAACTAATGTAAAACTTTATGAAACATTTCAATACAGTAATTACCTAAAAATCTTTTTGAGTGTGATATACTTTAAAACATGGAATTACACATAATGGTGCATTACAGTCTTTGCAATATGTACAAAAAATACCCTCAATTCATTTGCATTAGTTTCACTCCAATGATGAGTTCGGGAATGTTCTTTGCTCTTAAATTTATTTAAATTTTCAGCAGCAAAAATATTGGTTTCAGTAACAATATGATTTACAATCTCATCAGTAAAAAACAACTCGAAGTACTCAAGTGGATCCGAAATATTTGTCACGCAAGCTTTTATTCCCACATCACCAGTAAAACTAAATCGGCCACGAGCGGGAGAACTTGAATCAATTTGACACCAGTGTCGTACACTCGAAAAATCTTCCTCATCGCTTGAATCATCTTCCGAGCTTGATATATTATGAACAAAGTCGTCATCAGATTCAAAACTAGATAAGCTTTCTGTATCACAATCATAATCATCGTCATAATCAATATCATTTAACTTTCGCTTTTGAGCCATTTTTCTTTACAAACACTCAAAATACCACGCCAAAATGGCTATATAAACAACAAGGTAAAAATATAAACAACTTCAATCATTATGAAAAGAAATTCATGGAACCCGTACTGCCATCTGTAGACAGTTAAACTAACTAAATTTGCGAGTAGGATTCGTTTGTAACATTATCAATGCAAAATAATATTGGCGAACGAGCTCAGCTCGTCAGCGCGCATTGGGGGAAAATTTAACTACGCGAGCAGAACTCGTTTCTAACCTTTTCGGTCGAAAACACGCTGCCGAGCGGAACTCGTTTGCGCGCATTATGAAGCACGATTCGATTGCGAGCTCAGCTCGTTCATAACCATCAAAGGGTTAAGAAAAATATTTTGAAATTAGATTTGATAACTAAAATACATCCTTTTAAAATAATACATAATAAAACATTTTAACAAGAAACTCATGCCATATACCAATATTCTTTCAAAATAAAAATAAAAAATATCACATTTATGTTGTGTTTAAAATATTTAATATGATAATATGATTATTTTTTGCCCAAAGTAAAACATTAAAAATCTTTTTACTCTATTCTTTTTGTGTCATTACCAAGAATCTGCTCCTTAAAGTTTAAAAGACAAGCTCTGCAGGTGACTACACCCTTTGATATCAAAAAAAGAAAATAGAAATTCTAGAAGAAGAAATTCTAGAAGCAAACATAAGCAACTAAATAATTTTCATGTAAGACAAAAGCTTATAAAAAGAAAACATTTTATTATGAAAAATATATTCACTTAAAAACTTCTTATATATATTATGTATATAATGCTTTGCCAGTTTCAGAGCAAACTGCATAAATAGAAACAATCTTTAAATGTAACACTAGCAATCAATTATGTAGCTAAGGTTAATAGTGAAAAAATTTGGCTAGTTTTGTTTACTTCTAGCTTTAACAATAAAATGCCAAATAAGATATTTAAATTTACATTTGTCTATAAATATTCAACTCTAATATGCAAAACATTGATTTTTGTTTTTTTCATATTGTATAACAAGTTTCATATAGTTATTGGTAATCTTAGCTGCTTCAAAAACATGATTGCTTAAACTTGCTTGAGAATAGAAATAAAACATGTTTTAGAGCAATTCTTAAAGCAAAATTTACAAATTTTATCATTAACATTCCTCTATTCCTTGTATTTTGATGGCTTTGAAATTGTGGACCTGAAGCATGTTGTCTTAGTTATGCAACCTCCATATGGCCAAACCTGGTTGATAACAAAAGGAGCATTCAGAAGTGTAACAATAATTCAACCATATTGCTAAATTAAAATTCTTATTTTGTTTTGGATATCAGCAAGAACATCTAAGATAATCATAATCAATTTTTGAATTATTTTCATATAATTTGTTTTAAGAGTTCTAATGAAGGACCTTATACACCTTCTTATTCATTCAGCATACTTTCATTTCTATTATTTTAACCTAATGAAGCTGACAAATCAATTATTCATGACAGTAAATTTCTTCTAGTTTTTTCAGCCACATATTTGCCTTTATGTTCACAATGCTCTTATTAAAAGTGCTGTTTTGTACAGAAAGACCAAGACTCAATCCAAGTCTCTGCTACACTAAAAGAAATTATGTTTCAGCTTTATGATTTGCTTTTGTTTGTCACTTAACAGTTAATTTTTGCAAACAAAAGGTTAATCAGACTGGGATCTATGATTTAAAATGTATTTCAAACCACATTATATGTTTACATAAACAATGAAAATACTGGATCAATATTTAAAGATTTCATAATACAAATATAATTCAGGAATTTAAATATAATAGTTATATATAATAAAAGATAATGAAAAAATTTACTTCTTTTTCTGTTAGTTTAACATGGGCTGGATATATCATCTACAAAGTAAAAATCAAAAAATTTAATAAATCACATAGATGTTTGAATATCAATTCAAATAAATTAACGAACAACAAGTAATAAATTAATTAGCTCAAGCATGAAATTAGAAAAAAAAACGATGTAAAAAAATATGATGATTCAATTTTTTTATTTTCTCAGTCAAATTGTTATCTTTAAAAATTTTATTTGTAATTATTAGAATAATTATGAACATGATAGTGAAAAATGAGAGGTATTCTATGCAAATTTATCTTTCTTTTAAAAGGGTTCTATAAAGGAAAAAGATAGGGAACTGCTTATTTACAAAATATTTTGTGAAAATACAAACTAATCTAGAAGAAAGGCATTTCAAAATTTTAATTCAGATTATCCATTCCCTGTTAAAATAGAATAAGTACAAAAACAATACTTTAAAATATTTTTAATTTAAATTAGTTTCTCAATACATTTTTTATTTAGAAAATATTTTTACAAATTTATAGGGAAATGTCTAAACCAATGGTGATAACTTGATCCACACTAATTACAGATGACAGAAATTATTTCAATACTGTATTTAGTAGCTCAAGATGCAACCTCTTTATTTTGGAACAAAGAATGTTTATTTTACCCAAAGGGAGAAAATAATACTATAATTTTTAAAGGTGCATTATGTTTACTATTATGAAATATTTCGGTATTACAATAACTTAAATTACATTAAAAGCAGTGTTAATTCCTATTTTTAATATAAGCTTCAAGAGAGGTATTAAAAACTGGTCAAAATTCTAATTAGAAATACTAAAATAAAATAAAGTTGAATAGTAAACATTTATGGTATTGATTTTTAAATTAAAACTAAAGAATATATAAGAGCAATAAGAGATTTTTCAAACTTAAATTTAATAAATAAAAAGAAGCAAATATAAAATTTATACTACATAAACAAGCAGATTAATTCGTTTTATTCCATTATACTCCCACAATTAATCAAAGAAGCTATATTCCCATCAGAAATAAATTTTGGTATTTAAAAATTGAAAACTTTGAAATTCTCAATAAATAATTATTTGGTTCATAAAATGTGAATAAAATTTTATACTATTTTTAGTAGTTTTTGAGAATGTAAACTTTTTTAAATAACGCAAAATGACAACAACAAACAACAAAATATTTACAACAGTAATTGCGATTTTTTCTTTCTCTTAATTATGATTATGATTTTCTCTTAATTATCATACAGGAGTATAATGGAATTATACTAATAACTTTTATTCAAAAATATTGTGAATATCATTAACAATTTTGTTCCAAAAAATTTTAATCTATTTTTTCTTAAAAAAAAACTATTCAGTTACTTATGTTATATACCAAAAAAGTGTACATTTGATTTTGCTTATTATTCCTATATAAAAAGCAATTAGTATTACTGTAATAAATTTTTGGAATAAGTCCCACAACATTCTTTTAACACACAGGAAACGGAAGTATAGAAATATATTTTTCATTTCCGAAAATTAAATTCCCCGTTTATATTATTTTTCAAAAAATAAAATTTTATATATATATTTTATTTTATTATTATGGTTATTTATATTATACTTATAACATAAATAACCCATAAGGGAGGAAATACAAATATTTTGCACAAAATATTTCACTTTAAACTTATAAAACTTGGTTTTTAGTCTTTAATTCAATAATATTTATTCATTAGCAGGAGTTAATTAAAATAAAAGCAAAAAAAAAAAAAAACTATCTTGGGCTCTTACTTCCATTGCCTGTCCAAGTTCGAGATCAAATGTAACAACACAAATACAGTAAACCCATCGTGAAAATCTATCCCAAGGTAATTCAGAAAAATTATGTGTATTAGAATGAAAAGATGTTAAAGATTGAAAAGCTGTTTCAATTGCAGTAGGACTACTTGAGCTCTGTTCATCAAAAATATCCATTGTAAGAAAATGAAAAATTGCCTTCAACGATTTATTTTTCTCGTAATTTAAAAAGTAAACATCATATAGAACAATTGTGCCATCCCGTCAAACACACCATGATAATTATGTTATAATCACTAATCTCCGCGAAATCCTGTTATATTTATAAACACGATGGGTACAACGCCAATAGACAGTGAATGCTCTCACAGTAGATGATGGAAGTAATGTCACGTGATATGTAAAGTTGTGTGGGTGGGTGTGTGCTTTTTTTTAAAGTTTACTATATTTGGCTAAAATCTTAATTCTATTTTCTTAAAAAGTAAAATTATTTGAGAAATCCTTAAAGCTTCTCTTCTCATTTATTTTCATTAACTAATTAAATTAATTATACTTTAGTCCCTTCCTTATACCTAGCAACCAACAAGAATTAAGAAAGGAAATATCTCAAAACTAACTGAATTATTTTAAAATACTAATTTTCACAAATGAATTTAACAAGGATAATGTAAATATGTTGATATTAAAAGTGAAATTGTAATTTTATATTAATCGTATAAAATTATAAATTCATTTTTAACATTTTGAAGAGTAATAGAAAGATTAGTTCTTATTTGACTTAAGAAAATTTCTTCATGAAATTATTGAGGGTGCTTCAAAAAAATGAAAGGTTCCTCAGATTTTGTCTAATGTCATTTTACACTCCCGTGAAAATTTCGGATAAATCGTTTCTCACTTTATAACGGTGCCCTTTGTCCAAAATATTCGCATTATTTAAAATAAGCAAATTTAAAAAAAATTTAATTTTTCTATATTATTTATGCTTATTTGGAACTAATGTAGAGCAAGAGAAAATAAATCCTTTAAAGGATTAAAAACATGGAAATTTGTTTCTACTGAGTGCAAATTGTAAATAAATATATCATGTATTAAATTTTATTAAGAGTTTACTGTTGTAAAAATGTTTAATCAAAACATTTAATATATTCCTTAGTAAATAACATTTCTGTTTATATTTAGCACTAATATGTAAATTCAATTCTATATTTTATTATTTAAGTTCTGTTCTTTTAATGGTAATGTTAAATTTTACCTATTAATCTAACTCTTGTTTTGCTAATTTGAAGATTCATGACAAATTTTAAACATTTTGTAATTTCAGTTATTTAATCAATTCCAAAGGTAAAAGATTAAATAGTATATTTTTTCCAGAAATTAGTCCCTTAGGTTTAGCATATATGTAATGAAAAAGATAAACATTTCTAAAATTGGAATTATGATATTTGACGTGCCATGTATCTAAACTGGACCAAAATAAGACATCTACTGGATTAGAGTACATCCACCTGATGTCATATCGACGTCTATTGGAAGAAATTGTCTTGTATTGCGCTGTTACTATATTATAGTTGATTGATTTTGTATTGTTTAAATAAGTATTTTTTTATATATAAATGCTTTATTAAATGTATAGGAATATATATTAGATTTATTTTTCTAAAACTTATGTGAATTTTATGCTGTAAATAATAATTATTATTATGACTACATAATGTATGGATGTTGCCAAAATTAATACATTAATTTCAAATTTAAATAATAAAATGTTTTTAATTATAAAATATTTATATTTTTATTTGTTTTGCTTCAGTGCCACTTTGTAAGCTTGTCTGGAGGAACTTCTGCCGGGAATTGCACCATAAGCATCATTAAAAAAATTGATGGCCAATAAACTTGCACCTGAGTTTAGCTATTTTGGTGCTAGGGATAAGAAATCCTTTAATGGACTGAATATGAAGCAGTTAGTTTTAGGTAAGTGCAATGTTTGAATAAGCATGTCATTGAAAGTTTTCTTTTGTAGAAATGATGAAAAAATACTTTTCTCATAAAAAAATTTTTTAATAAAATACATTTATGTAAGCACTAATATATAAATTCAATTCTCTGTTTGATTACTTAGCACTGTTTTCATTATAAAAGTAATGTTCAATTCTATCTGATAATTTGAAGGTGTTTGTAACATACTTTAAACATTTTTGTAATTTTAATTATTTAATGAAACACAAAGGTTACCATATTTACAAAGCTGATATTTCTCAGAAATTGAATTGCTAAATAGATATTTAAAACATTTACTGAATTAAAATATAAATATTTCTAACTATGTTTTTATAAAGTTACTTAATGTCTTAAATTAGTGAAGGAAATTTTTGATATTTTTCTGATTAATTTACGCTGTTTTTTAATAATGAGATTTATATCCTATCAGTTTAATGTATTAATCAGATTGATAAGAAATAAATTAAATATTGATGAAAATTGTCTTCTGGATTTTTACTATTTTGTCTGAGGTTATTCATCTAAAAATGTTAATTGTTATTGTTAATTATTTTAAATGTACTTTATTTTCAGATGTTGCGTGGTGAACTCCACAGTATTCAAAGACATCAGATGGTGAAGTAGAAACTGCGATAATGAACTGGTTATACCATGCAAAAACAAGATTTATCAATGAAAGAATCAAACATTTCAGTTAATTAATATTTATGTATAATGTAAATAATCAGAATAAAAATTGTGTGCATTAAAAATTAATTCTATTAGTTTGTTATATTTTTCTTGAATTAATTAAGATTTACACTCTCTTGCTGGAATGTTTTCTTAAACAAATTTTAACATTTACAAAGGAAAATAATTCAGCTTTTAAGCAATGAAGTAAGTAATTTTCAGAATTTTTGTCATAATAATTTGGAGTATTCAATTGAGTGGAAAACTTTAATTAAATAAAAGTTTATCTTTTATATAAAAAAAGACATTGTTGAAATTATATCTAATTAGTTAAAATATTTGGCTGAGAAATAATTCTTATAAATTTCTCTTACTATAAAATTAATTAAAAAAATACACTATGAACAATAATTTGCCTGATATTAAAATTAAAAAATATTTACACTCTACAAATAAAAATATCCTTGACTATTTTATTGTTACTCTCTAGTTATAATAGTAATTCATATATTTATGCATTCACTGGAAACTTCTTGATAGTAATTTTAACTTTTCCAAAAAAAAAAAAAAAAAAAATCGTTTTATTTTAAACAATAAGAAACTAAATTTTCAAAAGGTTAACTATAAAATAATGAGCATAAAAATACTAATTTATCAATTGTGAGAATTTTATTACATTAAACTTGAACAGTAAATCTGTCAAAAATCTAGGATATTTGACTGAAATATTAGAAAAATGTGATGCTAAAGCAATTTCATAAGTAACAATCTAATTAAAAATAATTTTCTCTTTGTCTAGTGGACAAAAACATATGAGCCACTAAGATAGATGAGGGATTATTTCAAAATCTACGCACATCTAGAATACATCCATAAAACTACCTAGTATGGAGCAGTGCGTATGAATACATCCAAATTTCGTCCATGAGCCATCCACTGGCAACGTCTCGTAGACGTATAGTGGACGTAAAATAGGTGGATATTTGACGTGCCATGGATCTAAACTGGACCAAAAAGAGACGTCCACTGGATTAGAGTACATCCCATTGAGGATGTCATATCGACGTCTACTGGACGAAATTGTGTTGTTTGGGTAGGCATTTCTTCTTCTTACACGAGGCATTACAAAAACATTTTTTTGCCGAAAACAACGTTGAAATGGAAATTGAGTATGAGAAAACTGCTGTCGAATCTCTGGTTTTATACACATTGTAGATGTCGCTACTGTAGCCTGCTTTGTATGAATGCGCTGAAAATCTAATCATTTGCATATCACAGCAAGTTCTACCTGTCATGCAAATTTCACGTGTGTGGTGTGCCGCTTTCCTGGTGTAGAAATTTTAATGGCCAGTAGTGTATTTATACTAACTATTTATATATTTAGCTTATCCTATTTATATATTTATTATTATTTTCTAAATATCAATAGTTTAACAAATTTTTGCTTTTAAGCAATAATATTGTTTTGTTGAGAAGGATGGAGTTTATAAACAATTTAACTTTTTATTTTTAAAAATTTTGACTTCTTTCCCAAAAAATATTATTTCAATAATTTTTATTTTTTATAAACCATGTATTTTCTTATCTATACTTAATTAATACAAATTTTCATCTAATATCAATGTTTATTAATATGCAAATACAGTTTTAACATTTAAGATCAAATTGTTTATTACCTGAAATTATTTATTTAAAATTACGTTTACTCAATCTAGAAGAGTTTTCCAAAAATTTTTTGATTTGTCATTATGTTTTTTTTGCATTATTTAAAAAGTTCTTTTCTCAAACGGTGAAAACTCAAAATGAATGTAAAAATTTTTGTTTCTTTTGCATAAGCTTAAGTACTCATAAAAATGTTTCTTAATATTTTTAATTATTTCTTTAAATTTGCATAAAAATATATCTTCTAACTAGAAAATAAACCATTCTAGAGGATTATAAAGAAATCAAAGTACTTCAAATTGTGTAAATTTAAAAATTAGGAACATTTTTGAGTTATTTAAAACTATTGAAAGAAAAATGATTCGTTGTGTAAAATAGTACCTTCAAAAGAACTCATAGCTAAAAAAAGCTCTTAATTTAATTTTTTTTTCCAATGGCGGACACATAAGGGTATAACCCTATGCCACAACAAGGTCAGAGACTGCTACTCATTTGTCGTTACCCAGCGGGCACCTGTGAACCAAGTCACGAAGGCGAGTAGCGTTACACGCGCCATACGACCACAAACCCGTTTATAGGGTGGGCCACATTCATACAACAACACAGAAGAAAGGACAGAGAAGAAAAGAAACATCTATGCCCTAACCGGGATTCGAACACGGGACCAACAGCTCAGGAGTCGCTAACCGTTCAGATCGGCATTCTTAATATAATAAAGTAATATATTTTAAAATCTTAAGAAAATAGTTTTATAAACGTATTAAAAATAAGTCGACATTTTTCATTTATGTGCTAATTAACTGAGGAGACTTCTGAAACTAAAATATAATGAAATAAGAATGTGAAATAATAAGGCCGATAAATAAATATTTCAATTTCAAAATTTAAAAGTAAAAACAAAAAAAAAGCATAATTAATGAATGCATAATATAAATTATTTGCGTTCATATTGAAAAAAGACTCAAATAAATAAAATGATTCAAAGATATCCAGTTACATCGAAAAAGAAATAATTATTTAATATTCTTACTGAATTAAAACATATTCTCAAGAGTTTTTCCTAAAAGTAATTTTTTCTTATTTTATTTAAATACATCCAATACTACACTTCCATAATTTATTTTGAGGGTAAGAAACCAGTCTATTTAAAAATAAAAAGTAATTTTGTTCTGACAGTCATTAATTTTGCTGTAAGGATAATGCCCTTTCGTTAATTTAATATAAAATGGTATACAAATAAAGCACACTCTCTCTAAATATTAAACTATAGTATTTTAATTTAACGAAGGAAAAAGAATTGTGACATTGACTATTTTATTGTTGGTAGAGATAGTTTCATTATATAAATTGCATCTTCCTTAAAAGCATATCATTATGATTTTAAAAATTAGTTTATTTATGTTATTATTACTCTCCCCTATTCAAAAATTAATTTTAAAAATTATTTTAATGATAAATATAGAAATAAATCTACAGAAATATTATTCTATTTCTTTTTTACAATACCGAAACCGTTACCCAAGGAGGTTAAATACATTGTACATGAACGTTTCAAATAAGAATTAATTTCTAGTGTAATTCGGAAAAGTATATTGAATAATATAATAATTTTAGAAGTGCAAATAATATTTAAGAAAATCTTTTAGATAAGCAAGTATTCAATTTCTATTTTTCTATGGAAACAATTGCAAAATAGTATATTTTCTTAGCTAATAAATTTAATACAAGGTGTTCATCTTTGCATTAAATTTATTTGCCCAGAGAATATACTATTCTCTTGGCTATACTATGAGTATCTTTCTCAGTTCTTTCAAATATTGAGTACTTATGAGATATGGGTATAAATATTTAGTAGTTCAATGGTTTCTTGATTAAAATATTTTTTGGTGATTTTAACAAGCTACAGTCAGTTTAATAAAAATTCATAAGATGTTGATTTCGAATAGAAAAATAAAGGAATTATCGTGAGTTTATTAAAAAAATCAAGTTAAATGAGAACTATAGAAAGTATAGTATAACTAAATAAAAATCAAAAGAATCGGTCTGAATTTCACTGTTACCTAAATTTCCAATCAAGTTACTGACAATCTTATAAGATTGTAGATGTTGATTTATCAATCTGTTTCGCAGCTTTGACATTTTTCGATTAAAAAAAATAGTGTGTTTGCTTGTATATATACAAAAGCGCTAGCAAATTGGATAGCACATTTCTGGCATCACATTTTAAGTGTAAAATTGAATAATTATAGTTACATAAAAAGTAAAGATCGTCTAAATCTTGGAAACTAGATTTGATTAGAACTTTGTAAGTCAATCAACATGATTTGAATACACCATTTTAGACAGTAAAAGAATACCCACAGATTTAATGTAATTTCTTATAAATCAAAAGTTACTCATTGTTTTTTTCAAATGAAATAAGTACCAAATTTATTTGCTTTGAATAACATTATTTTATTTTACATTAGAAACTCTTCGTTTTTACTGAATAATAAATTATAAAATAATACATTAACCAACAGAACAGAAATTGCTTTCATGATGAATATTAGTTCAATGGAATCGGGGTGACGCATATGAGATACATACGAAGATACAACTAAACCACACTCACCACTGTCCCTTTCTTCATTATTTTTCCCTGATTCATTATTCATTTTCTTCATTGTGATTCTATGATTCATTCATACATCATCATTCTTCATCATCATTTCGATATGATGATGAAGAAAGGATACGATGATGAAGTATAGAGATCTCTATACTTCAGAATCGCTATCTTTACATAAATCAAAATTTTCATGATCTCTCTGATTCAGAATCAGTATCCTTTTCAAAGCTTTTCGTATGTATATTCTAAATTCGCTATATATATATATATATATATATATATATATATATATATATATATATATATATATATATATATATATATATATGTATGTATATATATATATATATATATATATATATATATATATATATATATATATATATATATATATATATATATATATATATATATATATATATATATATATATATATATATATATATATATATATATATATATATATATATATATATATATATATATATATATATATATATATATATATATATATATATATATATATATATATATATATACATATACACACACACACACACACACACACACACACACACACGCACAAGCACACAAACCTATCGGCAGTGTCGCGTATGAGTCAGTATTGGCAAGCTGATTTCGTAATGATAATTGTTCCATATCTGCAAACGACAACAAAACTTAGTACTTTAATATTGTCGGAAACAAGTATTAGTTCTAATGCGACTAATTGCTGGCAAATTATGAATGTCGTCTGCCGATATAGGTCTGATACATGCTTTCCAATTCTGGGCCGAATATCATATGTGATATCGGTCCTATTGCGGAATTGTTAGAGTCACCACAAATTTTCTCTGAATTCAAGGCCTCCTTGTTATAAATGTAGCAATGGCAAAAGAAATTAGAAATTAAAATTATTTGATGTATGAGAACTCTTTGTCTTTATATTGCATTTAATATTCGCACTGATTATTAATAAAATTGTTATATTTCTGCTATTGCGAAATAGTTATTTCATGAAAAAATATTTAAATAACTCATATTTAAAAAATTTTTCAATGAACAAATATTTTGAATAATAAGAACTTAGTTTAATATAAATAATAAATTTATGATCTATTTAACAATTACATTAAGGAAACTTATTTTTCAAGTACGTTTCCTTAAAAATTATTTTAAGGGTCTTCGTAGCCGAGTGGTTAGGGCATTGGCCTTCTATCCGGAAGGGTGAGGTTCGATTCCTGATGCTGCCAAAGACCCACCGAGTACATGCGATATACGTGTTCGTTAAATCTGTGGAATCGAAAATCTTATGGTGTCGTTGAGTAAATACCATGGATGTAATAGTCTGGAGAAAATTTCCTCCCCTTCAGAACATTGTCAAAATTGAGGGAGGGGATACTCTGGTGGCGTCATCTATCGGAGGAGTTTAGAACAAAGTCGTACAGGGCTTCGTGGTACTCTGGTTAAACGAAAGACGCACCCTATACTGACTTAAATTTGCATAGCCAATGCACAGCAAGATTGGCTTGTCTAAATAATAAATAACAACAACGAAAATTAATTGAAATATACATTTTGGTTCTATTAAAAATACTTTTTGATGTCGATTAAAATATGTAAATCTATCAGCTTTCTCATATGTATAAGCACTTCTGAAGATGTTAAAATTTTGATTTCAGTTAAACAGGAATATAATCGAACATATTTGAAATACTTACTTTATAAATATTACAACTAATATTTAATAATTATCACACATGTTCTGTTTGCAATTAAGTGGCTTGCGTTCGGTCATTTAATGTTTGCCGACGCTGGGCTCTTTATCGATAGCATTCGGTCCAAATATGGAATGACATCGGTAAAAATCGGGCAAGCGGTAATGTCGACTTTGTCGATTTCGTTCCGTTACATACTTTGGGCCCACATTTGCCCAGAGCGGACATATTTTGACGGGTTGTGATACCGCTTGCCGATGTCGCTCCAATACCACTCGTGTCGGCCAGCCAATTTAGGTCCTTATTGTAACTGGCATTACTGTGTTTGTTGGGTAACTACGATTACTTCTTTATTTAAGAGAAAATTTTACCTTAATTTCATTTTCAATTTACTCGAAATTCGATTCAATTGACTTCATTACACTCTCGATTTCAGTGCTGCTAGACGACTTACTGAAGCAAACTATTTAAAACAACAATAGCTGATATGATTTTGATGGCAATTGGCAAAAATGAATATTTTTCATCTTATGGGCTTTTGGTCTCATGTATATACACATAAAATTTTAATTTTATTGAAAACAAAACAAGTTTACTTTAATAAAAATGAAATTTTTCAATTATTTATTATTTTTCATATTTAAATAGGTAAAATAGTTAATATTATAAGAGATAAAAATACATATTTTTTCAACATAAAATTCATTGATGATAAATTCTTCATAGAACCATTCTTATGAATATATTTTATAATGTGTAAGAAAAGCAAATAAATGTTCATTTATTGAATGAACGGAAGCAATAATATCAGAAAATGTTATAGAATATTAATTGTTACTACACAATTAATTTCGAATTTAAATGCAGAAAAACTTACTTAAAAACGTTAAATGTTGTAAATTATATAGATTGTATTCACATAATATTTTAAAATTAACAAACGAAGCTCTTTTCATTTTCATTATGCATAATATTCTTTTAACGTTCCGGTAAATAAAATTTTCGTTAAAAGGATATTACAATTATATATTTCCCATATATGTTTGCTTTTAAAAGCAATATTCATTCAGTAACTCATGGAACGTACCTTCCTGGGGCTTGAGCAAGCCACCAGGCGCGTCGGCTGGTGGTGGATTTTCCGAATGTCCTGTAGGAATGACAGGATAGCCTTGAATATTGAATAAGAGGCCGCGAACCAGCTCCCGCAAACCCTGGTGTTATGCGATCCGTGCCTAGGGCTAATTGGCACCGCGGTATTGGTGTCTTAACGGAGCCTCTAGTTGCCTGGCGAACTTCTAGAGTAAATTGCCTTGCCCAGTAACTCAGGCAATGCTGGGTGGACTGTCATATTACCTGAGCTTATTAACTGTTATTATATGGCTGAAAAGACATTAAAAATAACAAACTTTTCTGCATTTGCAGGAGAAACTTCTGAAGCAGACCTTTCTGAAAAAGACAAGGGAACTCAGAGACAATCTAATGAAGGGGTAGCAATGAAACCTTCACAGGAGGTAGAAATGACCTCCAAACCATCTTCTTCTGGTGAGAGTCAGGAAGCTATCTCTAGCATGACTGACTCTCTGACCAGAATCAAACTTAAAAAGAGACTATCTGGTGCCCAGAAAAAGAAGCTGGTGAAGGAGCGCAAAATCGCTGAGGGGACTTGGGTTGAAAAACCCAAGGCAACCAAAGGCGAGAAGCGTCCTGCCAACCGGATGAACCAGGGCAAGGTCGGAAAGGCTGCCAAGAGAGAAGGACCTGAGGGATTTACTTACAGGGCGGCTCTCACGGCGATCAAGATGGCTGTGCTCTTAGAAGGTCATCCAGAAAAACGGTTAACAGAGAAACAGGCCTATGACCTGGAACTCTTGTTAACCAGGAAAATAGGAAGGAATGAGGAGGGTTTTGCCCCAACCTTCCTACCCTGTAAACTTGAGAATGGGGCTCTTATTACCAACTGTGCAGATCTGGAGAGCTCAAAGTGGCTGGAACAGAATGTCAGTGATATAAGCCCTTGGCAGGAACATAAACTCTTGGTGGGTGAGGCAAGGAAACTTGTCAGAACCACCAAGATAATTGCAAAACTGCCAAAAATCTGTAGTGAACTGGAACCTAAAGAGCTCCTGAGAAAAATCGAGGCTCAGAACGGTGGGGTCACTCCAATGGAGTGGAACGTTCTCAACATTAAGAACGACCCATCTGGGCGGACCATCGTTCTTAGTGTGCCTGAATTAGATGCTGCCACACTTCGTGTAAGGGGATATAGGTTTCATATTGGACTTCACCAAGTGCAGGATAAAGTACTTGACAAACCTGCTCCTGCTGATGGGGGTGAAGGTAGTTCAAGCCAACCTCCACCACAGTAGAAGTGGTACTACTAACCTCAGTAAGAAGTTTCTTGCTGGGGATATACACCTGGCCCTGATTCAGGAACCCTGGTTGGTTAGGGGGAGAATCAGTGGTCTCAAAGGAACTAAAGGTAAGCTTATCTATTGTACTAATGGTAACGCTAGAACTTGTATACTCTTACATAAAACATTGAGGTTCTTCCCCTCTCTGAATTTATTCTTAGGGACCTGACAGCTGTGAAAGTCAGACTCAACATAGAGGGTAGGGACAGGGAAATTGTTTTTGGCTCTGGCTACCTGCCCTATGAAAAGAAGGCTCCACCTGACCATTCTCTGCACAAGCTCATGAACTTTTGCAGAGGTAACAACTTACAGGTAGTCCTAGGACTAGACTGTAATGCTCATCATATTGTCTGGGGAAGTACGGACACAAATAAAAGAGGTGAGTACCTTTTGGAATTTATTCTAAACTATGGGTTAGATATTCTAAATGAAGGCAACGAACCAACTTTTATTACTTCCAATCGATCTGAAGTAATTGACATTACTATAGCGACAACGCTGATTAGTAAAAATATCAAATATTGGAAAGTAGATGACAGACCTTCTGGCTCAGATCATCAAAACATCCATTTTGAAATTCACTCTAATGTGTGTCTGGATCGCATATTCAGAGACCCAGTTAGGACGGACTGGAAGAAATTCCAAGAGGAACTGACTGGATTGGTTGAGCTCGGGAACAGACCTATTAGAGACAACTATGATCTAGAAGTAACAGCAGATCTTCTGCAGAGAAGTATTCTAGATTCTTATCATAACAATTGCCCCATTCGCACTAGAAGAGCTAAACTCCAATGCCCTTGGTGGAATGACTCTCTAGCTGCCGAAAGAGCAAATGTTAGAAAACTTTTTAATAAAGCCAAGAAAAATGGTGAATGGGAGAACTATAAAATGGCCCTCACTAATTATAACAAACTTGTTAGAAAAAGCAAAATTAACTCCTGGAGGAAGTTCTGTGACGAGATAGATTCTATTTCTGAAGGAGCTAGACTCCAGAAACTCCTTAAAAGGGATGAACCTATTTCGGTTGGTACCCTAAAAGACGAGGAGGGTAATTTTGCTGCTTCCGGAGAAGGGGTTATGGAAATTATGACCAAGACCCACTTTCCGGGAGCTAGAGATATTTATAGCAACGAAGGGGAGCACTGCATCGGCTCTTTGCAAAGAGTCAATTGCAATCAATGGACCATCGCTAAAAATATCATAAACTACAACATTGTTAAATGGGCAATCTTTGCCTTTAAACCTCTAAAATGCCCTGGGCCTGATGGAATTATGCCCATCATGATCCAGAAGGCAGAGAAGGTTGTCATACCAGTGCTAACTAGAATTTACAGAACTAGCTTGGCCCTGGGATATATACCAAAGACATGGCAAAAGACTAAGATTGTTTTCATTCCAAAACCTGGCAAGGACACTTATGACCAGGCCAAGTCATACAGACCAATCAGTCTTTCTTCATTCTTTCTTAAAATTATGGAGAAAATCATTGATCGGCATATTAGAGATTACTTGGGTAGAAATAGTCCCTTGCATGCTCTTCAATTTGCCTATCAACCCGGCAAATCTACTGAGACTGCTCTACATCAGCTAGTTTCCAAGATTGAAGCCACTCTGGATCAAAAGGATATTGCCTTGGCAACTTTCCTCGACATCCAGGGTGCTTTTGATAATACTTCCCATCCATCCATCCTCAATGCACTTAGAGGGGCAGGGATTAATCAGACCCTGTGTACTTGGATTGAGGCCTTAATTTCGGATAGATATATACAAATGAACATCTTCGGTGAATCATTTGAAAAAAAGACTACTAGAGGTTGTCCTCAAGGAGGTGTTCTGTCACCATTACTTTGGAACCTAGTTGTAAATAGCCTTATAAAACATCTAAATGATAGGGGCTATTATACGCAGGGATATGCTGATGACATTGTCATCCTTATCCTTGGTCAAAGATTTTGACATAACTTAGATCATCCTGCATGTAGGATGCTCTAAGTTATGTAAGTCAATGGTGCATGGATAGGGACCTGATGGTTAATCCTCAGAAAACCTACCTTGTACCTTTTACACGCAAAAAGAAACGGAAAGGTTTTTTCATACCAAGACTTTTTGATGTTGAAATCAATGTGGCTTCAGAGGTGAAGTATCTGGGCATCTATTTAGACCAGAAACTCAAATGGAATAAGCACATTGATGATAGGATCAACCGAGCAAAGAAAAGTATTATGATTTGCAGGCGAATGCTTGGTAAAAACTGGGGTTTACATCCAAAACTGATGTTATGGATGTACACAGCTTTTGTCAGGCCCATTCTCACATATGCCTGTGTGATCTGGTGGCGTAAGGTGGAACAGAAGACTGTGATTGACAGACTGGGGGGTCTACAAAGACTAGCCTGTCTCTGCATCACAGGAGCAATTTCCACCACGCCAACCAGAGCATTGGAGGTTGTGTTGGATCTGACTCCCTTGGACATCTTCATCTGCAGCGTTGCAAGAATGAATGCATACAGAATGAAGCTGCAAAACCACTGGTATGACCAGCCTGTTGCCAAAGGGCACAAGGGCATCACCAGGAAAATTCAAGACCCTACTTTCCTGATGCCATCTGACATCATGGAAAAAACATACATGTTTGATAGGACATTTGATATAGTTTTGCCAACTAGAGATGAATGGGATAACAACATGTTTGAAACTAAAACAGGAGATCTAAACTGGTACACAGATGGATCACTGAAGAACAGCCTCTCAGGACTGAGAGTTTGTGGCGTGTCACCAAGAATCAGCTTGTCTGTAAGCCTTGGGCGATACGCTTCGGTCTTCTAGGCAGAAGTTTTGGCCATTATCCACTGTCTGCGACTGAATATGAAGAAGGGCTACTACGGTAAGCGGATTCTCATTTTCAGTGACAGTCAAGCCGCTTTAAAAGCGCTTAATTCCTTCGAAATCAAATCTAAAATGATTCTGGAGTGTAGAAACCTTCTTACAGAACTGGCAACTAAAAACAGGGTGATCCTTGTATGGGTGCCATAGCACAAAGGTATCGAAGGTAATGAAAGGGCTGATGAGCTTGCTAAACAAGGATCGTCTTTTGTTCCCATTGGTCCAGAACCTTTTTGTGGGATCAATTTGAAGACCGCAAAAACCAATGTTCTTAGATGGGAAAAACGGAAGATGCATGAAGCTTGGCTCAAATCTCCTGGTCAAACCCACGCTAAAAGTATGTAACCAGTTATGAAGCCTACGATTAAACGTATCTTCTGCCTAGAGCATCTTAGAATTTCATAGGAAATCCTCGCTGATGATGATAGGATTTCCTATGAAATTTTAAGATGCTCTAGGCAGAAGATACGTTTAATCGTAGGCTTCATAACTGGGCACTACTATTTCAGAAAACATCTCCATAATAATGGGACTATTTCAGCAAGACCCTATCTGCAGGAAATGTCATATGCAAGAGGAAACGGCCAAGCGTATCATTTACGAATGCGAGGCTCTTGCCCTCCCTAGATTAACTTCTTTAGGCATCATCCATACTAGAGAGTTACACCTAGATTCCATTAAAGGGTTATCGGACTATATTAATAAAGTGGGTGACCCGAGTAACTGGAACTAGGAAACATTGGATTTGGAGTTAGTGGTACAAAATGCTGATTAAAGCAGAGGTGCCAATGACATACAAACCCAACCTGTAGTAGAAGAAGAAGAACTCATGGAACAAAAAAAACTGTAAGCAATTTTTGACACTTTCTTTTGTTTGGATCCAAGTGGAGCCCACACTCTTGGCATCAATGATTTTGGTTGGCAATAATTGGGGCTTGTGCCTATTTTGGTAACTCTAATTTGATACACCAGATGTAGTAAACCTAAATATTTCAGGAATTTCGTTCTTGGCGCTTTTTTTCAGTTTATCGCGCCATGGGTGTGGGCTCTCCTAGGATTTTACTATTTCTTTTTAATCACATAATTTAAATGGCTACAATAAAAGCCTGAGTATGTAGGTTACTTTATTTTCAACATTGCTCATATTTAGGTTTGAGAAGTCGTTGTCCAAGTTATAAACACGTTGGCAATAGAACAGAAAAAAGGAAAGTGAAAAATACCAGACAAATTAATCACTTTATAAATAGTTTAAATTTTTAAAATTTTCATTAATTAATAGAATTCTAAATTAAAATTGCAATATTTATAAATAATCTCTTTTAAATTTTAAATCTAAAATCCTGTTTATGGCAATTTCAAATTTTTTTAAAAATTTATATTATTTATTTTAAATTATCCAATATCAGCTCCATTTTATTTCTTTTAATTTATACCATTCATAATGAACGATTGAATGTTTTAAGGTTTGTTAGAGAAAAATGTTTTTTGGTAAATCACACATGACGTCATATCTATTCTACCAATCAAATTATGTTATTGTTCGGAATTCAACCTGCCTATAGGGAATTAGCTTTTTCAGTTGCAGTTAACTGTTTTTCTTTCCTCTTTAAAAAATACAACTGAGTACGCCCCCATATATCTGGAGGAAATTTTGTGCTTAGAGATTTAAAATATAAATTCAATTAATTGAATGTACACAGCGAATTATAAAACATTTATATTGATAAAGTGTAAAGAAACAAATGTATAAATCGAGGGGATAAGAAATTATGAGACCTATTAAGAAGATAGTCAAATCACACAAGTTCTTGCTTCATGATAACTTTTAATCCGCTTACGTATGTAGTTCGAAATAAATCTCCTTGATATTTATTCTTGTATTAAGTTTTATCTTTTTAAGGTGTAAAATGCAAATTTAAATTAGTTTCTTTAAAAAATATTTTGTTTAAACATTTTAAATAACTTCATAGAGATTATCGCGTAAGGATACATGTGAATAGAAAATTTTGGTTAGCAACCGTTGCCCTTGGATAATGAAGTAAACGCCATTTTCTCGGTATCTAGGCGACGACATACGTTTGTTGACATCCAGGTGAATATACATTTTCTACCACATTTAACTTCTAATTTACCCTCTTATCTCTTTCAATATGTTTCTTTTTTCTTTCTATTTGGTTCTTATTCTTTGTTCTTTCTTTGATGACATACATCTAATAAAATAACGGAGTTCTTATCTCGATTTGTGTTCAAAGTGAGAGCCAGATGTAAGATAAACTAGTGAATCTGTAATCGCTAACATTTCAAACACATGGGTGGGAAAAATGTAAATTTTTGTGTTTTTACTACAGATCAGATTTGTAGTTAGATTATATTTACATTGAGAGAAATAATTTTTAAGATAAACTTATATTTAAAAATTTCCATAAGAAACTTAAGTTTATCTTAAATAAGAAATATAAGATAAACTTAAATTTCTTCTGAAAATTTTCTTTTAATTATAATACACCCATGTAATACTAATTATGTTCATCAAAATTTCCCCATTTATAAGGAAATACATTTTTTAAATTTAATATTGTATTCATTATCTTATTTTATTGTTGCAAACAATATGGAATTATTTCTGAAATTCACTATTTTAAATTACAATTTAAAAAATATTTATGGTTTGAAATATGTGCAAATACTCATTTATCTGTGATTTCTATTGTGTCACTGTAATGAAGGAAAATTGTTGTCACTGTGTAAAAGCTTAAAATGTTATATGCTTATTTTAAACTACAACAATTTTTTCTTTAATTGAAAGCCTGTCTAGAATATAGTTGAATACCAAATACCAAGTTCTTTAACAAATTACTTTGCTTTCACAATTTTTATTTAATTACTTCTGCAAAATATTGATATTAAAAATGAATATAATTCTTCAATAAATAAAATAATTCATTAATGTAATCTCCAATTTAATTTTTAAATTCATTTGTCAATTTTCTAATTAATAACTGTTTATACTTTAATTTAATGTAAATGCTTACCTGTTATCAATGCAAAAAATTAAAGTAACTGCTTTTTTTATGCTTATGATATTTTTATGTTATTATCATTTGAATTTTTTTTCCTGTTTGTAAAAACCATATAGAAGAAACTCTTTTATTTTCAGTTTTCTCTGTCATTCATTCAGTAACATTGCTTCACTTAGTTCCTTATTATTTGTTATTCTGAATGTTGTTGGTACATAATTGTAATAATTGAAAAACTTGTATGAAGGCTTAAAAGATTATATGTATCTAATTATGAATTGCAATCTTTTGTATTTTCATTGTTCTAATTCATAACATTTTTGTCAAAAAAACGTGTGTTTCTCTGAGTTGAAACAACATTTATTCGTGATAACAGATTCCATTCAACCAAAATATAAACTTCATATTATGTATATTTTTTGCCTTAATTACTTGAGAATATTATGAAAATAATATCTATAATAAGGCAAACAAACTATACTTTTTAATAATATCACATACAGAGTTTTATTTTCATACTTGTCTTTTAAAAAGAGACATTTTTTAAAAAATATTAATTATTGATGCCTTTATTGCCAGAAATTTAGCTTATGCTTTTGAGTACATTGGAAGTACAGTCACTTAGGAAATAAAGCAGTTAAGCTTATTTTTTTATATCTTCTGATTTTAAAAATTAATAGATTAGAAACTTTGATTGTTTAAATTTTTGTTTTCTGAGCTTATCTGCTTTGGTTCTGAAAAGAAATAAAAATATTTCATGTATTTTCTCTAAGAATGGCTTTCATTCCAGAAAGCTCTCTCTGAATGTATGCCTTTTTATGGTCTTTGTCATTTATTAGAATATGTTTTTTAAATGTAACATACATTTGCATTTGATAATATATTTATCATTTTCATGAAAACTTCCTCCTTTATATTTTACATTTGAAATCTATTTGTAAGTGAAATTGATAAAAATATAATCACTATTTTAAACCAAGAAAAATTCTCTAAACATTAATTAATTTTTAAGTCTGATGGATTCTAATTAAAACATATCAGTATTTTTCCATTTTGAAAAGCTGTAAAAAATCATCAACAAAACCAACATCAAATTAAACAAGTTGCCATGCTTGTGATTCATAATTTGCAATACAGGATGAAAAATAACATTCCTCAATTGTGGGCATGCATTTCAAGTTTTCTTGTTTCTTTATTGATGTTGATTTTTTCTTCTTACTTATGTTATTTCTTTTTTGCTTGTCATAGATTCCACTGTTTGGGAAATGCCTATAAGAAAACTAGTAGATTTATTTTGACGAGATAATTTTTGTTTAATAAAAAAACATTTATTCTGCAAAAAATTTTTTTTTAAATTAAAAAAATTTTTCTTATAAAATTAAAAAAATTTTTTTTGATGACTTCATGAAAAAAGGCCTTAAACTCTATCTATATTTAAAGCTTTTAATATTTTATTTAGAATTGAGAATCATGAAATTATAAATAGGAATTTATTAGAAATTTTAATCACATCTATTATTTCTAACTTATAGAAATCTAGTATTTGCCTTTTTCACTTGTAATTTTGTTCTTTAATTTTATTTATTTTATATTTATTTAAAAGAATAAGTGATTTAATGTTAAAATATTTTCACTTTTTATTTTATGTTGAAAATTTAGAACCATAAATTCAAGGAAATAATTTTTCAGTAGTTCGATGCTTCAAAATTTTTAATCACTTATTTAAAAACTTATGCATCTGATTATGCAGCATGTTTTTGATTTTAATTTAATCTACTGTTAATTTATCAGTGTAATTGATTTTGTAATGATATATGACAATAATAAAATTTTTTAACAATACTGTATTCTGTACATACTGATTACAGCAGGAGGATACTGATTAAAGTAGATGACATCAAAATAATTATCTGTAAAAATTCTGAATTTAATAATTAATTAAAGTAACATAAATTTGTATTGAAGATTTCTTAAATTCTATATTGTTGTATTATTTTCCTAAAATTATATTCACTGATAACATTTTCAATTACAGTGTTCATTGCCTCATTTTTGTCAGTAAAAATATTACAGCTTTCAATTTAATTTCTTGGTTCTATTCTCACTTAACTTAGAAACAAAGTATTTGAAAAATAAAATGGCCACTTTGTGCAAGGAAAGCTTACTGTTATCATGTGAAGAATGTCCTAAAGATATTAAAATAAATTGATAATATTTTACAAAACCCTATTCAAATATTATAATGTTAAAAAAAGATAAAAAAATATTTAGAATTAAAATTCTATATAATAAATAAAAAATGATCATTGGAGACCATAGAAAAATATTGTTTCATTTTGCTTTCCATATTTGATTTAATTCAGTATTTAATAAATACTGAATTCTTATACAGAGTTGGAAAATGCTTGAAAAACAACACAATTAATCAAAATATGAATAAATGTGTAATTAATGTGATCAAATATAGTATATTTGATTGACTTTTCTGTATTAATAATTTTTATTGAAAACATAATTTACACATAATGTAAGGATTTAATATTTAAGTTTTATATCATCTTTTCTGTAGTTTTTTGGATGTTTCAATATTAATTTATAACAGTTGAGTTTAATTCTTATAACCATAACTCTTGACACTGATTTAATTATTGGGATTGTTTTGTTTGAATTCCAGCATTTGGCGATATTAGCTTCAACTGAAAACTTTCTGTATCTTTAGAACCCCAGTAGATAATAAATTGAAAAGTTCTTATCAAAACTATCATGCTTTTTCAACTTAACATCATAAAAAAATTCAATATGTTTTATGAATTTAACTGTTTAAAATGGAGTAAATGCATAAGATACTTTTAATAAATCATTTCAAAATCTACACATATATCTGTTTAGATGATATAATAGCTTAGAATGTATTATAATTATTCGTGATATTTTAGCAGGATAGTGTGAAAAACTTTGTAATTTGGGTAAAAATTATGAATTTGTTTTTAATAAAGCCATTTAATATCACAAACATTTTGATTATTTGCTAATGAAGGAAAATTTTCTTAAGAAAGAGGATGAAATATTAGAAAAAGAATTTGTGATAGTGTTCTTGAAATACTTGCTCTTGGAATCTCAGAAAATTAATTGATTTATTTCTCTTGTGAAATAAATGCTTTACACATTTATTAAATCTTATTTTTCATTAAAAAAGAATATTATTTGCATTCTGTAATTAAACTTGAAAAAGTATTTTTGAATCATAGACTTAAACACTTGTAAAATAAGAAAAAGGACTATTAATGTCATGTATATTTTTATTTGTGCCTGCAATTGTACTCATAGGAGATATGATAGTTTTTATGAATTATTAGAAAATGTTTTAAACTTTTAAAAGAAAGATTAATTTACAAAAATCATAAAAATGCAAATTAGCCAGTAAGTGATAAATATTTTAAAATTTTGTTTTTTCTTCTATAGATTTAGCATTCATAAGTAGATTAGACATATGTAAATATATTTTTCATAACAAGAGGTATGTGGATTGGTACTTTATGCTCATATGGACATTAGATCTGGAATTTGAAAGTATAAGAGCATTTTTGAAAAAAATTCCATTTTAAGCAAAAAATAAATGTGGACCTAAATTATTTAAATATTTTAAATATGTTGAGATTCTTATTACAGGAAACTTTATAAAAATCTATAACTACTTATGTTCTTGATAAAATTGCTTTACACACATTTTTTCAATAAAAATTTTAGTTTTGAATATGCTGTAAACAATTTCACAGGATATAAAATGATACTAAATTTATTTCATCAACTTGTAGAATAATTTACTTAATGTAATGTTATGAGTCATAATAAACACTAAGAATTTATCAATAATATATAAGTTACATTTTCACAAATTTATTAAAGATCCATTTACTTATTGCACAAATAAATTATTTTAATATTTCCTAATGAATAATGTCTTAAAAATTATTTATTTTTCAATGTTCTGTGCGAATTTAATAGTAACTAAGTCCTTTATTAAACAAACATTTTGTGTGTTATTATTGCAATAAGTAATCGACTTAATTGAATTCTTTTAGTTTAGTGAGTAGCTTGTTGGCGATCTTTTTATTTATACCAAGGTGATTAATATAAAAAAATAACAATTTTTTTTTAATATTTCTCCTTGAAAAATGAAGATAAATAAAAAATTTTCATTTTTTTACATGAAATTAACTTTTTGAAAGTTTGAGATTTTAATAAAAATATGAATATTTTTTCTCTTTTAACATTGTAATTAATGAATAAACTCTTTATAGTGCAAAAATCGAAAGTATTATAATGATTGTAAAGCTTAAAGAATTATTAAGGATGAGATAATTAGTTGAAGCCTATGCATTTAAAATGACTTAATGAGACCACAAATATGAAATCTTTATTTTTGGAATATTAAGGATTTGATAAATTTTAGATAAATGAAAGTTTCTGATAATATATTTTATACATAGATTTTTAAATTTTAGTATTGTGATATATCTTCAGATTTGTTTAAATTTTTTTTAAATGAACCATAATTTAATCGTCTCTCATTATATTTCTGTGAATTAATAATAAATACTTTAATTAATCAAAACTAATATAAAAAGTAACAGCATTTAACCAGATTCACTGTGAACTAACTTCAATGTATTACATTTTACAATTCAAGATTACATTTATGAAATAATCTGCAAATAAGGGCTTTTGAAAATATATTTTTGATTTTAAATTTCAGTTGTTTTGTCTAACTTAATATTTAAACTTGTGTTTCATCATTTATTCAAACGTACTGAAAGAAAAATGTAATGAAAATATTTGCCTAAGATTTTTTCCTGAAAAGTCTGAGACATTTTTTAGAAAAATGTCTCTGATTTCTTGACTGAAATTAATTCTGTAGACATAGTAAATTATGCTTTGATGATTTCTTTTTGCAAATGTAGTAATGAATTAATTTAATTCATGAAAAGTTTGCTAATATTGTTATTTCAATTCATTAAATTTGTCCCTGAAATAATAATGCGAATGCAGATTTTTGCTTTTATTGTACCATTTTTCTCTGAATTTTTGAATTTCGTAATCTATTTTTTTAAACCGCATGTTCATGCTTTTTTCCAATAAGTGTTTTTGAATTTAAAGAAAAGATAATTTTAAATTGAGTGAATATGAAATGAAATTTAATGAAATATTTCGCATTTTTATCAGTATCTAATTTTTAAAGAAAATTTTTAGATTTTTTTATATGTGTAAAATTTTGTTGACCTGGAAAGAAAATGTTACCAAAGAACAAGATTTTTTAACAATAGAAGATAATTTACTAAATACAACTGGTTGCCAATAAAATGCTCTTTTAGATTTTTCATTTAGATATATATATTTTTTAATTGTTGCTGTAATCAATTTAAAGTACATTTGTGTTTAGCTATTTTTGAAAATAAACTATACTTCTAGTAATCGAAAGTTTTTAAAATTAACATTTTGTTTTAATGCTCTTTAAATATGTATTCGTGAACCGTATGAAACAATTTGGTGTCAATTTGTCAAAATTTAATACACTTTTCTGGTCGATGGAAATTGATACAAATGTACCGATTTTTCATATTTATAAAAATGTATGTGATTTGTTCTTTAATTTCTTTCATTGTACTATATAATGCAGTATTCTTTCCTTATTTTCTCATTTAAAGTATGCATATCATGATTGTTTGTGTATCAAATGCGTCTTTCATAGTTTACAAGTAAAACAAATATATACATAATCCATTTATGAAAGCTAATTAATATCACAGACTTCTAGCAACAAAATATTGTATCTTGTTAATAAATATAATTAATTAATAGACTTTTTCTAAATGATTTTTTGTCCTGTTCGTAACTTTTTTGAAAAATTTGTTTTTAATTTTGAGACTAGATGTTTATAAATTATTTTATCTTAAAATACGATAAAAAAAGAGAATATAAAATAAGTAAGTCGTTGTACTGCGGTTCTATCCTCAATTATAATTGGAAAGCATTTTATTGTGTGGTTGTTCTTTATATTGCTTATTTCCGGTAAACAAAATTCTGGGGATCATCGAAAACTTCGATCCGATTCATAAGTCTGGATTCATCATAGTCTGGTTTGAATTATGCATTTTGTTAGTTGAGAATTGGTAGAACGAACTCCATGTTTTTCCTGCTGTCGAAGACTGCAATATTTTTATAGGCATTAAAAAATTTATAAAATTGATGCGATTTACAGTTTTCAAATTTTTCTAGTAATATTAAAAAAAAAAAAAAAAAACTGAGAGAGAAGAGGTTTTTTTCTTAATATAAAATCATTTATTGGAAAAGTCTTTTTAAAAAAATTTTTTTTCATGGGTTCAATTACTTCAAATGGATGACAAGCCCAATCCAAATCCAAAATGGACAACTCGCTTAAACTGTCATAATTTTTTTGAATTAATTCGGTAAGTGTTAAGAATTTTTTGTCATCATAAAATATTAAAGAAAATCGATATGAAATACATAAAGTATTTACTGTGCATGATACCACTTTGGAAGTTATGTTCGCCAGTTCTGAAATTTCGGTCGTTCATGCTCGCTACGTTATTTTTTCGCACGGTGTGTTTGTGTGTGAGATAGAAAAAGACCAATACATTTTGCAACTTTTCAAGATTCCATAAAAAAATATCAGTAAATTTTATATTTACATTCTTTTTAAAAGTATATTTTTTTAGTCAGTTTACTCTCTATAATTGTTAATAAATCAGGTTTTATAAAAAGCATTGGGACCCATGATTCGCAGTTGCAATTATTTATTAACTATTTGAGAACATTGCTGCTCTATCAATCACAATTAATTAGACATGAGAACAATGTGCAGCTGTGTAAGTTGTTAGAAATGTTTAGCCTTATTTTTGTATCTTCATAAGGTATGTACGCATCTGTCAATAAATGTATCCGTTAATTAAATTCCTTATTGATTAGTTATAATTTTGTCGTGAAAAATTTATTATTTGAAGCGGAGTTTGCCTGAACTGAATTGGCTTCATCTGTCAGATTGGCGAAATAGTGTCATATAAATTGATAATCTCTTGTTCATTCTCTCTAGTAAAGCGTAGTTTATAACTGTATGATCCACGTTCTGGCTTTCATTTCTGTTATTGGGGTTTGATTTGCACAATGAATGTGGACATTAGCAGTTCGGAATTGTGATAGTCCCTGTCGTTGGATACTGTTGATAATAGAAGTCTGGCGCAGTTTATTCGTAATCGGACATTGCGCCATTTACCTCCACAAATCAATCAACCTGTTGATAGTAGAGCTACAAGTCAACCTTATTTCTTATTTTTTTAATGATTTCTTTTTATATCTCTTAAAGTAAACACAATTTCCTGTATGTTAATAATTTGAAGGTTTTCTTATTGGAGAATAAGTGGCATATTTTTTTTAAAAATAACAACTATCTTTTTAAATATAAATATATTCTTACAGTGGGAAGTTATATATGTACTAAGTAAACAAGAAAGTTCTTCACGTATGTTTAGAACGATCGCGAGTATCATACGCAGGATCTACTTTTCATCAATGGTCAGCACTCGATTGAATATAGATGCGCTACGGTGGCGAGAATGCAACGATAAACAGGTTGCCACTTGTTGCCCATGGACTTCCAGAATCGTTTGAGCGGGAACCCACCTGCTTAGTCTGTATGTCTTACCTAGGCGGTGCAGATGAAGTTTAACCGTTTCATCGGAAACGTTAAATTGCCTGGCAAATTCACCACACGTTTGACTGTTGTCCTCTTCAATGGTCACCTGTAGGGGTTCATCATCCAAGGCATATTGTCGTCCATTGCGAGCTTCAATACAGAGGAAAAATTTCTCGATCTGAATGTGTGAAACCACAATATCTTGCCGTACGTTCATTCACCGTAAACGCTTGACATATTCGGCGACTTAATGCTGCAGCTGATAAGCCCACTTTGAAGTCGTAAAGCAAACAACGAACGAACTACTTCGACATGCGAGTTTCTCTTCGCTACTGTACGAATTACGATTAATGAATGTGCGCGGTGGACACTTTCTTTTATAACGACTGATGTTCCTACTCTCGATTAACCGGTGTCTCAACCACTTTATGCACTAATTTACACACACACAGATAAATATAAATTTTTCGTCATGTTTAATCAAACATTTTGTCTCTACCTGATCTATCAGTCATTAAAAAAATTAAATTGTATGATAGTTGCTACTAAATACGTTTTGTAACCATGCCACAATTTTATTTTTAGAATCGAATTTGAAACTACTTCAGTAAAAGTTGATATGTGTGCAATTCATTGAAGTTTATTTTTTTGTCGAAATATAAGATCACGACGAAGTTTTTTGTTTTTCTCGTCCTGAAGCAAGTTGATATTTTGTTCTAAAAATACCACTTCAGGAAAGAATATTTTGGAATAAAAAGTGCTTTTACTATTTGTTCTGACAGCTAGAGTAAGGCTGGTTTCAATTAATCCCGTAAATAATCCATTTTTTCTCTTACAGATATTTTTGCTGGAAAAAGAAATTATTTCTTTTGATATGGCAAAATTAATTTATTATCTTACTTCGTTATAGATTCTCTTAATTTTTAACAACGTATTGACCTTTAAAAATTAATTCAGTTTAATTATATGACTAAAAAAATCTCTAATTTGATGAGATATTTCAGAATTTTGTCTCTTTTCAATACTTTTTTTGTAGAATTTTTCTATATAAACTTTCGTGATCACTTATAATATTTTAAAATTGATATTTAGTGAATTGTGAAACGATGCGAATTGTTCATCTCGCCGAGTAGCTTAGTATTAAATAAGAAAGAATTGATCACACACACACACACAAAAAAAAAACATTGCTTTTTTCAAGGAAGTAAATGTTGCTATGGAAACAACTTCTCGTCTAATCACAAATTTAGAAGTTATGTCTTCGCTCAAAGAATAGAAAATCCAAGTAGTCAAAGAGAAATGATGGCTTTTCATACTTTAGATTAGATAGTTTTGCACCATAGCAAGTGTTCTTTATAGAAGCAATCTTTGTTAATACAAGTGAAAGATTTATATATTTGTTTAAAACGTTTTTTTATATATAAATTAATAACTTTTTAAAATTAACTTTGGAACAGAAAGTTGTAATTCTGATTTTTGCATACACATTTAGCAAAGATTTTTGGAAGTTTTTTTCCCTTAGCGACATTATGGCTTATTATCTACGACGAAGTCCTTACAGAAAGTAGTACCTATCGTATTTTAAATGTTTTATAGAACCATTTGCCTTTATCCCTTACATAGCGTCGATTCTTTCCTTTCTAAAAAAAAGTTTGTTTTTTTCGGGCAATATATGACCAGTTATTTTTGTGCTTTTCTCTCAAATTTAAAGTAGGTATTTGGAGTTTCAAACGAAAACTTATTCTCTAATACAGTCAAATTTAATATCATTCTCTTTCTCATTAATATTATGAATATTCGAAAGTATGTCTTATAAATATTGCGTGATATAAATTATTAAGAAACCTTCATTAGGTCTCTGGTAAAAAGTACAGAATTTCAAACTTAATTTTTCAGATTTCTACTGAATTATTTATATACGTGCAGGGTATTTATGAACTTTCCGATCGAATTATTTCTGGTGTAAACTTTTGCTTCTGGGAAAAAAGGAAAAAAAGTTTTTTCATATCTATGTATCTCTAAAAGAATGTACCGTTTTAAAATTTTTACCTACATTTATTTTTATTGAATGAAAAATTTCCTGACTGACCACCATTTATATAGTATTTAAATGTTGCAATATATATACAAAATGTTTTATATGTAATATTGTGATATTATTAAATTATTATTTTAATATATCAAAACATCATTTGTCATAAATATCACATTGGCAGAAAGTGCCTTTTAAATATATCCATATTGTCCATTATATGAAGCGATATATGTACATTATCATCAATTTTAATTCCTACTGCCGAAACTGAAGGATTGAGTTGCTTATTGGCTAGTAAATATCAAGCTGAGAAAAACTGTTCTATTGGTATAGTTTGATGTCAACATATGCTTATTTTTCATGTATGGTTAAAAAATGTGAATTATTTATTCATAATTTAAATATTACCTATTTTTTAAAAATATTTTTAAAGTATTCATTTTGTATAATTTTCTAACTTTATTCTAATCTATTTTTGAACGCTTAGAACGATTTAATATGTTAACGATCTTAATCTGCCCATTCAGTGAAGCGTGGTATATTAATTTATTTGAGATTTTTTCCATACATAATTTCCATTTACTAATCAATTAAATAATTCTCACACCCATCTTAAGTAGAAAGGGATTTAATAAATGAAAGATAAAATGCGCCTGTGTTAAGTGTCTTCATCGAAACTAAAGTCACGTACACCTTAACGGAGTTTGGAGCTTCTTAGAGTCGTTATGCCACTTCCGTTGCCATGGTGATGCTCAATATACGTCACTAAACCCATGGCAACGAGCCCAGCAACCTAATCTGAAGAGCAGCCAATTCTTTTGTGACATCTCTTGAAATACTTTTATTCAGGCTCAAAATTTTGAATTTTGATTTTGAGTTGAACCTTTTAAAATACTTGAGACTTTCTTAGTGGTAGTTATTGATTTATGTTATAAAATTTCAAGCACCAGCTGCGATTAAATTAGAATAAATTCATGATATAAACAATTTATGTCTTTAAAAACTTTGTGTTACATTTTCTTTTAAAAATTCTGTTGTCTTTTCTTTGATTGTCTTTCACGAATATTCGTTTGCTTCTTATTTTCTTCGAGGTATGCAATTTTTTTGTTTTTAATTTTGTTCAAAGCAGAAATAAGAATTTTCTGCTTTGCTTTCTTAAGGAGGTTTAGTGATGGATTGCAGTCATCAAAACCATTCCCAATAATTACTATTTTAATAGTCTGAATAGTTCGAATCAAACGATTTTCTTTAAAATTTGTTAATGTTATTTGCATGTATAATTTAAAAGATTTAACGGGTGGACAATTTATTTTATGGATGCGTTTGTAGCACATTAAAATGACTACATCTGAGTATACATAATGCAGTAAAATACTGTTTATATTAATTTTTTAAGGAAAATTCAGAAAATATTTATAAATGTATGTATAGCATTGGGTCTCCCCTATTCTTTGTAAACTCACGCCATGTTATTTTTATTAAAAATAATATTTACTTTTTGTTTTTATATCCTTAAAATTTTTACACATGGTAGCGTTATTGCTTAGTCTTTTTCCAATAGGCCGCCTTAGCAAAATGAATGTGAAAGTTATTCCGACTGTATGACATAACTTCGTAACTATTGGAGATTCTCAAGCGTTGCATACTTCATTTTTTTTATTTTTAGCTAATTTATATATGCGCTGCAAAACAACATTTGGAACAATGCGTAAATAGCAACTATCATTAAAATTATAGATTAAATTGTTTAGTTATAGAATGTTGCCTTAAAACTTTTATCCACGCTTACATAATGATAAAATACTTCACAATCATTGTTGCTTCACAAGGGAGAAATTCGGATCTTTGTATTGGATGGGAAAAAATATCATTAATAACTTAATTGAAAGGAGTTCATATTTGAAACTGGAGATCGCGTCATGTTGTGAAAGCAATTTAAGTGATCTTCCAGCTCAGTCTTCTTACTGAACTGCATCTCAAACATGAAATTATTTCTGTTGCAGAAAATGTATCTCATGATGTCCTCTCAGAATCTAGGATCAGGATTCTGTAAACTCCGCTCTAAACTTCATTAACGTGGGATATTTTCTTTTCAAAGTTCCATCGTTTATCACGAGTGTGAAAATCAAGCACAGACGAGAACTTTCGATTTCGTTATGTACAAATGTAAGAGATACAAGAGGCACATGGTGGGAGTGTGTCGGAGCGACAGGAACGGTGGGGTTGTGTAAAGACGAGTGGTAGCGGAGGTACCGCTTCCAGGCAATGGAAAATACATTACGATTCAAAGCTGGTGCGGCGAAGTATCTATCAACTCTAGACATCCTTACAGGTTATTGGGAAATTCCATTGGATCAAGATAGTCGAGAACTAACAAGTTTCGTTTCACCTAAGGGACAGTATCAATGGAAAGTAATGCCATTTGGACTTGCAGGTGCTCCAGCTACTTTTCAGAAAATTATGAATCAGATCCTAAGACCTCATAATGATTTTGTTGAAAGTTTTCTGGATGATATCATTATTTATTCATCTAGTTGGGAAGAACATTTGAACCATTTAAGAACGGTTTTGGAAACATTAAAACAGAGCAATTTTACCACAAATTTAGGAAAATGTACTTTTGCTCGATCGAAGGTAAAATACTTGGGTCATGTAGTTGGATCAGGAGAGCATGGGCCCGATCCGGATAAAATTGCAGCTATCAAAAACTTAAAATCGCCAAGAACAAAAAAATCTTAAGATAGATATTAGGACTGTTTAACTATTATAGGGAATATGTGCCTCATTATGCGAACATTGCTAAGCCATTAACAGACCTGACCAGAAAATCTGTACCAAATGATATCCCTTGGTCTGAAGAAGAGACAGTAAAGGCTTTCATCTCATTGAAAGATAGTTTATGTGCTGTCACTTCATTATCAACCCCTGATTTAAATAAGCAATTTGAACTCCACACAGATGCTTCGGTTACTGGCATTGGAGCATGTTTAATGCAGGGAGACACAGATGGAAATCCTAAGCCTATAACCTTCGCCAGTTAGAAATTAACTCCAGCGCAGACTAAATGGAGTACCATTGAGAATGTACCTTTGCTCTGAGAGCTGCAATTGAGAGAGAAGCATATGCTGTGATATGGGCTCTTGGTAAGTTTGAAGTATGGACTTATGGAACTTCCATAAATTTATTCACAGATCACAATCCTCTGAAATATCTTACAGAAAGTATCCCGAAGAATGCCAGATTACAGAGATGGTCATTGGTTCTCTCTCGCTATCAGGTCACAATAGCTCATAAGCCCGGTAATAATTATGTTATCGCAGATGCCTTATCAAGGGTTTATGAGGATGATTAATTTTTTTCTTTTATTATGAATCTAGTAAGAAATATAGAAAAATATTTCTGATATATATCATAATATTCATATTTAACTTTATATAATATAATGTAGTTATTTCTATTTGTTTTTGGTTGTTAATTTTCTTAAGGTTGTGTATAATATTTGCATAATTATTTTTTATGTTAATATTGAATCATATTTTCTTACATTATAATATTGTGTTGTAATCAATATAATGGATATAGCAGTAGTATAGGCTATTTTCTTTTAAAGATAATATGAAAGAAATGTGTAAGCTGAAGCATGTCAGCAAACAGGTTAAGCATTAAGTTACGTTTAGAATTTTGGTATTGTTTGGCTCTTGATGGAATGGTGATGAAAGGTAAAAGAAACATTCTATGATTCTTCGTAGTTTCCATTTGCGGGGCAAGGTCCAGCAATAGAAACTGGAGGGAAGGTGTGAAGCACAGACGATTTCGTTATGTGCAAATAAGAGATACAAGAGGCACTTAGTGTGTCGGAGCAAGAGGAACGGTGGGGTTGTGTAAAAAGACGAGAGGTAGCGGAGCAATGGAAAATACATGTGTTTCGAACAATGTAAAAAGAGCCATCTAAATTTATGTTTGTGTCTATAATTAATGTTATGTTTGTTAATGTAAAATAAATCTGTCGTAAAAAAAAAGATATTTTGGTATTACTGAACGATCCTGGAAACGACAGGTTCGTGAAACAATCACAATGAGTAGCATCAAAATATTACCGGATTCAATGGGGCAGTTATTAAAATCAGTTCCTCTGCTTGACTTACAAATACCTATCTGCTTGTTTTTTAAATTTTTTTGTTACATTTGTAGGGGAGATGTGAAAAGAACAAAGAAAATTAGCTTCATATCTTAACATTGCCCAGATTTAAGAGTTACAGATTGCTCGTTGATTGAATGAATGAGTACATAGTAATGCATGTGTGATGAGATATGTTTTAAAAAAACCAAAAATTAAAAAATATAAATATTTACGCTATGAATTGGGATGACCATCAGGAATAAGTTTTGTTGCCTGTGCAATCCTGTCAGTATTGTTGATGATTGGTGATGAAAAATTTCCAGTTCTATATTTATCTCTTTCCAGGTGCGCTATTCATTCAGTTGGCAAGGATCAACGTTAGTAAAAGGCGCAGAATCACCACTGATCAGAAAATTATCGATTTCCATCCATTAGTAGTATTCTGTTACTTATTAATTCACTCAATTCCTGCATAATTAGTTGCTGACATTTTGCTTTCTCTGTCCAATAATTCTTAGATTCAATTTTGCAGAAGCCTGTTAATGTAAATAATCTGGGCTCACCTGGAGAGCGAAAGGTTCCAGCCGCGTTCCACGTGTCGGGGAGTTTCCTCCATTACGATACATGAATACTATCTATGCAAAAATCCTCTCGCACTTGACGTCAACAGCGTCAGGCAGCCAAAATAATATCTTATTTTGTTTGTTCGCTGAATTTTAATAGCGAATATCTTTACGGAATGAAAACTTGTATCAGCTTGCTTAAAGTTATATTCGAAATTTTGACCACAGCATTTGTAATCAATTAAGCCATTATCAATATTGATTTGAGCTCATTGTAAAGTTGCTTATACTGCAGTGCACACCGTCCTTGAATGTTCGCTACTAAAATTGTTCTCTGTCAAAAAAGCTGGAGAGACTAAAAATGCACTGCCTGACATCTCCCATTTTTCTACATTTCCACTGCATAATTTGTTTCGAAAATGGCCTCATATATTTATTATTATTTTTTTTTTCGATTTAAAAAATATTGTTCTTCCCATTTGCAGCAAGTGTATATTCGTTTCTTCAAAACGCAGTCTATCAAATACATCGGAATACGGGTGTGCGAAAAAAGTTCCGACTTCAATATTTAGTTATTTCGTTTAGAGAATTGTTATCTTTTTCACTTTTTATTCGATTTGTTTTTATTTTTAGAAGTTTTGTACGTGTAACCTCATTTCCTTCTTGGGGGCGGGGGAGTCATATTTCTAAATTACAATTTTCTTCTAGAATCTACAGTTTGTGAAACTTACCCGGCTATGTGTGTAATCCTCCATAAAAGAAAATTGAACGTTGAGTGATAAATCAAACCAAATTGTAATTATTTTATATGTTAATCTTGTTATCGTGTTTATTTTTAAAGATTTCATGTTAAATGAACACTTCTTAATTTTTTTATTGGAATGACTAGTAAATAGATTTGACAGTTTTTTTAAAAGGATATTTTGATATTTTCTTCAAATTAATCAATTATCTACTGAAGTAGGTACTTACAATAATAGGACTAGTTACGGTATTGTGTGTTAAGTATATTGATTCATCGAGAGAAAAAGGAAAACTTATTTCACTGTTTAGGAATGTATATTCGATGATGAGAAAATCAAGAGTTTTATATCTAATTATAAACTAAATGATGAATAAATTTTTTATAAACTAAATGATGACTCTCATAAACTAAATTAAAACATCTTTATAAACTAAATGATGACTCTCATAGATTTGCATGCTGTAGAGGATGCAGTAAAAGATTAATAAAATAGCGTTTTAAGCATTTTTATATACAAAATAGTGCAAGACAGAATGTTGATTTTAAACCTCCTTTTAAAAAAATCGATCAACAAATTCCTTATGTCAATAAAAATTAATGCTGTGACATAAATGTGAAAAGGTGATAGCTGTAAGAGATTCACTGTCGTGTCAAAATGGTATCAAAATCCGACTTGTCGACGAATAAACTGCCTGCCTTCAAATCGCATTTTTTGAGCGGCTACAAACATGGCGACATTTAAAGATCAAAGCATCGGTTTGAGAAGTCTTTTTCCATTGTTTCAAGTCATTAACACGTTGACAACAGAACAAAAGAAAAAGCAAAATGAAAAAGACAAGACAAAACATCCACTTTATAATTAATTTAAATCGGCAAAGTCGATTTTAAAAAATTGAATTTGAAAAGTTTTATTAATTTTATTTATGTGTATATATATATATATATATATATACATATATATACATATATATATATATATATATACATATATATATATATATATTTTACTATTTACATTCAATATATAATGATGAACATGAAGAATTCGATTCTATTCATTTGAACTATTTAAATATGGTGCTAAAAATAATTTTTTTTGGTTATAAAAATGTAACTTCCATATTTGATTATGATTGCGCGGTATTTGTATAGGTATACTCTTTTTTTATAATGATTTATTATTGTCGTGTTTCTACAAGGAGTTGCCATGGTAACAATTAGCATGATAACAACTCATTTTTACTTTTTGCACTTAAAATTGGGTTGAATTCACTTTCTGTATTTACGAACACTAAAATCGTTGAAGAGTTAATTAAATAAAAAACGAATCACACATAAATTTGCGTAAACTTTAAATATATATATGTTTATATTTGCTACTTGATAAATGTCTTTCGTTTCCTATAAAAATATTTGTTGTAATTAATAAAAAAATCTTAAATTCTCTTTCTTACAGTATTTATCATTTGTAAGTTTCAGTAATTTTGAAAATTTTAAATATTTTTGTGCATTGATAATTTTAAATTTTGTTAAAATTTTTTGTATTAACAATGTTTTACTTATTTAATGAATTTTTCATGATATTTTTATAAAGATGAATCACATTATTCATGTCCATTATTGTGTAATTAATACCATTATCGAAATAATTTTTGGTCTAATTTATTATTTATTGTAAACAGATACGATTTAAAAACATATTGCGAACAGAATATAATATTAGTATAATCGTAATTTTTTTTAAATCTTAAATTTTTTAAATTTTAAAATCTTAAGTCTTTTTTAAAATCTTCATAAAAACAGTCAAAAAATTATGAAAAACGAGATAAAAATGTCCGAGATGTATGAAAACAATTATCACAGAAAATATCTGAAACCCGATTTCGACGCAGCCTTTCGGGAAAGGAGCCGACAACTTGAGTGCATCCGATAAATTCGCTGTTTATGTTCGTTGAGTGACGAAATGACAAATCCTCGACCTTTTTAGCCGAAGGTCAGGCGAGGAAGTTTCGTGAAACTAGAAGGCACTACTCATTGACGAAATACGACTTCTGGTCGATTTATGTTGTTAATTCGCCATTTCTAAATCCAGTTGTACTTCCGGAAATTCATTTATTTTCTCCTGTCAATTTTTGTATAACTGATTTTATGAAAATTCCGTTGTTACTTATGTGCTAAAAAGGAAGATAAAGATGTCTCCACTTAGTAAAATCATTGCGTTATTTTATTTTGAATTTATTTCCTTGTTTCGGCATTCGCATCTGGTATTATTCCCATGTATGACATTAAGTGATGAGTATTTCTAACCTTGTGCTGTAAATAGATGATAGAGATTAAAAAGGGGAATTTTTTTACACATCTTTTTTTCTTTCTAAATTTCATTAATTATATAATGATGTGAATACAAAATCAATGTTTAAATGACGTTGTCAAAGACTTTATTATAAAAAAAACATCTATGGCAAATTCACGTTAATTTTTCTGTATAATTTAATTAATTGAACTTAGATGGTTTATTGTAAAAAATTGAAAGAGATTTGAAAACATTGAGGCGCTTCCGTTTGTACGAATTTCTTCGAAATAACGAATTTTTCTTGTGCTTCTTTTCAGGAAATGTCAGAACCATGTTTTAATTCTATTGTGACCAGAATTTAAATTTTGTGTCAGTATTTGTAATTTTCCAAAAACAACAATTTATTTTGATTATAAATTATGGTTATTCACATCTATATACATTTATATAACCCTGATTCTGCCCACCCTGTCTAATGGTCAGCGTTCTTGACTGCAGATAGGAAGGTCCTGGATTCGAATCCCAGTTCGGGCATGGATGTACTTTCTCTCTCTCGTGTCTTCGTCCTTTCCTTGTATGAATGGGTTGGGATTGGTTGCCTTTCCTATAAACGGGTACCTAGGACACCAAATTACGGTTTAGTTGGATAAGTGGAGCAGCGCATCCCATTTGCCAGCCTAGCTGGCGCAAGACAACAACAACATAGCTCTGACGTCTCTTTTTCATTTCTCTTGATAATCTTACTTGGTAATTAAATTTTTTGATAGGTTTCTATAATTGCCTGTGTACTTCTATGTTTTATGGAGTTATATTATATCGATTACTGTGATAAAGAAAATATTACAAAACTTGAAATCGTTTTAAAATTGTTACAAATCGTGTTTCGAGATTATTTCATTATTACAAGACAAAATTTGTAATAATTTTGAAAGGTTTTTTGATGAGAAGTTCCGGTAAGTTTAACTCTGAGCTTACTGTCGAAGAAGTTTAGTGCTCTGATCTTCGGTTCAATAGTTTGTGGCTTCGATTCTCACCTTAGACTTGAATGGGCGTAGGGTTTCGGAATCCACTTTAAACTTTAGGTCTAATTAACCCTTGTGTGGAAACAATGACTTGAAAGACCAACTAAACCCACCTCTGGTTTGAATGATTGTATTGGTTCTCAGTCCACTTTAGGTTGTCTTGCACTTTGCTTGCAAAAAATGACCGTTACGTGATAAACTAATAAACAAGTTCACAATTATGCTTTTTCTTGTTTTTTGAAAGAAGTTTGCTTAATCAAAATAGTAAGTCCATACTTTTGTTAGTTTAGGTTTAACAACTTTAAATTTGAATTACTGTAAAGAGCAGGAATGTTTTGTAATCTAATTTATCCATTTTCATAGCTGCCAACTCTACTGATTTTATCAGGAAACTCCTAATTTTTCATCATTTCTTCCGATTTTTCGATGCATGAAAATCTATTTATTTTTTGGCAATTTCAGTGAAAAACTTAAAAACAGCCGAAAATTTGCCGGAAAAAAGTCTATTGAGTTGCTTCAGTAGCTTAAACGGTTAAATTTCCGACATGCTAAGTATTTGTCGCTGAATCAATTATTCACTAAATTTTATGTTTTTACGTTATTTAAAAGTTTAATATTTATAAATTGCACTAGAGTAGTAAAAGTTGCCCTGTAAAATAAATATCGGGACATGAACATTGATGTTTACATGTAGTATATTCTTTTATTTTTCATAGTTCCTTTATGAGGTCGATGAATATTTTAAACCTCATAAAGGAGATGAACACAAAATATATTTAGCGTAAATCATTCTCGGAATGTATGATCTAAAGAGTAAAATTGTCTTTTTGCGATACTACCGTTTTAAACATTCTAGTTCAAGCAAAAATGTCGCTAGTAGTGTCTCCTGATTTTTTCCTTCAAGATCAGTAGAATCTACTGATATTTTCCCTCCATGGTTGGCAGGTATGCATTTTAATAATCCCGTATTAATATCTAACATGCATAGTTTGAATCAAGTGCTGTTCACGAAATCAAGTTTCTGGAGAATTTTTTGAGATACCTTTTACTTTCTACAAAATGTCCAACATTCCACATGTTTTTTTTCAATAGAAGTTTTTTGAAAGTAAATCACAAATTCATTACTCCCTTGCACAATGAAGAGACTAACAGATAAAAATTGTGAGACAAAAAACGCTTATCACCGGGAATACTATTCGATTGAGAGCATTTAGTAACCATTTATTCCGAAATATGAAAAACTCTTACACAGATGGGTGTGCAGGATCGAATCTGGGACTTGGACTTGGTCCCGTTGTGTAACTACATTTATTGGTGGCTTCAGATTCTAGCAGTCTGGAACTGTGATTAGCATAACAGTAGTAATTTCATTATTGCTACCCATAAAGTATTTTGTCCTGCATTTGATTTTCGAATGGATTTGCGTGGGTGGAAGCTTTAATTTAGCTAAAGCTTCATCATTGGAGTATTAATAAAGTGAATGCAAACTTAATAATACCGAATCCGCTCTGGTTTTTTGTTTTTTATTTTATGAAAAATTTTAAAATTAATTTTCTATTGTTTATAAAATTAACTTGTAATACTCAGCTTCATAGCCGCCAAATCGTTCATTTCGTTCTGTTCTGGGAATTACAATTTTAGTAGTTGATAACGTTTGCGACTCCTGCGTTTATTAGAAGCTGCGCTTGTAACACTTGTGTTTGTTGGATGCCACGTTTGTTACTTTTACGTTTCATTGCTGATAATGTTTTTATTTCAAGGTCTGAATTGTGAAGCAGAAGAAACGTAAGCTCTTCACCTCTGACGAATTGTTAAAATTCATTGAGTTTCTCCCTTTTACGTCTGACAGGTGCATGCGCATGACGCTTACGTGCTATCACGCTTGAATATTTAAATATAGCTATCCACATTTGTTTATACATATGTTTAATCCTGATCCTGTCGACATTTAATATGATACTTATTATAGAAGTGAGTTCGAACAATATTAGGGAGAAGGGATGATTTATAGATATAGATACATTAGACACCAATATAGCGGCTGGTACGCTCGATTCCCACTTAGGCTTTAAATATTTGTACCGTTTCAAAATCTATTTTAAACAGTAGCTTCCTGCTAAAACTTTGATTAAAACTTATGTACAAAAAGTAACAACAGAAAAGCAACAAATAATCCCAAAGTCTTTTATTTACCATTAAAGTATTATAACATTTTCACATTGATTTTTCCAATCTTAAAATAATTTATAAATATTATTTATTAACTTATAGAAATTAATATATTAAAACTATTGTTGGGATTCTATGTTATGAATTGTGATTGCTATACATTGCAATTTGGTATTATAAGAATTTCTTATGGATACATTCGTGCAATTCTCTTGAATGATTTTATTGGTAAAAATCATCTCTACGTATAAAATACAATGTCATTGAATCTTTACAGTTAGTTATTGAATTGGAAAAAAATAACTCATACATAGCAAGAGTCATTTTCTTCATTTATTAATAAGTTATTTGTTGCAGTGGACTGGGTTATCTTGAAAGTTTTGAATTGTTTGCCAAACTTCTGTTGTGGATGATAACTGTCACTGTGTGACAGCTCGTTTACGCAGCTGTATATATTTTAATGTAAAATATCAACCAATTGGATGGCAATGAGTGCCGCTCATGTTAACAGATTGGAGTGTATCCATTAGAACTTCGTGTATCTATCTCCAACACTGCACTCATAATTTTTAACATTGGCCTTAAGACGAGATTGAAATCAGGATTACCAATAAATCAAATATATTTTTAAAAAATGTACAGAGAGAGAGTTTTATTTTTTGAGCTTATCTATTGTGATGGAAGATAATTTTTATTTAATAATTAAATGATTGTGAAAAAATGTAAATTTTTAGAATTGTGGAAATTAAAATTTTGTACAAACGTACTTATGTTATGAAAAACGAAACTTGCGTGCAGTATTCATGAAAAACCTTTTTCCTAAATGTGTAAAAAAGTTAGCTCATGTATAAAAAATCCAATATGTGCATTACTTGTGTGTTGTTAGTATTAATAAATATCGCTATTGTATCAGCAATTTGTAAATAATATATAAGAATTCTTAGTTTCGAATGAAACTGTTTAAGTAAATTATATCATTTTATACTAAATATCCCGTGGATGTTCGGAAAGAAAATTGTCAACCATCTGCAATCAGCGAAATTGTTTTAAAATCAATAAATGCATTTGAATTGGATTGAGAATCAAAAGTTCACAATGTTTCATAACAATAAAAATCTATTATTAGAAGTGAATTACCTTTTATATTTGCCACATATGATGCAAAGAGACGGAATGTTTGTCCTTCAAGTAATTTGATGAATTCTGATTGTATCGATGTTTGACAAGAAAAAAAACCCTCTATGCACTTCAAATTTTGTATAAACTTCACTCTTCTGGCGTGGAAATTCAGAAAAGAGAACGATATTTCATGGGCAAAATGTCATCACTTTGCTGTGGCTCAAATTTACAAAGCGATTAGCGATTTTGATCGGCAGAAAAGGCACTTACTCTATTTTAAAATTACGTCGTTATTGACTATATATAGACTGATGGAGGTAAGGTTGTAGCGATTTTCTTCGTGGCGACGAGAATGGGATGATCTACAAATAAAGATTAATTACTTCTAAATAACCATTGACTACAAACCCAGAGTTTCTGTGATACAGGAACTTTCAGAGCTAATGTCTCCGATTCCTGGCTTTAATTTCAACTGACTCATTGCTTTATACCTCTTCTGTATAGCTTTCCAGAACATTCCTATACTATTTCGGCTCCTGTCGCCTCAGAACTTCGAAAATATTGACTTATGCTTAGTCGCCAAGCTGCCTTAGATTTTACTGACTCAACTCTGTTTACCAATAATTTCGCAGAATAAGTTAAGACAATTTCACGAATTAAATGATAATAACACACTGAAACAAATCATTAAACAGAATTATAAGACATTCATGCAAATATTTGCTTTATTTATATTTTCTCGTTACTATATAAATTATGATATCAAATACCAACAGAATCTGACAACTATCGATATAAAAAAAGAAGTATCTGCTATAGATACAAATAAGTATTTTTTAATACACTCAATCCATTCATTAATTTTTTTGAATTGTGTTTCTTTAAAACTGGGGATTTTTTAGTGTCTGTAACCATGGTAACAATTCTGATCGCTTTTAATTCTCAAAAATCTGCAGCCATTAGTTATAATAGGTTGAACTCATTCACAGCAGCGACAATAATAACAATAAAATCGCTTTATCAATTTCTTTTATTAAGAATTACAGTGTCTCACAAAAGTGATGGGACACTTGTGCTTTACAAAAGGAAACATTAATAAAATAAATTAAAAACACATGTAAAAAATTTTTGTGGGTGTGTTTCATATTTAAAGTTAGTAACAATTATTACATAACATACATTTTGTCAAAATATTAAAATATTAATTAAATAAAAATACAATTGCTTAGAACGGAGCAAAAAAAGCTCACATAAATAATGGGACACTTACTTTTCTATCAAGTATTTACCCAAAAATTTTACTTTTTAAAAGGTTTTAATATTTTGTTGGATTTTCTTTTACTTTTTAAAAACATGATTTAATTTTCTTGGGATGGATTTGACTAATTTTTTTGTGATTTCTGGAGTGATTTTACCCCATTCTTCTTGAAGCACCGATTTTAATTGTTGTTTTGAAGAAATGGTGTGTTTGCGAATTCTTGATTCCAATTCTTGCCAAATATTCTCTACGGGATTTAAGTCTGAAGATTGTGGGGGTGTTTCTATTATTTCAGAACAGTTATACAGAAGCCACAGTTCAAAGCAGTGTGCTTGGGGTCATTGCCCTGGTAGAATTCAAAATCGTTATGAAGGTTCAATTTTCTTGCTGAAGATTTCAAATTTTGCTTTAGAATGTCAATACACTTGTATTGATCCATTTTACTGTCAATAAAAACAAGATTACCATCTCCAGCAGACGACATACACCCCGATACCATAACTCCTCCTCCACCATGTTTTACTGTTGGCACCAAGAGTTCTGTTTACTAAATTCTTCCCTCGGTTTTCTCCACACCAAGATTCTACACCGTCAGGACCAAATATATTAAATTTACTTTCATCAGCAAACACATAACTTTATTCCAGTAATCAGAATTTTTATATATGCTGGATTTTGCGCAAGCCAGTCTGGCTTTTCTATTCTTTTCACTTGCGTAGAATGTTTTCCTGATTTCTCTACCATGATATCCAGCAGATCGAATTACTTTCCTAATAGTCTCAGTATTAACAATTACACCAAATGATGCTTGTAAATCAGCAGCAACTTTAGGGGCACTTATATTTGGATTTTTTTAATAATTCGAAGACCATTCGGTTTATTCCATTGGATAGCTTTGATGGTCGACTATGTCTTCTTTTATTCTGAATCATTTAATTCTTTTTATGTCATTTAATGATATTGAAAACTGTTGAATGACTCAAGTTAACTGTTTCAGCAGTTTCTTTAATAGATTTTCCACTTTCAATATGCAAATTAATAACTAATTTTCGAATTTCAGGCGCAGTTTCTTTTCGTTTAGCATTTATGGCTGCACACAGCTAAAAAACAAAAAAATTCAAAAGCAGTCTAGAGAGAAATACTGCAGACGATTTTTAAATTATTGCCTCTTGCTTTTGAGTAAAAATAAAACACCCAAAAAGTATTTTTATTGCTTATTTAAGACTATTTTTGTTACACATCTAATGGTGTCCCATCTTCTTCTTAAGGTTGGGTTTGTATGTCATTGGCACCTCTCCTTTGATCAGCATTTTGTACTATTAACTCCAAATCCAATGTTTCCTAGTTCCAGTTACTCGAGTCACCCACTTTATTAATAAAGTCCGATAACCTTTTAATGGAGTCTAGGTGTAACTCTCTAGTATGAATAATGCCCAAAGAAGTTAATCTAGGGAGGGCAAGAGCCTCGCATTCATAAATGATATGCTTGGCCGTTTCATGGTGTCCCATCACTTATGTGAGCTATTTTTTGTTCCGTTCTAAACAACTGTATTTTTATTTAATCATATAATATTTTGACAAAATGTATGTTTTCTAATAATTGTTACTAAATTTAAGTATGAAACACACCCACAAAAATTCTTTACATGTATTTTTAATTTATTTTATTACAGTTTCCTTTTGTCAAGCATATGAATTTTTTATTCTATGAAACTGAAAATTTCGGAACTAGGTATGTTAGATATTTGTGATGTATTTTGTATGTGAATTCTTTGGCATTTTTCTATTCTTTAAAACACCTCTTGATATTGTAATTTGAAATCAAAATGTAATTTGTTTCTATCCATATTATACCAAAAAAAATTATTGTTTCAAGTTATTATAATATTGATTGATGAAACTGATTAAGAAATATAAATTTCTTGAATTGAGAAATATAAATTTTTATTTTAAAACCATAAATTTAAAGATTTATATTTTCAAAACCAATCAACATGGGAAATGAATGAAAATTTATATATATATATATATATATATATATATATATATATATATATATATATATATATGTGTGTGTATATAGTGTGTGTGTGTAAATTTCAGGTTACTTTTCCATTTTCCGCCATAATGCCTTCCTATTGTTTGCGTTTAAATTCGTAGTATAAAATACAGCTTTCGCTTACCCTTCTATTAATTTCAGTATTTTTATCTGTTTTAATCGCAACTATTATCAGAATCAGTCGTTCACCTCGTGGCCAAGTTTCTTTCTTGTTATACAAAAATGATATCTTTGTCTTGAAGAAAACACTTTTTTTTGCATGCGTCTTTGTGCTTGAAGAGTAGATATTTCAAATTGGTATCATATAAAGAACTTCTGTTTCATTAAACTCGTTCATTTACTGAAAACTTGTGAAAGAAAGCTAATTTTTAATTTATTTTTTACATAAATTGAAAAAAAAACATTTAATTCTGATTATTATTTGTTTCACTAACTTTATAGATATTGTTTTACTTATCGATCATTCTACTCATAAAATAGAAACACGTGGCCTCTTTTTGATAGGCGCTGATCTCATGGTTTGTGATGTTTAATTCAGTGGATTTTGTTTTATATATAGGCACATATAAACCTGTACCGTTGATAAATGCGAAAATTAATTGCTCATGTTAGATTATCTTAAAGCCTTATGATATAAATTTATTTAACTGGAGAGAAACAAATATTTTTTATGTGTAAAAATTAATCTCTAAAGAACTTGGAAAAATAAATTACGAAATTAAAATTGTTAAATTTATGTTATTTTACTTGCTAACTATCCTGTATCTTCTATGTATATCTAAATACGATTTATGCGTATTATAAATTTCGTATGTTATGCTTTTATACATCATGCTAAATTTCTACTTGTCTTTGCACCTAAAACAAATAAATATATATTGGATGCACGGTGTATGTATGCTTTTTTTTTTATTCAAATCACATATTATTAGGTTTTATTAAAATGAGTCAGATAGGATAACAATTTCAAATATATTGCATTCTATTTAAAAAAACTTGTTTTATTCACAAATTTTTTACTATATAATATAGAGTCATTTAAATAATATTAATCTTTTCAAATGGAAAAAAATAAGAATCATTGAATGTATATACATAAAAGTTTAATTTCTTTTAATACTTGTAAATGTTTTTTAAAAGTCAAATATGTAATTATGAGCAATATACTTGAAAAATTTTATGATTTTTAACTACATCGTATGATGATAGATATTAGAAAATTTAAATCAAAAGAGAGTGTTAAAAAAATTGGAGGCATTTTTTTAACACTTAGAAATATTCACGTTATTTACCAGAATAGAAGTAATTTACACACATGCCAGTAATTTGAAGCACATGATTCAAATTTCAATATGGAAGTATAAATTGCAACTATTTTATTTTGTGAAGACATACATTGACTAGAAATTGTACAGAATTTATTAAGTTCCCTGACTTCTTTCTTTTCTCATAAGCATGAATACTATTTTATTTCCTTATGTAACTTGGCGTGAACACTAAATTGTGTCTGCAATTGAAACACTGAGAGTAATTGAATCCTCTCATTGCACTATTCATTATTATGGTAATCGACTGAATTTGTAGTAACTAAATCTTGATATTCCAGTTTATTAAAAATCGGCTGTCGCGTAGGAAATAATTATATGCTGAAATAAATATTTAAAAAATTTTAATAAGCATAAACATATCATCATAAAGCTGTCAACATTGTTTTCTATCAACTCTTTCGTTGAAGATTGTTTTATATATTTTTTTAACAATTTGTGTAAAATTTGCGGTTTCTAAAATGTTAATTCTAGAAATACTGTTAAAAAATGGCGGTCTTTCTTTAGGGATGCAATAACCATTTATTCGGTGGTTTAGGAAAGGAAATGTCACACGTCGCCCATAAGGAACCAATCATTATTATTTTGTCAACAGACGCAAATAAATCATATTTCTCATACAAACTGAAAGCTGAATTATTTCGGAAGTTTTCCGTCACAGTTGATGACGTTTGTGACAGATTATTTCTTCGTACATTGTTTTTCAGGGAAGCACACATTCGAGTTTCACAGTGTAATATTTATTTTACATTTAAAGTAAAGGACCATCTCTCTCTGGGTTCTACCGTCAGCAGCATTGATTTGCATACAGAAAATTAAAGTCAGTTGAAGCTACTACTAGTACTTACTCGCTTTAATAAAGTTAGAGAAGGGACACCCATTATTTAATATTTTAACCATGGGAATTTTCGTAGGAATGCTGGAAATAATAAATTACCATAAGAATTTTGCGAGATAATTTTCATACTTTGCTCGCGAAAATAGATCGAGAAAAAAATATTAAGCGTATGTTTTTTGATAGAGTAACGGTAAAAGATGTTACTGAGACAATTCGAATTGTATATCAGCAGTATTCAATAAATAAAATATCGAATGAAGGGAGTTTCACTTGACCTGTTGTGGAGTTTTAAACGGTAGGCAGGTATATTGACGATGTTTTGAAATTTTTGGTTATAATAAAAAAAAATACCAAAAAAAAGTTTCTTTTTTTTTCCGTAGTAAGTGTACTTGGAATTTTCAATAAGAAAGCACCAACGCTGTCTTAAATGGCAATAATTTTGTACTAATCATGAAAGTTTCTAATATGTTATAAACTCTTTCTATAATAAAGCGTAAATTTTCACATAAAAAATAAAGTATTTCTATGTTGTTATGGTTTCCATTATGAGCGAAATTATAATTTTCGTCTATGTACTTTTAATGAATACAAAATAATTAAAGTTATAATCCTCAATTTTTGGAAGTTATCCGCGCACAGGTTTATTGGTATCTTTTTTTAGATAGTAAACTTCAAATAAAAATGTTGACATTTAAGGATAAAATTAAAATTTTGATGATATAAGGAGAAAAATAATAATACATTTTTGTTGCATAAATATTATTCGATACTGATTCTGTATTGTACGCAAAAAAATTCAGTCTTTGTTTTAGAAGTGTATCATTACAGGTAAACGCATGTTAAACTCTTTTCTCCCATATTAAAGCAGAAAATAGATTTAATAATTTAAATGTTTAGAAGATTAATATGAGATAAATGTATGTTTTTTCTTTAATGGACCGGATGCGTAATACGAATTTCTTATCGCGGAAAAATTTTCTGTCCACATTTTATAGCAATACATTTCAAAGTAAGATAATTTATACTTCGGTTAAAATAGGGAAATATTTCAAGAGGAAAATTGTGCAAGAGAAAGGAAAAAATTTGTTTAAAAAATTGATTCAAGCTTTTATGCATTTTTACAACTAAATTAATGAGATTTGATTGTTTGGTGTACATTTATATACACCCGTAATTCTGATGTTAATAAAAAATGTAAATTCTGACGATAAAACAAATAATTGAGTAAAAAAAATTCTGATCAATATTAGTTTTCTACTCATTATTTAATAATTATTGCTGAAATATATTGCAAATAAATAAGCTCATAACTCTATAAAATAACTTACTCAAAATGCCAAACATAGTGAGTTCTAATGCAAATTAGTTTTGGCGAATCTTTTGAATGAAAAGAAAATTTAGCCACAGAAAAAAAAGTGGGTTCAAACTTATAAGCTGCTGTTGTGGCTTATTCTCCAAATGTCTGAGGAAAACTTACAAGTATCCCATTTAATTGTAGGATTTCCATCAACATACATCTTCTGCTCAAAAGTTTTAAAATTGAATTTTTATAACGGGAAAATTTTCAGTATTTAAAACTATTAAAAAAGTTCAAATAATTCAATTGTTTTAAATTTATTTATTATAAACGATTGCTCATTTATTTTAAAGAAAAATTTCTACATGATGTGTTTATAAATTTTTATTGTTTTTGTAAATGTATATGCATAATATGAAAATATCTTTTGAAAACTTATCTGTTTTAATATTTCAAACAATTTGATTTTCTTATTGCAAAAAATAAGTAAGTAGAAATTAATGTAAAAAAAAGGAAAGGCTGTTAATTTATTGCGTGACCTATTTCTTCCGATTTGAAAACAGATATTAACTTATCTAAAGGATTTTTCTAATTTAAGTATTAAAATGTGTCAATTTTTGTTATTACAAAAAGTTGCTCTTTTCCTTTACCCCTTTCCCTTCCCCACCCAAATTATTGAAAAAAAAAATCTTTTTTCGACCGGTTTTAATAGTTGTGCGTGAGTATGTATTGCTTTGGGCTCTACCCTCATTGGCCATGTGTTATTTTTCTATCTTGCATCTGGAATTGGTTTCCTTGACGACGGTAGAGCAACATTTGGGAACGGTTACCATGGCAACACAGCCGAGCTTCGTGTCGGCGGACTTGCCCAGTATCAACAGAGACTCTGTGGCGTTGAAGTCTAACCCTGCTGGAACCAACCGCCAACAGCTAGAGCCGCAAAACCTGTCATCGAACCAATCCACGGATGGTCAAGTAAGAATCATTAACTTTCCACATTGCTAAGAACCTTAAAAATGGATTATGCGTGATCCATAACGGAGCTCATGAACTTATCTTAATTGTTTCCTGATTAGGGAAAAAGTTATCATTAGGAAACAATTACATGTACTTGAAATATTTTATTGAAGGCAAAATAATTTATTGCATAACCATTGCATTCAAATTTTGTTAAAAGAGCTAATATTATTTTTCAAAAGTAAAAGCAAGCATTCAATTTTATGTTAAAAAAAATCACTTATAAAGTACAAAATTAATTTTATATTTGTATATAATATTTACTTGGTAAGAAGTGTTATTTTCATGTAGTATTTCAGTTTGAAACTAAGCAATTTTTAGAAGCATAGATTTTTTTTATTAAAAAAATATAAATTTTTTAAATTTTGTGTATATTTTTTAATTTTTGAAAGGTAATATAAAAATCAAAATAAATTTTCTTAGTTTTTAACACTCTAAATAATTTAAGAATTCATTAAAAGTTTATTAAAATGTTTATCATTTTTGTTAAATATCATTTTTGTCAGTTATCCATTTATTCAAATTAAATTTATTATAATTTTAGGAACAATTAGATTTTAAACATATAACTATGCATATTTTGTTGAAATATATAATCCTTTTTACACTGACAATTCTGGATTCCATAGTACAATGATGTCTTGAATTGAGTAATTTCAATACAATAAAGTTTTGATATTAATGTCATAGTTTCTTACATCTTCTCTATTTTGCTATAATTAAATTTTTTATTTCTTGTTATTTCTATTCTTCATCTTGTTCTATATTCATTACCTTCTTTATCTATTTCCTATTTATAAAATTTGTGTTTTAACTTATCACTGGAAATAAAATCACAAATTGAGTCATTACCAGAACTTTATGTCTTCTTAATTAAGAGTTTCTCATAAAATATCAATTCTTAAATCCAAATAAACAAAATAAGAATTTATTAAATCTACCCATTATTAACATCATATTTAAATTCCAGTCTTTTTTGAACCCCCTTATATGAACTTTTCAATTCATTAATCCCATAAATATAAAAAATATTCAATTAATTTGGTGCACAAGAAAAAATAAATTTAAAAACTCAATAAAACTGTGTGTGTGTGTGTGTATATATATATATATATATATATATATATATATATATATATATATATATATATATATATATATATATATATATATATACATAGAAATTAAATTATTTAGTTGTGGAAAATAGTTTCTATGAGTACTAAGTATGTTTTACAATTTAAATTCTTGAGAAACAGTTCAAAATATTTAGATCATTAGAGGAAAGGATTCATTCATTTTAACTTCAGAAAAAGAAATTAATTTGTATTGCATACTTTGTGAAATAATTAATTGCTTGGTATAAAATTTAAAACTTTGTTGTGATTTTTTAAACTAATGTAACTTTTGCAAAATAGTCTCTTGGGTTATTTTTTGTGATGAATCACTGTGATTATTTACTTCATTTGCTAGTAATTTTAGTAATTTCAATTGCCTTTATATTAAGATCTGAGTTTTTCACAAAACATGGTAAAAATGTACATTTTATAGTATTAATAATTTTACTTTTGATTTATGTATACAATTTATTAGAATAATAATTAGACTATAATTCATTAGTATAATATAAAACAATTGTAGGCTCATTTTTTTTTTGATAAATAAACTTATTTGTTTAAATAAGTATATACACAGGGCTTGATCAAATTGTTTAGCCTACAAAAATGAAGCTGAACATAACATGCTGTATAGATGTTCAAAATCCCTTCATTACCTGTACATCTAATATTTGTTTCATTATTATTCTGCTATTTTTTTAATATACAAATAATGATTAATCTGTTTATAAAAAGGTAATAATCAGACAATTTTTAAAGGGAAGGAATAAGCAATGCAAATTCATTAGGGGATTTTTCACAGGAAAAATTTGTAATTTCAAACAATTATGAAATATTAAGAGATGGTATACTTTAAACTCAAAATTTTGGTTTCCTATAACTTTTTTAAGTGTCTTTTAGTATAAAATTTAATGTCCTTTTCCATAATTTAAAAGGTGTGCATTTGAATCCACATGTTTCAATTTGTGATTTAATGGATTTTTATTGCTATGTTACAAAACAAATCATTAATTAATAAATATAATGTTTATAATGAAAATAAATACACATTTATCTTTATTTATGCTGTTTTATAAAATGTTAATCTAATGTTACCATGTGGCATTATATATTATAGATCTCAAATATATTATACAAGTTGGATATAAAAATGTTACTTTTATTTTAATTATTTGTGTATATTGTCTTTTTGAAACTAAATTTTGTGTTTTCATATTTCTGAATTAAGTAAGCATGTTTTTTTCATTTGTTACCTCCAAATTAGGAATAAGAATAAAAAATTTGTCAATTTTTTTAAATATATTCATAGATTTAAAATTTTCAAATTTTTCTCAGGTTATAATTCTGATATTTCTTTATTATTTTAAACTATCTCATTGCTACGGATTTATGTATGATCTAATTTTTTGGTGTTTGTTATAAAGTGTATTTTAAATTTCAGAGATATTTTATAAAACATTGTTTAATAAAAATGGAATTTTTTTATTTGAATATTTTTTAAAACGTTTAAAATGGGAACTAATTGTTAAGAGCAAACTAATTTTGCTTGATGAAATATGTGGATCTAAAAAAAGGGCACTTTCTTTCATTTGTTTGCAATATTAAGAATTTTTTATGATGAGACCAATCTTATGTAAGCACAATTGAAGTTAATTATTATGTGTTATTGTACCATATTATTTATACTTACTGATCACTGATCATCTTAAAACTGAATTTTGTTGTGTACTTTGATACAAGATTACTGGCAAACAACAGAAAAATACTAAAAAACATTGTTTAAACTTTCAGTTAAGTTGTATGTTAATTCAACAGAATAAGTATGTTAGTTTAAATTATAGGTGAGTGAAAAATTTTTCTTCAGTAGTGTATCTACTTACTTTGATGAAAGAGCTATATTTAAATAATATCTTTTAGATCTCAACATCTTCTCCAACTCAAACTTCAAACTCTGCCGATGTAGAGATAGCTGGTCAAGACGGTCCTCTCTCACTCTCCAAAGTTCTGGTACCTGCTCAGGTGGCAGTTGTTGCTCATTCATTTCCAGAACAGCAGTCACAACAGCAATCTGTCTTATTTCAAGCTCTCACTGCTCAGTCGTCTCCACATTTTATTGCTCTAACAGGTATGAGAATATCATAAGATGAATTTATATATAACCTTCTAAATTTTTTATTTCTACTTTAAACAAGTACTTGAGTTTATAATGAACTGCGAGCAAAAAAGGAAATTAAGTCTTATAAATTGCTGACCAACTTGTCTAGTGGGTCAGCGTACGCGACTACAGATAAGGAGGTCCTGGGTTCGAATCCCGGTTTGGGCATGGATGTACTTTCTCTCTATCTATCCTGTCTTTGTCCTTTCCTTGTATGAATGAGGTGTGAATGGTTGCCTACCCTGTAAACGGGTCCCTATGGCATGTGTGTGCTGAGGAAGTTGGACTCCACACCAAAATATGGTTCAGTTGGAAAAGTGGAGCAGCGTAGCCCATGTTGTCAGCCTAACTGGCACACGACAAGGAATAAATGAAGTCTTATAAATTTAATCACTTTTTATAAAATTAAGTAGTGGATTCCTAGGTAAGCTCTTAGTGTATTTTGTATTTTCATTTCATTATTAATTTTTATGTGGATTTAAAAATCATTATAATTGCAAAATAGTTTTAAAGTTTGCATAATTTGTGATTGCTTTCTGATGTATTAAACTTAATAATGGCAAAATGTTCTTACTTATAATATTTGTCACCTTTGTTTTGATAACAAACAATTTAAAAATTGTGTAATTCAATCAATTTTACAATTTTAGCTTTAGTTTTCTTATAACTGATTCCTGTATATTAATTATTTTTTGAACCATGAAAAAAATGAGGAACTTAACACACAAGCGGGTATAATACTTTCAGTATTTCATATAGTGCAGACAATTTCCATGTGTAGCTACAACTGTTAAAGACAACCAAGAATTTTCTCATAATTTCAGTAAAATAGAAAATAGCTATTGAATTCAAAATATAACTTAAATTTCTTATTAATTTTTCAGTTCCAATTCAAGACAATGAAAGGCATGAAGTAACTGTTCCTTCTGCTCAAGGTGTTCAGTGCACACAGTATGTTGATGAAGGAGGAGGTGGTAATGTGTTTTCCTCTCCTAATAATAACCAAATGTAAGATTTTAATCTTGCTGTCATTAGGATGATGAATTGTAATGATTTAAAATAATTATATCTATATATATATTTTCACAAATGATGAAAGTTTATTATTATATTAAAGCAAATTTAAAGCAATATTTCATTGAAAATTACTAATTTTGATTCTGAAATTCAGTATTCTTTTCAATTCTTGCAAGCATAAAATTTATATAATTAAGTATTTAAAAATGTGTATAATTTCTTTTATTATTTAATTTTAATAAATAATGAAAAAAATTAATGAAATTTTGTTCAAATAAACTATTTGAATACCAAATTATAATACTTAACTTTTCTACACGAATTCTAAGATATTATTAAAAGATTTACAATGTAGGAGTAACTGAGCTTTTATTAAATCTAAATTACCCAAATTTATTGAATAATTTCTAATAAATGAATTTTAGTATTTATGAATTAATTGAAAATCACTGAACTTATTGCTAAATTTATTTTAATTTTCACTATACTCCATACTTACTATAACAAAGTTTAACTGCATTATCATTTGTTTTTTGTCAGATTTTCTCTAGTTTTTAAATCATCAAATTCTAATATACTTTTGGAATTTAATGTATTTATAATTGTGAATTTTCCTGATTTGTTATTTTAATGAAAAAATTTTTTAGGACGACATTTTCAATATATACTACTCCTGAAACAGCAAATATGTATACTCCTAACTCATCTGCCTATTATAATTCAAATAACAGTTCTGAAAGTTATCCTCAGGTAAAGTAAAAATCTATCATTTATTTTTAAATAATTTTATCAAATTAATTTTTGTACATCTTCATATTTTACTCTTTCAAAATTATTTACTTAGGAAATAAAAATGTGTTATAAACATTTATTTAAATAGCTATATACTTAGTTATTTCACGTAATGTTGGAGGTAATAAAAATAACAAATGCATAAAGCAATGTTTTGATTTGAATATAATTTTTTCTAATAATATTAATAAATCCTTTTTATTCTTTTTTCAGTCTTAAATATTGATTGTAAAATAAAAAATCTTACAAAATTTAATTTTTTAATCTATAATGATAATATTTGCAACTATGTAAAAAGAATCAGTTATTTAACTATCATTTTCTAATTGATCAGTAGGGTATTTAGTTACTTTTTCTGATCATTATCTATAAGTTGTCATTTTATTTTGCTAACAAAATTGTTTTGATTTGTTAAATATCTGTTTATTTTTTATTTGAAATATAAATTTGTTAAAGTGAAGTGAGAGCTATTTGAAAGAAAATACACTGTTGCACATTACTCCTATAAATGTTGGCATTTTTATTTCATGTGTTTATTATTATTATTATTTTGTTATTTGATTACTTATTTTTAAAAGAAGATTCAAAATTTCTTTGATAACATGTGAATTATATCAAACATTACCGACAGATGAGGCATAAAATGCAAGTAAATATCTTGTAAGAAAATTCTGAATGAAATATGAAATATTTTCTAAGATTAAATTAACAATTAATTTATTTATTTTCTAAGATTAATTTATCAATTAATTTGCCTCAAAGACCTCTCGTAATTTATTTAATGAAAATCTTGGTTTATTTTGAATTTTACAATCAATAATTAGAGTTTTTTTTGAAAGATTTTGGTTAGTGAAGAGACTTAAATGAAAAGACCTAATATTAAATCTTGTAAGAATGTTTCATCAGCACATACAACTCATAATAGCTTAATTTAGACATTTTTTATTGCAGCATTTAGTATTTCCAAAAAATAATTTCTATTGATATAAATATTGTTACAAAGGATATGCAAGTGACATTGATATATAAATCATGACGAATCTTACTTATTTTTGACTAATTCAGTATTTTTTACAGGATATTATATTTAAAAACTTCATAAAACAACTAAAACTGGACAATTATGTAAATGTTCTTAGTGAGAGTATCTGTTAATCAAATACACCAAGCTAGCAACTGAATGGTTAGAGCTCTTGCCTTCGGTTCAACAGTTCATGGGTTCGAATCCCATATTGGGCATGGATGTTTGTAGTGGTTCGGAATCTACTTTAAATCGTAAGTCCCGGTCTAATTAGCCCTTGTGTGCAAAAATGACCATTGAGCGACAAACAAACCAAACTTGTTAATACATTGAGTATTGCATACGTAAAAAAATGTTGTTGTTGTTGTTACTAATGACACTTGGACAAGCCAAGCTCGCTATGCCTTGGCTATGCAAATTCAAGTCAATTGGGAGCATCTTTCGTTTTAATCAGAGCACCATGTAGGTGAAAGTACGACTTTGCTCTACTCACTAGCCATAGGTACCCGTTTATAGGGTAGGCAACCATTCACGCCTCATTCATACAAGGAAAGGACAAAGACAGGATAGATAGAGAAAGTACATCCATGCCCTAACTGGGATTCGAACCCAAGACCTTCGTATCCGCAATCAGGCACGCTGACTACTAGACAAGTTGGTCGGGCAGTAAAATGTATTTACATTTTAAATATTTAAAAATTCTAATTGAAATTGATGACTGCTTTTTGTATATTTAAAGGGTTCTATTCTATTTCAGTGCTTTTGGTGGTTTAAAGGGTTTCATTCCATTGCTTTTTTGGAGGTTTATAAAGGCTTTTATTTATCATATGTAATCAAACTTTGTTGCATTAAAATTTTATATGCCAGAATACTTTTTCTGTATATATTGTCCAAAAATTTACTAGTACCTAAAGCCTCAAATATTTGATGTACGAATATTTCTTACATATATATATATATATATATATATATATATATATATATATATATATATATATATATATATATATATATATATATATATATACATATCCAAATTCAGTGTTTCATGCTTTGCTCATATTTACTGTTTTGAAGTATTGCTACTAAAATTTCTGTTCCTTAAAACTAGAAGCGTAAAAGTTTTGAAATTTTTTTAGAAAAAGTTCTTAGGAATAAATGAAGTTGAACATAAAATCATAAGTAGTCCAGTGACTGATAGTGATACTTGTGTTTCTGACAAGTAAAATATGTTAGAAATGGTATATAACATTTTGCTTGCTTATGCTATAACTTTTGTTTGTTATTATAATTGAACAATTGAATTTTATGAACAGTACTGTTATTACATTTAATAAATGGACACATTTAAGATAGATATTTTCATTTTAAATATTTATTAAATTGCTATTCATATTTGTAAAACAATGAAAATGTGTCTATTTTTTCATCTTTTAATTGTAGCTTTGATAAATAATAAAATTATAACAATAATTAACACGGTAACACAGATATGTAATAAGCATGACATATGTAGCACTGGAAATTGTGCTGAAGAAATGCTGTTTTTTTCCAATTAGTAACCTAATTTATTTGTATCTAGTTTTATGGAGTTATAGTGGTGAAAAATTTGTGGTAATGAAAAATATCATAGAACAACTGGATTGAAATCTTCCTATCCTTAGTTAAAATATTTATAATTTGAGGATGATTTTGACTTATCAATAATATTGTAGAATTTATGTCACTTTTTTTAAATGTAAAATTTGTTATGAATTACTTTCTTAAAAAATTGCTTGATATATCTGTTATAAAATAATGATAAATTTATTATAAAAAATTGTGTGATGTTTTATTGTCATTAGAAAGATATTAAGGTATTTTTCTGGTAATCTCTGAAAAATGTCTACCCCCTGAGCTTTCAGAATTTATATCAATTATAAAACTAAAGTAAAAAAATTTTAAAAACCATGCAGGACATTTCTTAAATTGTGAATGATAATTAAATGAATCATAAATATTTTTACTTTTCCTACAAAATATTTATTTATATAAGTGTTTTAAATAACTTATGCTAGTTTATATATTTAAAACATTGTAATAGTTAAGAATTCTTTCAGTTATACTATTTTTCATTTAATTTATATTTTTGTTTTATATAATGTATAGAACTCAAATTTTCTCAATCATTATTTAAAATTGCAAAAGTAATCTATCAGTTTACAATAAACCAATATATTAGTAATGTCTAATCTGTTTAATTTTGATATCAGTTTTTATGTATAGGTTATAATCACTTCAATTGTTTTATTGAGTAATTTCTAGGAATTCCTTATAAGATAGTTAAAAATAGTCTGATAATTCTAATTCTTTTGTAGAGAGGAAACTTAAAGCAGAGTAATAATTATTAACAATAAATTAAAAAGTTTGGAAAATATAAATTCATACTGAGATTTTATCTAATTAGAATTTTTAATGTAATTATTGCATTCCCTGTTAAAATTTATTCCTAAAGTTAATAATTTTTATTATTTTTATTTTTGTGATTGTTTTTTAGACACATATAAGATTGCCAGATCAATTAATATTTGTGCATTAATTATATAGTAAATATTTATGGAATGTGTGCATTGAAAAATTTCTAAATTATTTCAATAAACTGCTATCAAATCAATTTTGTGTGAAATTTATTTTATTGAATATCTTTATATTAAGTAATCTTTTTCTTGATGAAATAATTTTGAGAGCTTTACTTATTCATGCGACATGTCTTAATGTATTTTACAATGTCAAATTTATCTTGTATTTGTGATTTGTAGTGACATTTTTACAGAAAAAATATAGGAATATTTAACTGAATTAATTGTCAGGAATATATTTTTTTAATGTAGTTTTAATATGTTACAAAATAAAATTTGCATTCCTAAGGCAATTTTTTCTTATTAGGTAAACATCGGAGAAAATCAAGATCCAGAATCTGGATGCCAATCATACAGTGAAGAACAAGATGTATTCCATGTACTTGATGATGGTAATCTGACTGAATCCGAAAATAGCAATGTCTCTTGCTACCCTAGCTCACGTTTGTCTGCTGCCTCTGTAAGTAATTTTGCACTTTTTTTATAATATTCTCTAATTTAATGTATTAATTAGATAAAAGGCTGCAAAAATAATTGAAGTCTTAAACTAGTTTTGATTTTCTCCATTGTAGTTAAAAATCAATCTTGTTTAATTTCAATATTACTTATGATGGTTCTGATCAGAATACTATAACATTCTACTCTATCTTAAAAAATAGCAACAAATACAAAAATGGTAATAAAACGAACATTTATTGAAATGCACTGAAAATTTCACAGATTATTGAACAGATGAAGAGGTAGAGCTGTGCAAAATAACAAAAGACATGTAAGCAGTATAAACAATAATCCAAGTAAGCAGTATAGTATTTTCCAAATAAGCAATATAAACAATAATATCCTTAACTTGTGCTACAAGATACTTAATTGCATACATTCATCAGTAGGGAGTGTGACCACCTTTACTGGAGATGCAGACTTGACAGCAACAATTCATTCTTGCAGGATGGTTATTAATTGATGGAACTGTGCCTATATTCAAAGAATATATGTTCTTAAATCATTAAGGTTTGGGGGAACTTTGGGCAAAGCAGGAGGACATCTCCTAATCATCTAGACTACTCCTTATTTATTGTTGGGTTGTTGTTGCACTTCATACTTCCTGTAACTAGCCCTGAATTAGGCTTTACCAGTTAGACAGAAGCAGCCAGTTGGAGACTTTGTGATTTTGAAGTAAGGACCAAGCAGAAGTCCCCTCAATATCTTAGCCTGTTACCCCCAGAGGTATTATTTCACTTGGATAACATTGCGACTAAGTTCAGTTATAATCAGCCCCCTTTAGCGAAAATGACTTATCTTCAGTTAAGGTGGATTCAAACTCTCTTCCGATAATGAGAATGACTCCTAACTAACCAGGCCACCCCTGTGTTTCAGACTATTGGATTCAAGTAGGGAATATTTTAACCATTCTATTTGAAGCCGTGTTTCACATTGTTTGACAGTGTAAGCTGTATGTACCTGTGCATAAGAGTGGCATAAAATCCATGGCTGCCAAGTGTGATCAAACATATTACTTGGGGATTGCCTTCTGATAAATAATAGCTGTAACTGAACTGGGAATAAAAAAGTGGAGGTCAGGTTGGATTGATATTTTTGCAAAACCATGACACCAATATGACTGCAGCTGTATCATTTAATGATATTGCAAGCTTGAAATCTTGTTCCTGAGAGTCTCCAGATGCATATCTGTTGGAAATTATTGTTTATATAGAATCAAGATTTATCTGAACAATTATGGGCCTATTGCTGTTTTATCCAATGGATATAATCCAGAGTCTACTGTGACCAAGCTGTTCTGTGGGATTATGTCTGTAGTACATGAACTGATGGTCCTCTGATATGGATGACTTTCATTCATCTATTTGCAGTTTGCCAGAATATCACTATTCTTGATGATGCCACAATGTTAAAACCAAGTTGATGGGTTAAACCTGTCCAATAATGTTGAGCTTGCAGACATAGATAACAGTTTCATCATCTGTTGTAACCTAAGGATTTCCATTACCAGATCTTTGCATTGTGTTTATTTTAATAGTGATTGCACAACTAGCTGATGATTGAACTGTAAACATGTAATGCTCGTGCAACTTCCACTTACACAATAGATCTATGAATTTATATGCAATTGTATGCCAGCACATCTTTTCACTCAAATGCCATTGATGACTCATTTTCAAAAATTTGGAATGAACATCAATCAAACAATATCCAACACAACTAAAAAAAAGCTGAAGTGAATTTTTTTTTTTTTTTAATATAAAATCATTTTACACATTTCTCAGTTCTGTGTGGGGTTATGCAAATATTTTAGCACTGAACTGCTTCCATATCTCAGTGGGAATTACCTATGCAAATTTCATTGCTGTAACGTTACTACTTTTTGAGTTGTGCTAATTTTACTCTTTATTGCTTATTTGAGACAGTATAGTTATAGAAACTATTTAGGAGGGTAGTTTCCTATTCTTGGCTAATTGCTTACGTAAAAAATATTAGGGTTTAAAAAATAAAATAGAAGTTATTTGAATAAATAATTTAAGTTTTATTTAGAGCATTTGATAAATATGTAGTTAAATTTTAACAAAAGTGAAAGTAATTACAAAAGAAGAAATGAATTATTAAAAAAAACTTTTTCTGCATTTAATTCATAACACATGTAGCATTACTTGGCAACCTATTATAATTAATATGATTTTGTAAAATTTGACTATGGTGTTTGTTTTCAAAACTCTTGGAGCTTAGTTCATACTGTTCATATACACAAAATATATAAAAAAAAGTTGATAGATTTGTGAGCTAATTTATTTTATTGTTTTTAGATGCGGTGGTTGATTGATAACTATGAGATGGCTGATGGCATGAGTGTCCCTAGAAGCACAATGTATACTCATTACTTTAAATACTGTAGAGAACAGAAAATGGAACCATTAAATGCAGCTTCTTTTGGTAAACTCATACGAATGGTTTTTAATGGTTTGAGAACCAGAAGGTTGGGTACAAGGTAAGTTTATTTGAAATCTTAAAGATATTCTTCTGAAATCTTAAAAATTTAATTGCATATTTATGATTTAAGTTTAATTCTTTGACTAACTAAATTAAACTAATTTAATTAACAATTTTAACTAAATCAACATTACAATTTCATAAAAGTACAAGTTCCATACTTTATGTTTATAGTTACTATCACAAATAATATAAAAAGATTATGTTTCTTTTAGTTTCTATAGTGCATAAATTATAATTTTTATTTAAATGAATGAAATTTAATTTTGATATAATAATTCAATTTACTTAAACTTTGTGTTAATCTTGTGATGCTTGCCTTATAAAATAAATCTTTAAAATAAATAAAAATACATAATTGAAGATTTATATTTAATCTGATTTATTTCGTATATAAAAAATCAAACATTATGTTCCAAATTTCTTCTAGTTTTATTATTAGTAATAATTTAAATCTTTCTTATCAGCACTCGTTCAAAATGTTTTTAAGTTACAATTTTAAATGTAATATTCATCATAAATTAAATTACTTTATTTATGGATTAGAATCCTTATAAAAATTTTTGATCACTTGTTAATCATTTATAAATTAAGCAAGTTAAATTGACAATAGTAGAAACTTGATATGATTATCTAATATTTTTAATTTTATTTTTTAATGTAACATATTTTCAAATTATGGTTTTCTTGAAAATATATTTCTATTTTCTTATTTTGTTCAAATGAAACAAGTGGATTTTCTTTGGGTGTACAAAAGTATAATTGTAGTCTTTGCTCATGTTCTTTCTTTTGGATTTTAATTGGCAATTAAATTTCATTTTATGTTCAAATATAATAGAACCTCATTTTCCCAGACTAATATAAGATTCACCATAAAAAAAGGAGTCAGAATTTATGGACGTACATATTAAACAAAATAATCTATAAATTTGAGCCAATATGTGTTAACAAAATACTTTACACATTGTACAAAATTGTATTTTGAACTCCAGAGAATAAAATATGAAATTGTATAAGAGAAAATTAAGTACAGTATGTACTACATTATTTAATTACCTTTAGCAAACATACATTGTTCCATTATCTCGCTTTTTATTTATATAGTATGCACGTATACATACATATGTATATACATCTAAATGGCTGGATTAAGTCTGGTTAAGTGAAGTCTGGTTTAATAGGATCCAGATTAATGAGATTTTACTGTATTTTCTGATTATAAAATAAAGTTAGTTTTCCTTTATAACTAGAAGTGGAATTTATTATTTAAATAATGCTCTTTATATTTTGGGATTATGAATCATAGTGTACTGATTCTTACTTCTTCAAGAGTTTTTATTGTGAAAAGTGTATAATCAGCTTTCTATACAATGTTATCTCTAAGTATGAGTCTAAGTGCTATGATCAGAGTAATTTAGTAATTTACAAGTATTAGTTTTACAAAAATATACAAAAAAGATAATGAATTTTTTATGGAAAATGATTTTAAATAAATTTATTATATAAGGCATCATTACATGTTGCTTTTGCTTGTTTAAATTACAAAATACACTTTTCTTTAAACATTAAACGTGAAATTCATAAAAAGTATTCTAAAACTTATATCATGTATTACTATTTGAAAATAATTGTCCCAATTTATTTGAATTTTCTCTTGAATCAAACTCTGATTAGTTTCTAACAAACTTACAGCTTTAAAATGATTTGGAATATCTTAATTCTCTCAATTTTGAATTTTAGCGTGGTTTTCAAATTCAATCTAAATTCCAATTACAGTTAATTAAATACTTGTGTCTTCAAAATGATATTTGACTAAATATTCCTTTAATAAAATTGATAATTTTTGGCCAAAAAATAATTTAAAAAAAATAATGAAGTGATGAAAATTTGTATATATATCAAGGTATTCCAAGAAACTTTCATTTCTTGATGATATTTTTAATACTGATATTTCTTGCTTTTGTGATGATCTTGATTATGGAATTAAAACTTGATCTTACAGTCTGAAAAATATTAAAAATTTAATTGAAGGGATTTTATTTTGTGCTTGCTGTATTTAGAAATAAATTTTTTAAACTCATGCAATATGATTTTGTTTCTTAGGGGAAACTCTAAATATCATTATTATGGAATTCGTTTAAAACCAACTTCATCAATCAATAAAGCCATGGAAGATATTGGGAATACAACATACAGACATAGCTCCTTCCCTCATTTACGGAGGTAAAGAATATTTATATTCTTGTTAATTAAATATTAAAATTCATTACTCGAAATTCAACAAGCAAAATGAAATATTATGTAACACAACCTTAAAAATTATTAGTTTTTTTATATATATAAATCATGAATTACTTTTAGAATAAAACCAGACCATTCTGTGAAAGTGGAGAACAACAATAACTGTAACGGGAAAAGGTTTTATGAGTCTGATGAGCCTGACAAGAAGCGCAGTGCAGTTTCACAACCAAAGCCTACTCATGAACTCTATTTAGGGGATGCATCAACTGCAATACCAGATGTGGAAATCAATGTGTGTCCAGCCTCTTTACCTCACGGAATTACTCTGGATAAGATCAACCTTTTTAAAAATGCATACAAAAAACACTGTGAGGTGACTATTTCTTTGGAGTTTTTGAAAATTAGCATGAAAATATTTTCATAATAATGGAATTTCAGTAAATGGTATAGGAGTTGCAATGCTTCTAATACTTGGAATTGGAACTTTCAAATTTTAGTTATCTTTCTTTTCATGTAAACACTGAATTTTAGGTTTTGTAAAAATAATTTTCAGTCTAAATGGTGCTTTCTTTTAATTAATGTTGAGATAATTTAATAAGTGTGTTTTTATTTTAAATGATTTTTATACATATTGTAGAACTTGAAAAAATCTTTATAACCTCTAATATTCTCAGTATTATTATAGGCAGTCTAAGCTTGTAGGACTAGAATGATTCTCTTATTATGACTTTAATATTAAAAGTATGATTTCAATGCAAGCATAATTCATTTTACTCACTTTTCTGTTAAATATTTTTAATTAAGATTTAGTTAAATATTTTAAAATAATGTTTTGATAAATTGTAAACACATTGATTTTATCATGAACTTCTTCGTTTGATTTGTACTACCTTATTTCTTTTTTATACAGTAAGTATCTAAAGAAACTCATTCAAGTCAATTTCATGTTTGTATAAGTTAAAATATAATCTGCATATAAATGTGTGTTAAGTTTTCTTTTAATGTGTAATCTTCCTATAGTATTAGCATTTTATGTATTTTTTTTAATTTAAAAGTTTTTATAAGAAAAGCTATTAAAATAAAGCTTTTGAATATTGTAATACAGTAAATATCCAAAAGTTTTATTGTAAGCATTTTTTCATGTAAATTTTAGGACTAAAATAAATGTTAACAGTTCGTATAGATAATAAATAATATTCAATAGCTTAGTCAATATATAATTTTAGAACTCATAAATTTTCCATATATGCTATGAAACTTATATTATTTGTTAAACCATCATCCCAGTTTATTATATTAATGAAACTGTTATAAACCATTATTTGATCAGTACTGTGATTTGGCCATTGCTTTAATAAAATTACAAAATATTAGTTATTTTTTTTCCATATCCTTTCACCTGTATTTTTTAAATTTTTTATTGAAATATCTAAGCACTTTAAAAAGTGCAAACATTTTAACTAGAGTAAATCACATTAACAGTCACAACAAAGAAATGTGTGTATAAAGATCTTATATTATCTTAATTATAGGAATGTTCAAGTTTTTTTTTCTGTGTAACTTTTTAAAGTGTTGCTAATAAAATTTTTTAAAGTGTAAATCTGCTTTTGCTTGAATATAATTCTGGGTATGTGGTATTACAAAAATAAATGCTGTGAATGATCATAAATAAATTGTCTATTTGAATAATATATTTAAGTATTTGCTTATAACCTACATTTCTTGTTCCATTTAACTTACTTAAAAATTATAACAACACTTTTAAAAAAAGATGTGCTTATTTCCTTTATTATATTTAAAATGCTGTCAAAATTTCTTGGTTGATCAAATATAATTAATGTACCATTTAACCTGTGAATTATAATGTGCTAAATGTATTTGGTGGATATTTGTTTCGATTTTATATTCAAATTTCCATTACCTTTTAGACACAAATAATTTACATTCGTATTTATCTCCTTCATAACATATTTTTTTATCAACGTAGAATTTTTGAAGTTTTTTTCAATTTTTTTCCAAAAAAGTCTGTTTTTATGATTTGATTTATAATTTGTATAAAATACATATGACATATAGTAGTATAAATAAATGTTTTAATATTTATTATTTATATATTATAAAAAGTATATTTTGATTAATAAAGATTGTTTAAATTTTTCTTTGCTGTGAATGAATTTTGTATGTTTAGATGATATATAAATTTTCTTTTCTTGCAGTGCATTTTAGAAGCAGTTGTAAATTTTCAATTTTCTGATGTTGAAAGTCTCTGGAATTCGTTTTGGAATACTTCAACAGAAAATAGAGCACAGAAGTATGATCAGTAAAATAATTGTGAATGTAAAATCAAATATAACTTAATAAAATTTAAATGAATTTTTAAAACAAAAAATTAAAAGCAACAAAATATGTATTAGCTGCATATGAACATATTTAACAATAATTTTATTATCTCTAATGTGATAACTAAAATTATACTTTGTCTCCAATGATATTTTTTTACAATATATGGCAAGGAAGAAGTAAAAATTTTTAAATGCTCTTAAAAAATTTGTGAATGAGTTTGATATTGAAAATTTATTAATATTCAATACAACCCTGGTTAAAAAAAAAAAAAAGGTTTTAAAAATTAAACATTAAATTGTTTTATTTATTCAGCTCATAATGTCTGCATTCACAAATCATTTATTTTGTGATAAACTTTAGATTTCTAATTTTAACTTAAAAAAAAAAAAAAAACATCATAAAAACTTGAAAACTACAAAAATATTGAATCCTTATTCCAAAATAGTTTCAATTTCAGTCTATAAGTAACTTAAATAATTTTATATTCAAAGGATTATTCATCACATTTTGCTCATTTTTTATTTTAATATACCATTTTTAAATTTTGTATTATTTTTTTTTAGTGATTCAACTTTGTCAAAGACTTTCTTATTAGAATTAGTATCTTGTGATTTAATTAAAGAGTTTGTGAAACAGACAGATTATCAGTTTTATCAGAATCTAGTCGATGTTCTCATACCTGATGTTCTGAGGCCCATTCCAAGTATGTAATAAAATTTAAATATTTTTTAACATTTTTGTCAGATAAGAATATATAATATTGGCAATATGTGTATGAAATATATGTTAAATATTACTTTTAAAGACTAATAGTAATGTATTAAAATTGATAGTTTAAAGCATTTTATAAATTATAAATATTTTAAAAATGATAGAAATATTTTTTATTTTCCTTTTTAATTTGTTTTTCTTGTACTTATACTTACAAATGAAGTAAGTGCAATTATTTACATTTCAGAAATAGAAAAATATTTTTAATTAAATACATTCATAATGTACCTTAGTAATCATTTCTGTCGTACCTTAGTAATAATTATGTGTCCAAAATTTATAAATACTTATTTCTTTTATTAATTATAATATGATTTGACTTCTTAAGGAAAATGTTCATTTAAATAAAAATGTTTGGTTATTTATATTAAGATAAGTTACATTTTATTTACCCTTTATTTATATTAAAATAGGATATAAATTAAATTTCACCGTTCTTCAAAAACATTTCACACACAAATGTTAAAAGCTAATAACAAAAAAGTCATTCGGAAATTATATTAACATGTTTTTGTTACTTTTACCCTGTGAGTCAAATAATAAAAATGTTCACATTGCATACTTTTTCTTTATTGTAAATTTACAATTAGGCATCCTAATCTCCATGATTAGAATAATGTAAAGTGTTTACTTGCTCATTTTTTCTGCTTGCTTATTTAAAAAATTAAATTTTTATACTGAATTGTTTGAAAATTAGTATAAATTATGACACATTTATTTTCTTAAAAGTACGGTACAGTTCTTATAAAAATATTTCTTTAAAATTACAAATTTACTGATAAATTAAATTTTTATACAATTTCTCTGTAGATTAGGAAAATGTTAATTAATTAGTAGTTTTCATTTAAAGATAGTTCATTTAAAAATAAAGATCTGAACATTATATAATACAAGAATTCTACTGATACATGAAAAAGCAAATGCATTTTTAAAAGATACATTGTATATGTATTTTGTAAGTTTTTTATGCTCTAAAATATATATTGCTATATTACTTTTAATGACTATAAAGCCTTAAAATTGAAATTCAAACATGATATATGAGTAGTACCGTTTTGTGCTTGATAGTATACTCAAGACAAAATTGCTATAAAAATCTCATATCATCGTATAAAGATCATCAAATCAGTCTAATGGATGAAATGAATGCTGCAGTATAGCCTATCCTTCATGTTTTTTTTTTTTACTTCTGGTTTTTGAATAGCAAGTTGAGGGAAGAGAAAGACTTGTTTTTCACACTTATGTTATTATCATCATAACATTTGTCTGCATACTTTTTGACATAAAATATCTTTATACACAACTTAAGAACAATTTACCTGGGGCCTGAGCAGTTACCAGGTACGTCGGCAGATGGTGGATTGCCGAACGTCTTGTAGGAATGACAGGATAGCCTTGAATATAGAATCAGAGGCCGCGAACCAGCTCCCATAAAATCTGGTGTTATGTGACCTGTGCCTAGGGCTATTTGTCACCGCGGTAATGGTGTCTTAACGGAGCCTCTAGTTGCCTGGCGAATTTCTAGAGCTTTCTTGCCTTGCCCAGTAACTCGGGGAATGCTGGGTGGACTGTTATATTACCTGAGCTTATTAATTGTTATCTTGTGGCTGAAAAGACACAAGAAATAACAAACCTTTCTGCATTTGCAGGTGAAGCCTCTTAATTAGACCTTGCTGAAAAAGACAAGGGAACTCAGAGGCAATCTAGTAAAGGGGCAGCAATGAATTCTTCACTTGAGGTAGAAATGACCTCTAAACCATCTTCTGTTGAAAGTCCGGAAGCTATCCCTAGCATGACTGACTTTCTGACGAGATGCGACTGTTTCAGCAAGACCCTATCTGCTGGAAATGACATAAACAAGAGGAAACGGCAGAGCATATCATTTACGAATGTGAGGCTCTTGCCTTCCCTAGATTAACTTCTTTAGGTATCATCCATACTAGAGAGTTACACCTAGACTCCATTAAAGGGTTATCAGACTTTATTAATAAAGTGGGTGACCCGAGCAACTGGAACTAGGAAACATTGGGTTTAGAGTTAATGGTACAAAATGCTGATAAAAGCAGAGGTGCTCAATATAATACAAACCCAACTCTAAGAAGAAGTAAGAACAATTGAAGAGGGAAAATAAACAATATTTCCAGAGAAATTTATAAAAATAAATATAAATTATTGAATGCTTTTAGTTGATAAGATTAATATGATCTTAAGTTGGGTTAAGGGTTGTACGATGGTTCTTACTGTAACACATATTTATTAAAAAAAATTTATCACATAATAATTGAGTTTATTGTATTTTTATTGCTATTTAGTGAATCTTATATGAATATTTTTAAGATTACTCTTGTCAGTAAAAATAAGTAAATCGTAAACAACTCCTATTTCTAAGATGGTTTGAATTTTCTTTTATATTGGATTTTGTTTGTCAGTGCTGTCTTTTGATAGAACAATTTTATTTGAGTTGATGTGTCACTGATATCAGACTTTAAATATATTGATTTAGTTTATAAAATTCATAGCCAGAAAACTAGAGTAGTTGTTGTCAATTTACTCCTCTAGCTAGTATCCTAAAAACTGCTAAAGAATGAATGATTATTTATTAAAAAGTGTTATTAACTTAAGTTTTTGATATTTAAAAAGAAAGGCTTTTTAATAAATCCTTAGATAAAAAGATACAAGTGTGAAATCAAAAATCTATCTATTGAAAATAATGAAAAATGTTAAGATTTATTATAGAAACATGTTTTAATATTAAATTATTATGATGTAGATTTTAATGAAACTTCGTTATTTTATAAAATGCTCATATTATGTTGAAATTAAAAAAAAAAAGTATGTTAATCCATTTTTTCCAAAAATATTTATCCATGACAATCTAAATCGATTTCTGCATTAATGAAAAAGTTTCTTATAAATTCATCAATATGTTGGAGAACAAAAATTATCCATTTCAATTATTTATGTGGCTAAAATTATACAAATAAAAATGATTCAATTATGATCCGAAACTGAATTTATATGTAAAAATATGTAAACCAAATGTCTCTTCCCTTCCTTTTTAACAATAATTATTACACTTGAAATACTTATTATTTTGTACTTTTTATTTCAATATATATACTTAGTTGATTAAAACACAAATATTGATTAGGTATTAATTAAAAGTTGATTTTCATATTAATTTTTTATTGTTTATAATGTCATTTTCTCCTCTAAGGTACTCTTACTCAAGCGATAAGAAATTTTGCAAAGAGCTTAGAAGGATGGTTGAAAGGTGCAATAACAGAATGTGGAGATGACATTCTAAATATAAAAGTAAGATAGTAAATAAATAAACTAATGTATATCTCAATATCTTTCAGTTTGTTTTTTGCTGTCATTGATATTTGTCTATTCAAAAATATTATTGATATTCTATTAACTTGGAAGGGAAGTAATAAGCTCACTTTTAAGTTCATAGAACTCCTTGAAATCTCTAGAAATTGATTATTTTTTCCAGGGTCATAGAAACTCTTCGAATTTTGTATTGACTACTGGAAAATAGATCACTTCTGACTTGAAAAATTAATCACTCTTTCTTTAGGCATTTTATTACAAATACTATCATATTTACAAATTTTTCATTTTCTTCCTTTATTATAAAGTTTTTAATGAAACTAACAGTGAAATAAAGTTATATTTTTTAGTTTTTCCTAATAAATTTAAATATGACTCTAATACCATAATGTGAGAAAGAATTTGCTTGAGATGCAGAAAGTGTAAAATCATCATGTAAACAGTTTAATTCTAAAAAGTACTGTTTCATGGACTGTGGCTTCTTTTTTCTATGGCCATGTAGTAAAACTATACAAATTTGTGCTATAGTTAAATTCTTCAGAAAATATTAACAATTCTTTTCCAGTTTTCTGAATATGATTGGTTTGCTATGATAAGATAGATGCTGCATATATATACATACATATGTATATATTATATATAACAGTAAATACAATTTGCAAAATAAAATATTCCACATGAAAATACATGGAATCAATAAAATACAATACCAACACAAATATATTTTTTTTCTTGTCAGGGATTATTAGATTTTGTCTTACTTTTATTGTTGTTTGTCAGATTATCTTATATTATATATGTATGCCTATACATATATTTATAACTAAAAGTGATTTATATTATCTGATATATATATACATAAAACAAAAATGGTCCATTTTCATGAATATTCCTCTAGGATTTACTTTTCGTATTAAAATCTTCTCTTAACATTACCCAGTTTATTTGTATCCATTTTTGATATTAGGATTAAAGATTATTAGCTATGGTAGGGAACATAATGAGTAAGAATATTTGTATTCATTGTATAATATGTGTGTGTGATCTCGAACTAAATTAAACAGATATCTTTAATCTAATAAGCTATTTTCATCTACTTTCAATTTAGTTCATTTTCATGTATTATGATTATTCACCAGTCCATCTAGATTAATGAAAACTGATACTGGTTTAATTGCTCTTTTAAAAGTTTGCAAATGAGGCTGACCAATGCTGAAAGGTTAGTGTTCTTGACTCTTGAGCTGTGGGTCTCTGGTTCCAATCTCGGTTCAGGCATGGATATTACTTTCTCTCTGTTTTTCTCTGTCCTTTCTTCTGTGATGATGTATGAATGTGGTCCACCTTATAAACAGGTTTGTGGTGGTATGGCGTGGGTAATGCTACTTGCCTCTGTGACTTGGTTCATAGATGCCCGTTGAGTAACAACAGATGAGTAACAGTTTCCGTTTTTGTTGTGATGAAGGGTTAATCAACCAAATGCCCACTGTTATTTAAAAAAAAGTTTGCAAATGACTGTGGATATTGGAAACACATTCCATCAGCATCCAACTAGTTTTTTTCTGAAACTTTGTTTTGTGGAAAATATTAATTAATAACTATTTAATAAATGTTTGACATATTGAAAAGGATTTAGTAAGTCGGGAGTTTTATTTAAATATAACTTTGCATAAGGATGATGATGGGAAATCCAAAATTTTACAATTTAATTAATTGTAGTATTATCTGTTATCTTTTATAAATTGCATTTATAAAAATTTAATTTTATAGTTAAGCAATTGATTCAGTTCTGCTAAAGAATAAATTATGATTATACAGAGATGTAGGAATATTTAAAATCAGTTGTTAATTTTAAAATTTGATATTCATGAACTGTGTATAAATCTTGAGAGAAATTTTGCAGCTACTTATATAATACAAATATAGGAAATATATTTATAATTGAAAGCATTTAGAAAGAGGATGTAGCTATATACTAGAATTTGTTAATGACCAAACTTTTTATAGGGGTTAAATCAGTCACTTATAATTATTTAACAATTTAAAGAGAAAAAAAAATTGCAAATTATCTAAATATCTTAATATTTTATAAAAAAATTATGTGATATGTAGTAAATATGCTTTAGCTTCTTAAATAAGTACAAGAAATATTGCAATATATATCTTCCTTTATTTTTTAGAGTTTACATCAAATCTTACTGCATTTTTCTTATGTATTAATTTATGGCTGAAATGAATACCATATTTGTACCTCACATGAAAAAACAGACTAACATTTGCATAAGATTTTTAAGTTTTTTATTTATTAAGTTTATATTTATTGATAATGAACTTAGTGAAACTTTTTCATTTCATTTCTTTCATTTCTAAGTATTTGTTTCAAGCTTTAATATGAGAAATCAAAAAAGTTCAAAGATTCAAAATCTTAAATTTTGAAAGATATGAAAATGGAATTTATTTAAATTGAAAATTGTTTCCAAAAACTAATGATAAAATTAATAGAATATTCAATGTAGTGTTTTATTACATAAAAAATTTTATGAAATTTTTAAAGTGTTATAAGTAATGAAATATTTTTTTAAAAAAAAAGATCTGTAGAAACTTCTTTTTTCTTTGTCTAAAACATACAAATTTAATATATCAGTATGTGACTCCATTTAAAAATTCTTAGTTTCATTAACAAATTTATGTTATAATTTCAAAATTTTACAGGAAGACTAACTCGATTTTATTATAAATGGAGTTAATACAAGGTAAAGGGAAAAAAAAGTTGGATAAAGTTAATTCATTATAGAAAAGAAATAAGCCAATTTTTTAAGCTGTGTGTTTACTTTTTATTGTTTACCACTTTAATTTGAAACTATTTTATAATATATGTCGTATTTTATGTATTATTTTTAACTCTTTTTATCATGGCAAGCAATAGATCTCCTATTTTAGATTTGTTTTAGTAGATAAAAAGACAGTGTGAAATCGTTCCTTTCCTTAATATTAATATACCTCAGCAAACAATATCTAATACAAGCTACCATTTCAAGGAAATTAGCAATAATGGTTGTCACTCAGAAAGTATATGAAAACATGGTGAACCATTTCAATAATTGTAAGGTTATGAAAAGGGAATTCAACAAAATATTTTCTATGATAAAGATCCCTTATGAAATGAGAATGTGTGATCAATCAGTGCATTAAAAAATAAAATTAAGTGTTTTGTAAATTCCAAAAAGTTCAGTTGATCACTGTAGAAAACAAACTAAAAAAGTGCCAAAATCTTTAAAATGGGTTGCAAGTCTGAAGATATTTCTTTTCAATAATAAACTGCTTGCAATCTTGTAAGTTATAACTACACGGATGTTAGAATCTGGTCTGTCGATAATTTATGTACCTCAGTCAAAAATTGTTAAAAATTGCCAAAATTGAAAGTTGGTCATGATCTTAGGTAGAGAATTTATACAAGCAGTAAAACACTTGTTTTGGGAGATGAGAATGTTCTAAAGTTACTTTAAGTATTGGTTCTATCTTGGAGTTTTTAACCACATCTTGTAGCTTTTAGTTTAATATAATACCAAACAGACAAATTTTTGTCTCTTTTGTAATAAATTAAATGTTAGTAAATCTTTAATTTGCCTGTTTAGTAATAATATTATTATGTTTGCAAGTTTATTAATTTACTTTTAGGACTGTTTTAGTCTCTAATGAATGACTGCAGATTTTCTGAGAGATATATTTTGTTAATAGAACCATTTTAAATTTAGGAAATAGAAGGATTCATTAATATATTTCAAATATCTACTTAGTTCTGTTTCTGAACTCAGGCAAATGTATGCTATATTTAAATAAACAAAAGCAGAATTTAAGCCAGTCAGCAATGATGAAAAAAATTCAAAATTCTTAATGTAATTGATTGAATCAATTCCCCAATTTCCTTCCCCCCAAAAATTTTTGGAAAATATTATAAAGAAAAGTGAAAAAAAAATCTTTAGATTATGCCAATAAAAATTAATTACAAATTTAAACACATCTTTTAAAGTTTCAGAGAAGCAAAAATTTACGTTGGTAGTGTATTGACATATACAGTCCATTGCATAATATTAAATAAACAGAACTATGCAAATTGAGCACTTAAATTGTTTATAAAAGTTTGAAAACAGCAATTGAAAAAAACTATGTGTAATTATTAATAATAATATTGTTAAATAATAATAATTATATAATTATATTATTAAACAATAATGATTAGATTTAAATTATAATTATTATTAAATAACAATGGGCTAGATTAAAAGAAAAAAATCCATTTATATTCAAATCTTATTTAAGTAATGATTGTAATTATTTTTGCCATCAGTTTTTTTACATTTTTATTTTAACATAAATTGCTTTATATGTCTGTTAAGTTCATAATACACTAGTTCAAAAGAGTTTTGCAAATAAATTTTAAAATATTAAAAGTATGCTTGCATAATATTCAAATAATTAATGTTATTATAAATGAATTAGTATTAATACTTAGTAATCAAAATTAGTTTAAAGAATCTTGAGTACTTAAATAAAACCTTTTATTGTGGTTTTAGATTTATTTAATACTTTTGAAATAACCATTAATTTAAAATTTAATTTGAATAAAAAGTATTTATTGCATTTATCATTTGAAATTATAATTAAAAATATGTGTACATAATCAATTATATTTGATAAAACAATACTTATACTATGTATGTATGTATGTATGTTAGCATTTCCTTGAAAAATTTAAAGAAAAATTTATTATAATTTCTTCAAATTCCTAGAATTTGTTTAAGAATATGTATGAACATTACCTTTGGAAAATGTTTTAATGCATTGAGATAGCTATCATGTTATCTTTTTTTATGTCTCTCTTGTTTGACAGTTAGAATTTATTGAGAATGTTATTAATGATTTAATAAGAAATAAATGTTTGATTGTAAATTAAAAAATCAAAGCTTATATTTTCCTGATCATTTATTAAAAAATAAAATTTTCCATTGAAAATGGATTCTTTTTCAGCATATATGATGTATAAATTTTTTTAAGTTTTTTGTTGATTTAAAATTTAATCATCTGCATTAATTTATTTTATAATATGCTTATAATTCTTCTTAATATATTGTTAATTTTTTAATTCCAGTTAAGTGCCATTAGTGCCTTTGCTCAGACACTGCGACGTTATACTTCATTAAATCACTTAGCTCAAGCTGCAAGAGCTGTCCTACAAAGTGCAACTCAAATAAAACAAATGACTGCTGATTTAAATAAAGTGGATTTCAGGAATATACAGGTATCTTTTTTAAGGGAAAATTTTCTCTTTAAATCATTTCAGTATCTATCTTTAAATTTGCTGAATTATTAAAGGTTTATGTAACTATTCATATTTATATATAGTCTACTGATAATTTATCATTATCAGTATGATAATGATGAAACATTTTAATCATTACTGATAATGATGATGTTTTCTCATGAATAATTTTGTAATAGATATTTTTCAAGATCCTTGACATTTAATTAAATCATTCCCTTATAAGTGAACCTTATTTGTTTATAAGCATCCTTGTTTACATTTATAATTTTAAAAATTTCCTTGTGAATGCTTTGTTTTCTTTTTTATTGTTTTAACATTAAATACTTTTTTTAACTGTTAAAGTTGATTATAAATTCTTTTCTCTTTTTACTTCTGTATCTTATGAATCTCCTAAAATAAATGTTTATTTTTTATGAATTAAAATGGAATATTAAATAAGATATTTTAGCTAAAATGTTTTAAACATAATGAAAAGGAATTCTTTACCTAGTTTTTTTTTAACAAAAGTCATATTTCAAGGCCCATTACTCATACTCACAAAGTTTGTCATATTTTATTTCCTTTTTTTAATAATAATTTCTGTACAAATTATTATTAATATTGAAGTCATTAAATTAATAGTGTTAGAATAAGTTTAAAATTTATAAATTGAAATGCAAAAGGTGATAATTATTATTTATTTTACCTTTGAAAACTAATTATTTTTCATTTTCTCAGTTTTGAATATTGAAGATTTTGAGGAATTTTAAAAAGAATGGGGAAATTGTAGGAAATACACTAAAGTAAAATTTTCAACTTATAATTATGTCATTAATTCATACATTTTTATTTTTTTTATTTTTATTTTATTTTATTTATTTTTTTTTTAGCTGAGAGTACTTAGATATTTATTTCAACATTCCGTACTGGTGGTAGTTATATTAATATTCTAGTATTCTGTGTGTGTAGAAGTTCAGAGTGATGTATGTGTATACTATCATACACAAGCCTTTATTAAATGGAAAAAATTAACTGGTAAACATTAAAAAGCTACTAAGCTTCAGAATTTTTTATAATGAAAGCTCTTATTTGGATGTTATAACATTTGGCATATTGCTCATCAAACTGGTCACACATATACTTTTTATAATTTTGATTTTATATATTTACAAAAGAAAGTAATTTAAATTCCTTTAAAATTCCAATACAAATATAGTGTGTTTTAATGTACTGTGTAACAGACCTTTATTCTGGGTGTTTTCTGAAGATTTCATTTGTTTTCCTTATAAGTATTTTTTGCTTTATAGTAGGATATTCTCAGTATATACAAAGCTTTTAAGGGCTTGAAGATGCACTTTTGCTTAAATAACACTCTTAGGGAATGTTTCCATCAAAATAGGTTTCTACATATATTTGGTTTGGACAATCTGACTTCTTATTGATTTTTTTTGTTCTGTATTTATTTTGTATAGCAGTTTTAATATTTAATACATAATAAAATTATTCTCTGCTTGGATCTATTTAACATTTTATTCTTGTATTTTTATTTACAACTTTTTATACATTAATTAACTATATTGTGTATGTTTATAATTCAGTTTACAAAGAAACTATTTCATTGTTGAATATTTGATTTTGTAACAATTCATGATTAAGAAATATTTAATGCAAAAGTTATTTATCATATATGTATGAACTAAATTGGAAGTTAAAAATATCATGTAACATTCAAACATATCTTCATGGGGTAGGAAATGACCAACAGGTGACATATTTGGGATACTTTTTATTAAAGTTTCTGTAAAATATAAAATATCAGATAAAAGTTTTAACTCTGGTAATCCTGTTTAAAGCTACTTATTTTTACATTTGTTATTATGTCTGTAATATGTAATTTTTGACATTATGAATTCTCAGTTATAATGAATTTTTTAATTAAGTTTTTACTTCTCATACATGATTCAAGATTCCTTTATATAAAAATCTATTGCATTAAAAATACATTGAAAGTTTGTTGCAATGTTACATATAAAGTGTTTTCTAAAAGTAATTTATTGCAAAAATCCAATTATTGGTTTAAAAAAAGCAAACATATTGAAAATTCTTTTCTATAATAGTTGCTAAAATAGAAATTATTTCTAAGGTACTGAAATTTAGATATTAATAGTTAATTTCACATTTCTGCTTGAGTGTATTAAAATGACATTCGTGAATAAGACTTAAATTTTACCCACAATCTTTCATAAAGTAAACATTTTTCCTTATTACTAATAAATTAAATCACAATATATGTACATTATTTTACTCCCTAAATGAGCATTTTTTGATATACATTATATTTTCATATAAATATTCATGAAGATATATTAACTATAGAATAATTCATTCACATTAATATTACGAATTTTCAATCTGATATTCTAAATAAAAATATCAATCAACCAATAAAAAAGGTGATTTGTTTTATAGTTCAAGATATGTATTGAAATTAATCTTACATATATCATCCTATTTGATATTGTGATGAATTTTAAGTAACGTTTGCCTTCTCATTAAATAAATACAAATTTCTAAATTAAAAGCTTGCACATGATTTAACTGACAAAAGTCTTAAACATTTTTTATTAAATGAAAATTGATGAAGATACACCATTGGAAAAAATTTCAGTGCAGAAAATAATCAGTTCTAACTTAAAATTTAATCTGCTTATTTCAACTGCACAAAATAACAGATCTGCAAATTATACTGCAACTTCTATTGTGTTATGAACTGAAAACTATGAGTCATTTAAATGTTTTTTTTATCAAGCAAGAGGATGAATGATGAGAGGGCTAGTTTTCAAATATCAGATTATGAATTAGATTCCCACTTCACTTTGGAATATATATTAACCCTTTAACGCGTGGTGGTCGCGCCATGAAACCACTAATTTTCAATATTTTTCTTAATTCCTTTTCACGATTTTTCACTTAAATTTTATAGATTTCATATCTCTTACTTTTAAATAACACTAACAGATAGGAGCACGAAATAATTTCAGGTCGAACTCCTTCTAATATGGCGTTATTTAATGTTCATTTTTAACAACAAAAATTAACCTACTTTTTTTAATATAAATAATGATAAATATCAGAAATTATTTCTTCCTATATCATCATGTCTGTCATAAACAATATAATTGCAGCAGTAATTTGAACTAGATGCGTAAAAAACTTTCCTTTTTTGAGGGAAATTCCTGGGGGTTGCACTGCGCAACCAGCCTGCAGTTAGAACACATTCCTTACACGCAGAGCAGACTATATAAACATGGCCGGTGCTCACTGGCTGTCAAGGATGGAGTATTTATTATGACTAGGAATTAGAGTGCTTAGAAGTGTGGGGGAGGGGGATTTGAATCATAGGGTCATTTTACTTGCAAACAACATATGGACTTTATATCCCCAATGAACATGTACTTTCTCTATTTCTGTTTCAGAAAGACTTTTCAGTTTCAGATTTTTCTTTGCGTTGAATGTTGTGTTTGCTCCCAGGCTAGTACGGAAATTTTTATTTAGTAGTATTTTGTGTGTTTTAAATTTAATATATATATATATATATATATATATATATATATATATATCTCAAAAATAATATTTACATAAAAGTTTTATTTAAATTTAAAATAATTAATAGCAATATATTTTAACTGTGTGTAAATATTTTTTCTGCTGTTCAAATCGACATGTTTTTATAGCAATGAAAATATATAAATGTTTAATTTTTCATTTTTCCTACAATTTTTTTTTGTAAAATATTTTAAAAAAAATAATATACTGCATTTTAAATACAAATTATCTAAGAAATTTGCAATAATCATCATTTATTGAAAGCGTGCACGAAACAAGGTAAGTTTTTTCCCTTAATAACTTAGTAAGTTTTAAGGTCCTAGATGTGCGCTGGCTGCACCTTGCGACCACCACCCACAGATAAATGGGTGGATGTAGAATTTTTTTAATTCATCTTTTGTTTAAAATTTAAAAAAATATTGCGCTTGTCAAAGGGTTAAATCCAAAGAGCCATTTGAATTTGAGCCTCTGCCTACAAAAAGTAATAGTAGAAGAATGAAATATATTTTGTTAGAAGGAGTGGTTTTATTTTGAACAGTTGTTCAAATATGTTGATTTTTTACATTTTATTGTCAAATTATTAATTAAAAGTGTATTTTTTGTTTTATATTTTAGTACTGAATTCTGTGGTGTAAAATTGCTGATTTTGCTTTCAAAATTTTAATTACTTTATTTTTGTATTGGATTTTGCAACATATATTTTAATGAAATATTATCAGTAACCTTAAATTCATTAAACTTAAATTTTAAAAGTGTACTTTCAATATTTATTTGAATATTTGTTCAGATATTCAAATTAGATTAAAAGAAGTGAAATATATCATGTATTGTAAATTCCTTTTCAATAAAACTTGCTTATTTTTAAAGTAGTAGCTCTTAGTGAATAGTATTTCAGTAATTTTATTATTAAACATTTGATGTATTACCATTAAAAATAGATGAACATAACATAATTTCTACTTGGCATACTTAAATTAGTTTTCTTTCTCAGGAACAAGCATCATGGGTATGTCAGTGTGAAGATGATATTATACGTCAAATATTAACTGAGTTCCGAGAAACATTACAGCACAATCTATGGTTAGAAGATTGGGCTAATTGGCTGGAAAATATTGTTCACAGAACTCTTGAACCGTATGAAGGCAAACCCTCTTATCCTAAAGCTGCACGTCAGTTTTTGCTAAAATGGTCTTTTTACAGGTATGCTATCTCAAAAGAGATTAAGATATCATTGAGATAAGCATTCTCAAAATTTAAAATCATCATTTTTTTATAAACAGTTATAGTATATGAAAAGTAATTGTTATATATGATGTGAAGATTTAATATACATTTATTATTGAAATATACTTGTGTTTTATTCAGAAATCTATTTTTCTCATGCATACAAATATTATGATTTGAATTTAGAATGAAAATCTAAAGCAAATTAATAACTCTTACCATGCACATTATCTTATAGAGATTTTGTCTGTGCCAATTGTATTAAAATATTATAAATATTGTAGATTTACTTTTCTATATTAATTATGTTTCCACTTCTATTTTGTCTTGTCAAAAACAAAATCTCTGTGATATCTATTTTAAAATTTCATTAGTGAATTTTAAGTCTTCTTAAATTATTTTATTAAAATCAAGTATATGTAAGAAAATTTTTATAAAAAGTTAATTTAGATTATGAAATTTTATTTAATATTGTAATGATGTAAAATGCTATTTAATTTCTAGAGAAAATTTTAAAAGAAATTTATCAAGATAATTAAATTAAAGGTAGTAAACACATGGTTTTTTGTGACATAGAAAATAGTGACATTATAAAAGAAGCTAGCAGAAAATGCCTTTAATCTTAAGAAATAATGTGATTTGAAAGTTAAAGTTTTTAACAATCATTGATATGATTAGATTTTTTTTTTTAATTTTAATCTAATTTGTAGAATGGGATTTAATAATGCAGCTGTAGTGATATAAACAAATTAGTATTACCATTCTTGTTACAACTCTACTTCTTACATATGTTTACAATACAGAAATACTCAAGTGTTGTTTCATTTTATAATTTTAGATGGTTAAATATTGATATTAAATTGTGGTTGTAAAGAATGAGCATTTTTAAAGTTCAGCTTTTAAAATTCTAGCATATAAAGAATTTTTAATAAACTTATGTAGAAAATCTGAATCATATTTGAATAAATTAAAAAGGAAAATTAATGGTGTATATATTATTAAGCCATAAAGCTGTTAATTAAGATAACATCATCATTTTCAAATGTTAATCAGAAAATTTTTATATTTTCATAATCTTGTTTTCAATGTTCTTAAAAAGATTTAAAGAACTTTCTTTATTTAAAAAAAGTGAAGTTATGTAGTTTTCATTTTTATAATGATCAAATCTATTATGTGTACATATCTAATAGTTAAAAAGTAGTACACATTTTCTACTTTTAATTAATTAATTTATTTTTTATAAAGTATGAGCTTAGTTCACATAAATAGATTAGTAATCACTGTCATAATTAAATTTACTGGTTAAAAGAGTTTCTCCATTTTTCATTAGTTTTTATTAAGTATTGTTTGCTTGCTAGATTTTTTGTTTAAGTTGCATGTATTTATATATACTATAACATACATTTTTTTAACTAGTAGTTTTTTTATTACATTTAATTATATGTCTCTCAGAATTAATGTTATTATCTGTTATGACAAAAAGTACAATATTAGTATATAATATAGTATTATTATGTGTAATTTAATTGTTTGATGTTTTTTATAATTTAAAAATCTAAATAGAATTTTTAAAAAAAATTTTCTCATCAGTAATCATGACAGGTGATTTGAATATAGTCAAATGCTATATATTATAATATTTTTCTTTATTTCTGCTAATTTTAATGATAAATTTGATAATTTGAATGATTCTATATATTTTCCAAATTGTCGGCAATAACATACCTTATTGTAATTAGTAGTTCATTCAGCTGAAAAATGACTGATCAAATTAAAATAATAATGGTTATTACTTGAAATATTTAAATAATTTGTCCTATTTCTTATTAGTTAAAGTCTTGTTTTAGTTCACTTGTTATTCGAGATTTAACTCTTCGAAGTGCTGCTAGCTTTGGATCTTTCCACTTGCTTAGACTTTTGTATGATGAATTCATGTTCTATGTCATTGAGCACTGTATAGCAAGAGCTACAGGAACTACTAGCATTGCTGTGATGGGAGAAGTAATATTGCCATTTTTTACTTTATATATTAATATTTTATGATTTGAGTATTGCATATAAATTATGCAATTATCAAAAGACTTTTTGTTTATGAAGTGTTGTGTTTAGAGTTATCAAATCTATCCCAAATGTGTTTTATAAATTATTTGAAGTATAATTAAAACTAAAAAGCCTATCTTCATTTCAGCAGAAAATGGAAAATAATAACTCATAAAAATAAATGGATTTTTAACTGTGTTATGGTATTTCTGTTTGCAGATAATGATGAGTAGTCATATTCATTTTTGTTGATTTTTGTTATTAATTTCCCATTTTATTAGTAGTACATTTGATACATAATAGTACATTACAGTGTAACATTTGATATTTTTTTTATTTGGTACCAAAAATGTATGAATATTACATTTTTTATTATTGAATAAAAGTGTCTTTACATAAGATATCAACTCAATAACAAGTATGTATGTCTAAATTAGAAACATTATGTTAAATGTGTCAAAATATTTTCTTCTATTTTAAAATTACAACAAGTTTAGAATAACTTAAAAAAAAGTCATATAAGAACTGACATGTTTCTTTCTATTCTTATTGAATAATATTTTTAAAGATAATTTTTTAATTGTTCTGGGTAATTTATTTTTGATTACTTCAAGAAATTTGAAAATATCCAGTGTTAAGATTTCTGCTTATAGCTTGGGCTTAATATTTCACATAATTTCCAAATTTAAATTAGATTTCTATCATATCTTATTGAAGTGTTTATCTAGAGTTCTTACAGTCGATGAAAATGTTTAGTATATATAAAATCGTGAAAAAAGTGAAATTTGAAAAAAAAAGTGATTTTTATTATTTACAATATTAAAAATCTAATAAATAAATGTGTGAAGTTTTATGCAAACTTGCAAGCAGTTTTACAATTTCAAAAGAATATTAAATGAAGGAAATTTAATAATTTGTAAAATATAACAAAATGTAAGGTCAATGTTGCTAAAAATATGTGCCATAAACTATATCACTTCAAAAAACAATAGACCTTCTGATTTTCCAGTTTCCAATGTGATTTTCCAGATGCTAGTGTGAGTTAAATTATTCTATTGCATCAACTGATTATTTTTTACTATAACATACATTAACATCAAATATTTTTTAGTATTTGTGTTCTGGTGTACCTGAAAAATTGTCAGAGATGTTTGAGATGACAGATCGAGATTTAGACCTGAGCTCTGATTCAAATGATGTACAACAACACAATGGATCGGTGGAGATGGAATCTAGTCATGACTGTGAAGTATCTATGTCTGTATCCAGCAACTAAACAATGCACCTAATGATATATTTTCCCTAATGCTAACTTGTTTCTATAAATTGATTGAAGCATACATATCTTCAATGAATTCACTTTTAAAGGATTTACAATTTTCTAAGAGTGCTTGAGGAATTATTTTCTTAATTACAAATTTGATATCTTATGAATGTTCTCAGTTGTGTAGAAAGAATATATTGTGATATATATAATGCCTCATTATGAGATTACCTTATGCATATATATATACTGATCTATTGTGTGGTTTTTGCTGAACAAACATTGAGTTAAATCTAAGAGAAGTTATTTGCATTAAGTAACTTTTTAGTAGCTAATCAATTAAACTGCATTTTAACAAGTTTTAAATTATTAATAATTTATGCAAAAAATTACATAATGTTATGTACATGAAAAACTAAGAAACTCAGGATTTGTATGCACTATTTATATATGTAACCTTGTTCTATTTTAATAAAAAATTCAAGCTTTTATACATGTCCTTAACAATGCTAATTATCCTTTGTAAAAGCATTTTATTATAAAATGTGCTTTGCTTTAATATTAAAATTTAATTTTATAAAATTGTTTTCAAAATTTTCATTAAAAATTCATTACAAAAATGCAAATATATTTATATTGATGCTTTGCTTTAAAGTAAGTTAATTAAAAAATTTGCTATTTTAATTACCTTACATATGTTTATTTATGTATTAAAATAAAAAAATAGTTTTCTTTTATTCTAGTGCTTTTTAAAAATAATAAGTAATGCGTCCTTTATTTAGTTTTCTTATTTAAAATGTATTTATGTTGTAAGGAATTCCTTAAAAATATATTAAATTAAATGACTTTTACATTAAATGCTTATTGCATATGAATGCCCAAATATGGTTCAGTTGAAAAAGTGGAGCGGCGCACCCCATATTGCCAGCCTGGCTGGCACACGACAACAATAACATATGAATACCCCTCTCTAAATTTTGCTTTCAAAAGTCTCTCTAAATTTCACATTGTATAATACTTATTTAACTTTTTAGTGATGCTAGTAACACTGATATTATTTATTCTAGTTTATTGTGCTAACTAACCACTTTGTAACATTTGTGTATATAGATTTTCTAATTGATATTTAAATTTGGTATCTTTTATATTAATATCAGCACCACTTTATTTCTACTAAAATACTTTCTAGTCAAGTCTAAAATGTTCTATATATATACATTTGTGCTTTCTTTTGCAATATTTTAAATTAATTAAAAAATAATCGCCAATTTTTAATTCTTTTAAAACTGTACCTTATGATAAAGACATGTATGTGTTCAATTTTGCTGTACATGCATATTGGTTGGGTATGTATGAAAATGACTAAAAAGTTCTTAAAAAGTATTGATTTTATCTCTTGATTATTTGTTTATTTATTATGTCCACTTAAATTATTTTAGATATAACTATATTAACATGATTTTTTTTTATTTATTTTTGCTAAATTTAAGAAATAGTTTGTCAGTGGATGATGAATTATATTGGTTAATTGTTGTATTATTTGCATTCAAAATAAATTATATGTTACAAGTTCCCACTTTAAGGTAGAATTGCTTTTGAATTCACAATAGTCAAATTTCTGCTTTAAAAAAATCGTGAAAGGAAGTTTTTATTATTGAATCTTTGAATTTTATGCCAAAAATATTTCTTAAAAAACAGCACTTTTTAATCAAAAATATTTCTCAGCAATTTGATTTTGTGTAGGATTTTATTAATTTATTAAATATTTATTTAAATAAATAAAATGTAAGAATAGCCTAAATCAAAATTCAGTTATTCATACATACAATTATTAATGTACTTAGAATTATTTCATAAAAAAATTATTGAATTGAGTGAAATATGTAAAAAATAATTTCTTAATTTTTTTATGTAATCTTTGTGTCTATTCCAAATTTGTGCCCAAAAATGAAAAATAACTAGTTCTTTCAATTTATATATTGTTTTACTGAAGCTTTAATTTTTCTTCTTTTTACTATTGCTTTTTAGAAAATTTGAGTTTTCAAGGGCTAATGGTTTTCTTAATATTTATTGATCATGTGTATCCTAATCTAAACTTAAATAATTGGTTTCTTAAACATTCTATACACATATGCAATAAGTAGATTGATATATCTAATTAACATATACTTTTGTCTTAAATGGCTTAAATATAAGTACCAAAGTTTAATGGTCTACTTTGCAAGACAATTCTGGTTAAACTTATGCAATTTGTTGATCAATATTTACATCTATACATACTATAAAATTAATTTTAAGCATTTATTGCAAATAAATTGTTTGTAATTTTTTAGTTGAACTATTTTAGTACTTATTCATACAACACAATAAAGCATTTATCAAGTTCTAAAATAGTTAGAATAAAATTAAAAATTCAAAATGTAATTTTTTTAATATCACATAAATTTACTTGTATTCAAAATTAATGAAGTTTGAGAAAAATATCTTTTTAGTTTTGTTGCAAAGATTTTTCTTGATATTTAAAGGGTTTGATTTGTAAACATAAATTTTCATATTACATGTATATACAGTTTGAATTATTTTTGCCTTCCCTTTGACAGAATATTGTTAGCAATGATTTTTGCAATGTTGTGAATTGAAATGATACTTTTTTTTCATTTAGTGCCAAAAGAATTTCATTTTGCATTCACATATATTACACATATTTCAAATGATGAATTTTTCTGTCCATTTATAGTATACATTTATAAAGCTTGATTTTTTAAAAAATTATTATAATTTTTTCCTTCTTTTTTAACTCTAATTTGACTGAAGCAATTTAAGTATTTTATGATATTAATTAACATAATTTTTCAATAATTGCCATTCATTACAAAAGTTAGCTTGTTTTCTGTAAAATTATTTAAAAGAAGTTTCTTTCAGGAATAATTTCTGTTTGTAGTTAATTTGAAATAAAAATTTCAAACATTAGTTGATATGATATAAAAAATTATGTCTCTGAAAATAAATTTGTTTCAGAAATGATGAAATATTTCATATTTTATCTAAATATGTTAATCATAAATCATTTTTAACTAAATAGAAAATCTTATAACAAAATGTTGCTTTGAAACTAGCATATTTATTATATGCTAAAGCTAGTATTTGAATTTAATTTGCTTGAATGGAATTGTAATTTTATTATCATTTGATATATATAATAAATGTTGGCTATTTATGTACCTCTTGTGCCATGTTCGTCCCACTGAGAGATTTTTGCCTTAAATGTTTAACCTTGCTGAGACAAGGACTTTTTTTTTTTTTTTAACACAGTGTCATTAAATTATAATGAATGCCAGTCATTAGATTTTAGTTACTATGTGTGTGCATATTTAAAAAAAAATGCTGTAAATAGTATCAATGTAAATGATTATGAAGAAAATACTGACATGTATCTATATATATGAAAAAGAGTGAATGTTAGGTTCATGTATTACTATATTTTGATTCCTATTTAGATCCTTGAATGATGATTTTAATCACAGAAAATATTTTGTTTTTCAGAAAATATTTAACTTTTTAAATTTTACATTACATTATTTGATAGTATATGTAATTTAGTTTATTTGAATTCCATTTCTATCTTATTGCCTGAAAATCTAATTTGCTTATTTCTGTGAAGCCTGTTTATTCAGTTCTATTTAAAATTAGAAGTTAAAAATTTTGAGTAAATATTAAGTTTCCTTTAAATAAGTTTCATGTGAAAATAAAAATTTTATTGAAAGCAATCACAGTTATTAAATTTGAATTTCTAATCTTGATAAATATGTATCTAAACTTTATATTGTGTCACTGAATTCCTAGTTCCTTTTCAAATTGCTAAAACATATGAGCAGGAAAAATAAGTTTGTATCATACATTTTTAAGTAAAATAATTGAAATTATTTATTTTTAACTATTTTTTATTAATATAATGTGTACATTGTTTGAAATATAGAAAATACAGCACCATGATAAGGAGGGTAAAATGTGATGAAAATTTATCTACAAGTAATAATAATAATTATTATATATATAATTAATACAATTTTAATTTGATTATATATGCAACGTATCATTTCTCAGATTGTATCACTATATTTGGGGATCGTATTTGGATAAATGCCTACAGACATCCTCCATTTTTCAAACAAATTATTTGTAGCTTGGTTAATATTTAGTTTTCAACAGCTTATGCGTTTGACAATTGTCTTTGCTAATTGGAATTCACTTTAATCATAAGCTCAAAGAAATAATTTTAAGGTGATAAATATATCGATTTATCTGTAGTTCATCCTTTGAAAATAGAGCAAACAAACAATATACAGTTATGTTCTATATCTCCTCAATTAAGAGCTATTACAGGGGAATAAATTAAGATTTGTTTGTTGATAAATATAATACGTCGCCTATTGGGAAATGCCACTCTGCAGATGCTGAATATAAAACAGAAAAATCAACTGTATTACCTCATCAATGTAACATTTTGTTTCTGATGCAAACCAGAAGTACCCTTCTATCACATATAATTGGCAGTTTCAACCACAATGGTGCATTGATGAACTGCTCGAAAACTATCTACCAATAGGATTGTCTGTCTTCAAACTCGTCCAGTAATTTATCTCTCAAACAAGCAGAGTTTTCGAGTCTTTGAAATTTCAAGACCTGAAGGTTCCTGCAGGCAACTTTTGCATTGAATCCTGCAGGATAATCCCTAGAGTGCGAAAAGATAGATATTTTTGAATCACACGTTGCATCTTATCACAAATGCTTAATATTCATGTTAGGTAATTTAAATGTCTAATGAAAGTGTCTAAAATCAAAAGAATTATTCTAATTTGTATCATTTAGTTATCTAAGTACATAGTCACACCATCACATTAGTGAGTGATTTCAATCGTGGTCTTCATATAAGTTAATTTGTATGCAAAATTCTTAGCTTATACTTCAAATGCAGACAGTAAATGATTTTGAGGCTGTTAGTGCATTATCATATCAAGTAAATGGATCCATAAATTCTGTTGCACCTCTTGTTGAGTCTGTTTTGATGTATTTGATACATAGTTGATGATTTGATACATATTTCAGTTACTGACTATATTTAAATGATTAATGGAATCATCAGATTGTGAAAATTCTCTATATCATCAAGTAGACATTTCTTTATTCTTATGTCTTCTGTAATACAGAACTCAATGACAATTTGAATTATAGAATTCATAGATAACAATGTTGGTTTGTCTGTGTTCCCTATCTTTTTATCTTGCACTATAATCAGATTAACTCTCATTTCAGACTATCTACAAACTTTTTCCAAGTATCCACACATTAAAGCTTTTCATATTTATACAGCTAAATCTTCATGGTGAAGCATTTTCTATATTGGTTTATGTATTTCATATTATTTATAAGAAAATTTGTTAGAAATCTATAAGATTAACCGATTTATACAGTTTATGTATGCCAAATTGTGTTTTTTACTCAAAACTATTTATTTGATGCAAAACATCATGAAATCAAATATCCTTAGATATTTATGTACTAAAATTTTTACATTTAAATATAATAAATGGAATTAAAAAATATGCCCTTGGCCAAATTATAATTTGATTTCAACCGATTGTTCTGAACAAAAGTTGATAAGTCAATCTAGAAAATTAATATAACATGCGATTTAAAAAAATTTAGACTTAAATTATAAAAATATTGCAAGTACATTACTTAAAATTTTGATATTGAGTGTTTCGTTTAATTATTGATTTTTAATAATTTAATGAGTAGAAATTTATATCTAATACTTTTTTACTCACAATGAGCTTTAAAATTTTCACAAGGCTGTTGTGGAATTTTACCTTCTTAATCTTAGCTATATAAACAAAACTACATTTTGGATATAGTTCATTTTTGCGTCACTTGATAAAATATTATATAAAATGTATCATAATGCAAAGAGTGCCTTTATTCACATAGTGGCAACATGATGCAAGGAAAATTCTGAATTTCATTCAGGAAAAATTTGAATCTTGTTTGTCATCGCTACAAGTCTTGTCCATCCTCATTTGGTTTTAAGCTAAAAGAATTTCATATGTATAATATAATTTATGGACATTGAATTTTAATGATTTGTAATGAATTTCATTTTTAGTATTTGTCTTTTTTACACAAATCTATTACAAATGTAAACATATTTTATAAAATTATAGGAATTCTTAATATAATTTACATCTTTTTTATTAATTACTAATTTGTTTAATTTTCTGTTTATTTTGGTTATTATTTTAATAGTTCATAATGACTATTTTTTAACACATTGGCAATGAAATTGTTTGCTTACATAAGTTTTGTGATAATTTTGAATCAACTTTTCAAGCATAAATTAATCACGCAAGTTTTTTTAAAAACATTTTAATGGTTAACATGGGTCTTATAGTTAAAATGTATGCATTGAATCAATGTTACCAAACATTACAGTGTTGCTTCAATGAGAGAAAAATGGTTATATATACTAATTCTAGTTATCTTGATTAATAAAAAACACTACTAAACTTTAAAATAGACCTCCTTTTGTGAAAAGTTTATAAAATTGCTTGATATCAAAAGACAAATATTTGCAAAAAATTCATTTATGATTAACTAAAACATTGGTTAACATTTTGTTATATTTTAATTTTATTAAAATATAACAGAATTAAGTGACATTATAAAAATCTGTTTAATATTACCCATATACCATTTTATTATAAAAAATGTTAGCTAAAAATATTTTATTATCAATACAATTATATAATTTATGTTAATAATATACCAATGTAAACTTTGTATGTACCAAAAGATATACATAAATTTTTAAAAAAATAGCGCATTATATTAAAAAATAACAGTATATTTTAAATTTAATGTTATATTTTATATTTACATTTGTTACTATAAAATTCATAATATGCATTATGAGAAAACACAAAATCAAGATGTATATAAAATATCTTATACATTGCCAGTCATATATATGTCTCAGCTATATAATAAGTCAATAAACAATTGAGATAGACTATTCTGGCACAATATTATACTCAATAATACAATTTAAACAAATAGTAATTTGAATTCTAGGTACGTTTTGAGATTTTAGAAAAATTCATTAGGTTAATGGTGAATAATCTCACCGACCTCAGAAGGTCTTCAGAGAAAATTGGTCACTCATGTCATCACTCCCTGTGTATAGGCACTCTAGATCCAAGCAATGTATAAAATGATCCTCCCATTAAGAATACATTATATTTCAAGACCTAAATGCAATTAATGCTATAACATTTGTGAAGGAGGTGAAGATTGCTACTTCCTATTGTGCACATAAATGCATATTTTTAAAACTGTATTGACTGTTATTTATCGACTACTGTTCACTGTTTACCTGGAAAAAAAAACTGTTATTCTAAAATTTCTTGTTAAACACATTATATTGTGATTATTGCAGCACTTGTTTTTGTAATAAAATGTTTTGTTTGCAAGAGAATAATGAGTTGTTTGTATTTTATAATAGTGACAGATATGTCAATTTGTAACACTTATTTTAGTTTTCACTGTTTAAAATATATTGCAAAATCAAATATGAAAACCGTTTTCAATTTATATTCAAAATTCCAATGCAATGTAAGCATCGATGCACAAAACTCCCACCTGAAGTAAAGTAGAAACATCAAACCCTCTTTTAATATCAATATATTTAGCAAATTATTTAATTAAATCATCATTTATTGAAAGAAGCTATACACCAGTGAGACCTCTATTATAAGATGTAATAGAGGTCTCACTGGTTTTTTGGCTGTCCACAGTTGAAAAACTGTTGAATAGCCAACATTATGTAAACAATATTAAACATATATATGTATATATAATGAAGTATGAGAAAACAACTTGTTTATGATTTTTCTTAATTTCTCATTCCCTTTTATAACTCACATATTGTGTTAATTTGTAATTCTTTATTTCAAAAATTTCAAAGAGACAAATATTTTTTTTGATTAAGTATATTAAGCAGTATAAATTGAACAAACACATAATGTTAAGAAAAACAATCAGAATTACTAAGTTCAGTCAATAAGTCACTAAAATACAGTGATTTTTTGTTAGAGATCAAATCAAAATTTTCAATATTAATAGAAAATCACAATTTAAAAAAAATAAATAAATAAATAAATTTTTTGCACGAAAATAAGAATTTATTTTAACTGAATTGTCTCATTTGACTTACATTTATTTCTCTGTGGCATCTTCTCAAGATTTTTTTTTCTTTTTTACTTTCATACTTTATAGTTTATTGAAAGCATAGAAAGAGATTTTGCAGCTTACTGATATTTCATATGTGGTTAGATTTTAAACCTATATGTAGGAAGTATAATTTATCTATTACCATTGATAAATATTTTATTGTACTATATTTATTTAATTTATTCAACTTAGATAAACCACACACAAGATTCATAAAATATTTTGCCAAATTCTAGTCATTTAAACACTCATACATTGTTTTGTAAAAAAGATGAGAATTTTCTGAAGATGATTTGAATCTGTGTAGGTTTCATATAAGTTTATTGTTTTTACAGACACAATTCTCAACTGTTATATTTTATATTGAAGGACCTTAATTTTAGTTATTATCTTAACTGTAATTATAATAAAATTGTGCTAAATATATGTTATGTGCTAACAATTTTTAGTTTTTAAATTAAGCAAGTCCTTTTATCAGGAAATTTTCAAAGTATGTTTTTAGCCATGACATCCTCTCTGCAAGCTTTCATTGTCTCAATAAGATTTTTTAAATTAATTTCCATGAAAACCAGCATGAAAATTAATTGTTTAACAAGTTTATTTCAGTTTGGAACAAATGTAAAATATTCCCTGATAACAGTAAACTAAAAATAGGTAAAAATTATATATAAAGGAGACTGTAAATAAAATAAAGAACAGGAAAATATCTGGATCTTTTTTTACAACTATTTGAAATAATTATTATGAAAATTTGTAACAAACTGATAGGCACAAAATTGTTCAAATAACAGAAAATTCATATATATCTTAGTTAGTTTTAAGTGTGTAATGATTTAATTTCTTAAGATGGTATATTGATAAAAAATGTTGTAATTAAAATATAAATACCTATAAGGTGTATAATAAGTCTTTCATATATTGTGAAATTCATTGAAAAGTAAATTTGTTATCTTAAATCTCTGAAATCTTTTATCCAAGTTTCTGTTATAATTTTCAAAGCACTAAATTTTTCCACACTACCTCATAATAAAATCAGAAAGAAACTAAATATTACATATATTAATAAAGATAAAATATGCTGAGCTATAGTAAAATATGCTGATTAGTATAGTAGCAAATGCTAACAAGGAAAGAATATTAATGACAGAAACATCAAGGAAATAATAATTAAAAATACAAATTTACATAAATGCGGAAAATAAATTTTTGCAGTCTATGATTTACTTTAAATGAATGTTTAATAATTCTGAACAGAAGATTTCTTTAAATGGCAATTATTGTTATTATGTACCTCCTCATATAGAATATAAAATTTATGATATTTATTTATTGCAAAGTATCTTTTACAAAGCACAAATGGAAAGTATAAGAAATGCATACATTTGGATGTAATATCTAAAACTGCAGGTGTGATATACATTGAAAAATTAATGTGGATTATATAACGAGAGAAAATCATGTATTTTTAAAAGTATAGAGATAAGATGAAATAGTTAAGTAACACAATACAGATTCAGATAGTAAAAACTAATAAAGAATAAATATTAATCAATTAAATCTCTTGGATTGGTTTGATTTGTTTATCGATTAACAATCATTTTCTACACATGAGAGTAACTAGATTGGCACCTACAGTATAAAACAGTGAATTCCAAACCACTACAAACACCCATGCCTGAGGTGGAATTCGAAATCATGAACTGAAAGCCAGAAAGCTAAACTTGGTTGCCAGCTCTGTTGGAAATTACATTATTAAAATAGTTGAATTATAAAGTAATATAAATTTGATTATATTAGAAATATTATCAATTTAAATAAAATAGGAAGGAAAATGTAAAATAACTTGCAGAAAATGCTTAGTAACAAATTAATTGGCATAAAATTTTTATATTATACCCATATATTAAATATTTTTGACTTAATACATACATTTTGATTTAAAATAGTCTTGAAAAATATTTACCTAACATGAATGCATGTTTTTCCCTTAAAGCATATTTTACAAGATTCAATTAATGCAGATGCAATTTTGCTTCATATATAATGTACATTTGTTAGCTACATCAATTTAGTATTTTTTCTTTAGCACAAAAATATCTTTTTATTAATTTTTAACAATGATGAATTTAAATATTTTGAATGATATGAATACTGGAAACTGAGCGTTTTCAAATAGGTGTTTTATACAACTTAAAGCAAATACTCAACATGTTAAGCCTATCTGAATTAAATTCCAGGACTGCTTAATGTAACTCACAAATTAATTTTTTTATTGCATTAATTATGAATCGTTTTCATTTAAAAATATATTTTATCAGTATATTTAAATTACAATAAATTTCTTATTAGTTGCTTCAGATAAATCACCTAGTAAAGGTAGATATAAGTTCTAAATTATGATGTTACCATTTAAATCTTTACTGTATGTAAATAAAAAATTTTCACATGACAAATGTTAACAACTTTTAACTGTTATTTCTGATGGAGTCATGAATCTTGTAGATAATCTTAAATAATAAGAAATTTCTGATTAAGCCAATAATAATTTAATCAACTTATATTTACTTTTTTCTTTGACTTTTTTAAAATTTAAAACTAGAACAAACATTACCTTAGTATATTATATTTATAACATTACCTTAGTATAAACATTACCTAATAATATAGAAATAAACCAAGTTTATATAATGCATTTTGTTAGAGTCCAAATTAAACTTCATTATTAAATTTTTAACTAAAATCATAATTTAAGTTTAATTATATATACAACATTAATTACTATATATAAAACTTATGTATAATACCTAATATTAGGTGTTAATTTTTAACGTTTTTTTATTTCATATTTTTATATCACTTGAGTTTTGAAAGATGTTAATATGACAACAACTTTAACAATTATTTTTGACATAATAGTTAATTCAGTCAAAATGTTTCATGTCAAAAGCTGGCAACTTTGAAATATCAAGGAATACCAAATCTTATCATAAAAATTATTTTATGTATTGCATTTAAAAAAGTTCTAAATGTCATTGTAAAAAACTATATATACAAATTTATTATTATACAATATTATATATAACAGATGTTATTTATTGTATATTGAATCAAACTCGTGCAGCTGGGAAAAACTTTGCATAAACAGCTCCAAATTTTTCAATGTTAGCAAAAAGTATAAATCTCAATCTGTTAGTATACTTTTTATCACAATAAGCTTTTGTTTCATCTTTTCCATCAGCAGTGAATTCTCTCCAGACTCTAGAAGAATTTTGGTTCTTTGAGAAGAAGAGAGCAGGACTGGGCACGTTGTCTCTCATGTACTGCCAAATGTCAGAAAGCAAATTGAAAGCTTCATAGGGTGTGACTAAAGGCAGCACTTCATCAATGTAAGAAAGAGGTGGGGGTAACAACTGACCAATAGCCATTATGTTTATAAGACGCTGACTTGTTAGTAGCTCTTTGGGGGAGTTTTTGGTGGTTTTTTCTTGACTACTACACCAGAATGCTAATAAAACAGCCATAACAGCTCTCAAGAGTACACTGCAGTAACAGAGAGAAGGATGTACAGTAGCAACTAATGAAAGCAAATCCCACAGAAGACAGTGATCTTCAAACATCCTCTTTATGTGTAAATCACGCTCAACAGTTACCTACAAAAAAAGACTTCAATGAAATTCCAAGTAGTTTTACTTTTCCGACAGTGATAAGCTATGCAATTAGCAAAATTAAATGCATTGGATCAAGATTCAAATGTCATTTTCTTAATAAAAGGATATTTCTGAAACTATTTGAATAAGTATAAGAACTGTAATTTTAATTGTTGTTAAAATATACATGTATGTGTATTTCAATATCAAATAAAATGATATGTATAGGAATTACTTAAGGAAATCATATAATTAAAATCTTTATAATATTTTGCTACTATTATTTTTTAAAATCCTCCCCCTCTCATTTTTATTTAATCAGAAGGAATTGAAAGTTAAAAACAAAAGCAAGAATCACCAGAGAAAATTCAGGAAATTTTGAGTTAATGGGTAATAATCTTTTTATATAAATCAATAGTAAAATCAATTTGGTTATAATTAATATTTCACAAATGTAATGAGTAAATAGTTTTCAGTAATAATAAATAACTTAATTAGCCATAGTAATATTTTAAGATGAAGTTTATTTTGAAAATAGTAAGTTTTTTTGAGAAGGATATTTAAATTCAAAAATAGTTATTAATAATAAAAAAACTTAAAATTTAAAAAAAATAATTTCTACAGCACAACCTGGTTTGTTTGCCCAGAATTTTCAGATTAATATAAATAAAGTATAAGTTAAAAATTATTGAACTAAATCACTTTTTACACAATGTCTAATGGAATAGCTTAATAACTAAAACTGTAGCAAAACTGCTTTAAGCATCTACTGCACGTCTTGTCTTTCATAGCTAACGAACCATATTTATATACTGCAAGGAAGGAGGAGTGAAAATTTCTAAAGCAGCTAGTTTGATTGATGCATGTGCAGAAATACAATATCTATATCCCTGTGCTCAACAGTGGCTGCAATTTTCTACTTAGAAGAGTACTGTCCTACTATAAGACCACTCAACAAAATAAATTTTAAATATTTAGCTTAATTTATATAATTTTAATCTGACATAATAAATGAAATATGATAACTTATTTTAAACTATAAATGTTATTTATGAGTAAGAGAAGAAAATTTAGTTAAATAATGTATATGTAAATATATACACATTTTAAGAAACTAAGCAAATTAATTTCAGTTTAGTTCCTTATTAATATAAAAACTAAATACAGTAGACGCTCATTTTTATGAACCTCTAATTTACAAACATTCATGTTTTTACAAATTAGAAGCTAATCCCTATTCTAACACCATAGGCACAGTGATTATTTAAAAAATGTGAACTTTAGTTTTTGTGACAAATAGTTTCTTTTCTGTTTCCTTTATTTTATTTTTTATGATCTGATGTTTTTTAAATTTTTTATTTGATTTCTTTTAATATAAAGCTTGAGAACTTTATTCATCCTTGAACATTGTGAGAACAGATATTTGATAAGAAAAAACTGTGGTATCAAATTACTCTATTCTTCAATGTATGTAAAAGCGTAGAAAGAGGGAAAACTATTTAAAATTTTGAGATATGTTGTTCTGTAGTTAGCTTCATTTCATTTGAACAACTCAATTTATGAAGTTTTGTTTTTCGAGAGGGAGATTGAGCAGGTTTCATTGAGGATTTGTCACAGTTGAAAAAATGCAAAGATTGCTATAATCAATTATAATAGTCAAATTTATAAACTCATAAAAAATCTTTGAAAAATGAAACAGTACTAGCAAAAGTGCTTTCTCGAAAATAATGTAGAGAAACAAAGTGTTTTAAATTAGAAAAAGTTTTGCTTTCTTGGCCATGAAAAAAGGAGGAATGCAAAGTCATGATAATGTCATTAAAGTTATGCATGATTATCCAACTGCTTAGCTTTGAAGCTGAACATAAGATTTAAAAACATCAAATGGCTGTGTCCAAAAATGTAAAACCAGGCATGGTTTATAATTCAGAAAATTGTGTGGTAAAAAGGGAACTGAGAATAAGATTCCAAAAATTAAATGGAAAGAAGGAACATTGTCACTATTTTCCAAGTATGTTCCAAAGGATATTTTGAAAGTGGACAAGGCAGGTTTTGTTTTTAGACTTTACTTGGAAAAACACTTAACTTTAAAGGGGATAAGTGTAACAGAGATAAAAATGCAAAACAAAGTGTTGCTCACTGCCAAAATAAAAGGAATAGAAAAATTGCCTCTGCTTTTCATAAGAAAATATTTAAAAAATATTCAATAACTACCTACATATCATGAAAACATTAAAGCTTGGATGACTGGGATCATTTACGAAAATGGGCTGAGAAATTCAGATTAATGTTTTTTTTTTTAATTTTTTTTATTCAAAAATTGCAAAATTCTTCTAATTGTAAATAACTGCACTATTTCCACTAAAGTCCTGGATCTTGAACAGACCCATGTGGAGTTCCATCTGCCTAATGAAACTTCTGTCATACAGCACATGTTATGGATCAGCATAATCAACAGTTTCGAGAGAAAATATTGTAGAGTACTTTTGCAAAGAGTGACTATGGGCTTGGAGTGGATTCATGAAATTGACATTTAAGGAACAATGGTCAATGCAATGTATGCTTGGAATGATGTTGAAGCAAAGACAACATTGAGAGCATTTCAACATACAGCCTTTGTTTTTTTTGTTTTTTTAAAAATAAAAAAAAACCACTATAATTAAAGAAAGCCGAAGAAATTTACCCGATGACTTGAGTAAAGATAAATTTCATGTTCATGAGATTCATTAAAAAACCCCTTTGCTACCTAAAATTTTTTTCAAGGATTTCTTGAATATAGACTAACTTGTGATATGTATGAAAGAAATATCAGATGATGAAATCATTGAGAATATAATGAGAACAAAAAAGAGCTTTTAGATATCAAATAAGAAGAAAATGATGCAATGCAAAGTCTGCCTGAAAAACAAACAGATAAATACTAACAGGATTAAGATATTTTTTATGGAAAAAGCAAACTGTTTTTATGTATTGAAAAATATATTTTAAAAATGCAGTTTGTAAAAAGAAAGATGTAAAACCAGGCATGTTATTGCCTAATTTTTCACATAGATGTTTATTTCGCTTCATGATTACTTTACCTAATTTTTCAACATTAATTGAAAGTAAGTGGTTTTTTTTTTTTTTTTAACCTGGAACCAGGGGGTACGTGTACCTTCCTGGGGCTTGAGCACAGCCACCAGGCGCTTCGGCAAGTGGTTGATAGCCGAATGTCCTGTAGGAATGACAGGATAGCCTTGAATATAGAATCAGAGGCCGCGAACCAGCTCCCGTAAACCCTGGTGTTATGCGATCTGTGCCTAGGGCTAATTAGCACCGCGGTATTGGTGTCTTAACGGAGCCTCTAGTTGCTTGGCGAACTTCTAGAGTAATTTGCCTTGCCCAGTAGCTCAGGCAATGCTGGGTAGACTTATATTACCTGAGCTTTTTAATTGTTATCTTGTGGCTGAAAAGACACAAGAAGTAACAAACCTTTCTGCATTTGTAGGTGAAGCCTCTAAAGTAGACCTTGCTGAAAAAGACAAGGGAACTCAGAGGCAATCTTGTAAAGGGGCAGTAATGAATCCTTCACTTGAGGTAGAAATGACCTCTAAACCATCTTCTTCTGGTTATTCCTAGCATGACTGACTTTCTGACCAGATGGGACTATTTCAGCAAGACCTTATCTGCTGGAAATGTCATATGCAAGAGGAAACGGCAGAGCATATCATTTACGAATGTGAGGCTCTTGCCCTCCCTAAATTAACTTCTTTAGGCTTCATCCATACTAGAGAGTTACACCTAGACTCCATTAAAGGGTTATCGGACTTTATTAGTAAAGTGGGTGACCCGAGCAACTGGAACTAGGAAACATTGGGTTTGGAGTTAATGGTACAAAATGCTGATAAAAGCAGAGGTGCCCAATGACATACAAACTCAATTTTAAGAAGAAGAAGTGTTTTTTTAAGTATGAATCTTATTTTACATGTTTCTTAAAGTGCATTTTAAATAATTTGTTTATAACAGTGCCTTATTTATAAAGAAAAAGCAGTTGTAAATTACTTTTCACAAAAAAAAAAACATTTTAAAGAAAAGTAGTGGTATGAAAATCAGATCTAAATAATCTAATACATTATTTTTCTATTTTGCAAATTGTTTTACTGTCAATAAAAATGAGTGTCTACTGTATACTATGCAAAATTTTGTTTTAGCATAAAGCTATAATAGATGGAAACAATTGAAATAGATTACCTTCAAATAATCTTCATCTGGCCAGGGTAAACCATTGAACATCACATCTGGAGAAATAAGCTCTACCATTAAGAGAGCGACTATCTTCATGCCAGGTATAAGACTCTGATTGCTACCATTGATGCTATCATCAAGAGGGAATCTCCAAGATGCTTTACAACATGCTTGAATGACATCAAGAATGACTTGTTTATTCAGAAGCACAATATCTTTTTCGAGATTCAGAGAAGAGGAACTGGTTCGCAAACCAGAACCTATGATACCAGAATGAAAAACAGAGGAATGGCTCTGGGGGAGGGTGATGGAAGACATGTATTTAACATTCTCATTCAAGAGATTGATTTTAGAGACACTGTCAGATGACATTGTTCTCACTTTGGAACCAAATAATGAAGCATACTTTTTATCAATAACTCCTTCTAACAGCATCCGTATAACAGCATGCTGTACTGAAGACTGCTGACATAAATTAGCAAGTAGGTTTTTAACATTGCTAATTAATGTAATTTTAATTACTAAATCTAAATTATTTCTACTCAGTAAATGAAAAAAATAACTTACAACAGAGCAACAAACAATGAACAATGTGTTCATTGGCATTTGCTTAGGATTAACACATATTGAGAGAAGCTCCACCACAACATCTGAATAAGCAGTGTCTCTACTGTTAATTTGACCAGCAAGAACCTCAAGGTTTGGAGCCATGCCTTCTGTGATCAATGAGTGCCATTGCTCTCTCTGGCACAAATTGGTGATGTTCTGTATCAGTGTTACTGGTTTCTCTACTCTGTTGGATTTCAGCTCTGCCATCTCATGAGATATTGTTGCTGAAAGAGCATTAGGCTGATGCATTCTGACGTCCTGGTAAATATTACTGATGTACAGTGCAGAACCTTCTACGTTACTCATCAAGTATCCAAAAATAAACACTGTAGCTGGATCTTCTCCATGGAAGCAAATAAATTTCAAAAGATTCAAAACCCAACTTGCTTTGCTTGTTTCTGGATTTGATAAGCATGAAGTTAAGTCAGCAACATGAGTCTTAAGAAAGTGCAATAGCGGAATTTCAGCAGCACCACCATATGCCCGTCTTTGAATTTCTAACAAAACTGAATCCAATATCAAACCAGCTGCCGATTTGATCTAAATTTGATAAAAATAAATCATAAAATATTATTAAATTATGAGAAATATAATAAAAATTACTAAAGATATTTTACATAAATGATTAAAATGAACAAGATTTAGTTTGAAATTATTTATTGTTTACTGTTTAAATGTTTTAGTATTGATAAATTGACCTACACTTATTGTAAATATAATAATAAAATAAGTACTAAAAAGCTAATGCTTTGAGACTTTAAAATAGCTTAGTATATCATAAAAAATCCTAAACAAGAAGTCCATGCAAGAGATACTTAGGTTTTTAGAGTTAGGAAAATGTAGGAAGCTCTTTCTTTGTAATTTTATAAAAAAATAAACACCATTTTTATAATCAGAGTCACTCAAGAGTTCTTAAGTCTAATTTGTAGAGGCAAAATTTATTCTTACGAAAATTCTCAAAACAATAAACCATAGTTAAGACAAAATTTAGAAACAAAGTGGTCTTTATCTGAGAAAATTTAGCTTGTCAAAAATTCAACAAAGTATTAAATTATATTAATGAATAAAAATAATTCAAGTATTTAATATTTTTGTTAATTCATGTGTGACAATTTTAGATTCCCTATACAGAAGAACAACATTATTTAATTAAACAACAACATAACAACATTATCAAAAAAGCAACAGATAAGAATTGCTTTCTTTCTGGACAAATATTAAACCAGTTATGAGCAAATATAATGTTTATTATAAATATATCAATAATGCATCACAGAAAGATCATGAACAAATATTTACAACAGTAGCCAAAAATCATAATAAATTTTAAAGACAGTAAAAACATTCTTTCTTTTCAATGGATAATAAAAACTAAAAATTTCAAACTTATATTTTTTGTTTTGAAGAAATTGAATATTTAGAGCAGTTAAAATCAAAATTAATGAAGTATCTTAAACTGACAAAGCTTGCTCCTGCAATGAAAAAATAATTTTGGCAGGATTATTCCAAAAAAATGGTTATTCAGAGAATTATATCATGAAAATAGTGAGTATTTCCAAACCCAAGTTCAAATTTAGGAAGTAAACAGAGTGATGTTAACAAATGTTGATCATACAGAGGAAAGATTGACAGTATGAACTGATTCTTGATAAGAGCTTAAAAAGACTGATTATAGCCATTTAACTAATGAATCCTACATTTAATAATGTTAATCCAGCAATGGGTGTCCCCAATGAGAGACTATTGCCGGGATCTGTTAAATGGTGAAATAAAAAGTAAAGGAGTACAATTTATCATTTAGGGATATAAATTGTGGAATTCCTATGGCAAAATGTATGGAAAAGATAAGCATTTTGATGTAATATCAAAGGAAATTGTTGAAAAAAGACATAAACTATATGTGAGTAATACTATAACTTCAAGATATAATCTCAGTAACCTTTCAATAAAAGAGGCTCTGAAGACCATGTATTACCATACCTATATACAATTAGCAATAAAATATTGTGACATAGTAAATTATAAAAAAATAGGTTATAACAAATTCTATTTAGCAAGTTGATATTTTTGTCCCAACTTGATATAAGAATTAAATTAATATTGTGTTAAATTATCAAAAAAATAGAACAATACCGTAAGAATCTTGTATAAAACAAATACATGAGTGATAACTAAATGATGTATGTACTGATGTAAACAGAATGTAAAAAATTCTATATTAAAAAAATATTGTGAAATACATTCAAGAATTACTCAAGAATGTAAAATATTTTAAGTAAAACTAAAGAAATTTTTTACTGATATGCACTTTTGATAAGGAGTTGGAAACTTAAATTAAAAAAAAGCTTTTCAAATTAATTTTATAATTTCTTCAGTTTAAAATTACAGTCTGACCATTTTTATTGTTAGTTCAATGATATACATATATCTTAATTGTACATTTTTTTTCTAATTTGAACTAAAATTATAGTATTATTTTATAAACATTGCTTACTCCAGCATGAATTTCAACTTCTGAAGGTGGCATGATATTCAAGAGACATCTTATCACTTGACAGCCTCCATCACTACGTAATAATAAATGAACAACTAAATTTGCCAAACCTTCCGTGCCTGGAATTTTAGCAGTTTTCCATTTTTCAACTTGGTGGTACATTTTATTCAGTACTTCAGGATTAACTATAAAAATTGAAAAATAAGTTGTGTGATTATGCATTTAATTACAATCAGTGGCATAGCAAGTCCAGTGCAAAGGTTGATGCTTGCACAGGATATAAACTTTGAAAGGGTAACAAAAATTGCTCATTTAGTTCCAATAAAATAATATGTATAATTAATGTTATGCCTGCAAATCACTGCAAAAATTGTTGGTGCAAACTTAATTTTACAATAATTTTGTATTAAGGAGTGCTTATTAATGGGGGAAGGCTTATTTCAAATTTCTTTGGAGTTATTGCTCAAATAAAGGAAAAATCAGTCATACCCTCCATTTTTAACATGAATATCATTTGCTCTACATGTCTTTACGTACAATATATTTAAAATATGAACACAATAAGAATATAATCTATATGGAAATATTTTAAAATCTAAAATGGATAAGCATTGCACACTCAAGAAACTAACAATATCTACCTATCCACTGATGTACTTATGTCAATACTAACAAAAAAATAAAATAAAAATTTGCATAAGTTGGAAAACATCAATTTCAGTATAAGTAGTATATTAATAAAGCAGAAAGTAAATTACTATACAAACTTTTTAAAAGTTCCTTATAACATTAACCTCTGTCCAGACATGCCATGAAATAGGAAGTCATTTGTAGTTTTGCATCCATGATATTTGGTAACATATTGAAATTTTCTTTTATCAAAAGCTTTTAAATTTTTTTCAAAATATTTTAACACATTTTATCAGCAGAATCATATTAAATTACATGATTTGTTTTTAAAATTTTTTTTATTTTATGAATCTTAACTTGTATGTGTTATTAAAAAAACAAACACAGATATTAATTTTGTCTTCAATTGCTGGATATACAATCTCTCTAAATGAAATTTAAGTGCAAATTTACAATGCTATAAAAATCACAAAAGAATTTTATCTAATTGAAATGTTTCGTTCAACTTCATACTTTATTCAAGATTTGTAGCAAATCTTATCATTATTCATTTATACAGCTATACCATTACCGTATATAAATGAAAGAAAATAACTTAATCTTTTTGATAGTTTATGCACTATTAGATTGCTCAGTTCTATTTTTAAACATTCAAGATGATTTTCCGTTTTAGTTTATGAAATGATTTGTGTTGATATTAAATGGTTATTTATAAATTAGACAATTTAAGGAGCTTCTGAAAATGTAAGATCCTAAAATATAGCTGATTTCATTAACATATGAACGCAGCAAGATTCATAATGTTTTTTGGTGATTTCTAATATTTTATAAGTTGTCTAAGTCATATAACATGCCTTTGAGAAATTACAGTAACATTGAACAGAAAGAAAAACCCATTTTATTTAAAATAAAAAGTAAAATCCATTTTATATTATTTCAGCTAGCAAATATACCATTAAAAAATTTTTAAATGTGATTTATTATTAAGAAATTCAAGTAATACATTTTTTGTAGAGATTTTAATGTTCTGAAATTTTTCTTGACACATAAATGACACACATGACATAATTTTCAAATAAGAAATAAAATACTTTTATTTAACAAGTAATATTCTGTTAATACTATACATAGATATAGATTTTATACATAAAAATATTCATTTTTTATATTAAAATTTTTTACTTTATTATAAATTACAATATACTACTACAATATAATAAAAAATTGCCCCTTCCCCCCCAAAAAAAAACAATTTTGAAAAATGAAATTGTGAATCCTTCCAAAACAAAGAAAGGTGTTCCATGTTTTTCTCAATAAATTAGACCAAAAATATATAAAAAATAGCTACAATAAAATTATTGTAGACCATTTAATCCAGAATGTTCACAAGAAAATTCCCACTGAAATGTCTTTCTAATTAATGGTGTCCTATACTTGTGTTCTTACAATCAAAATATGACACAACTGTGGAAATTGGAAAATAATTGTCAATAAACTTAGTTTCCTTTATACTGTTTACATTGTTAATACAGGAATATTTTTCAAACGTCGATAGTTAATTTTTTTAAAATTAGCACTCTTGTATAAAAGGATGCAATAGAAATAAAATTTTGACTTTTGAAAATCTTTTGACGCTAACAAATTATTGAAGCAAAATATATTTTCTATCTGGCATGCATTTTTTATATCAGCTTAATTAATACTGATATGTTAGCAGATTAAAATCAAGTTATTTAATATTCAAAGATTCTTGGCAGTAATAGAATTACTTCCAAGTTATAATTTTGTTGCATTTATATTAACAATTTATTTTAATGTTTTTTTATTTTGAATGGGAAAATTTTAAATGGAATTTAAAAAAACGTTTTTTTTACATGCTTGATACTTACAAAATGATTTTTTAAAATTATTTTTTTTAACTAATTATTTAAATTTATGTACAGAAAAATCTTTAAGTTTGAAAGAAACTATTTGAGAAAAATATTTAAAAAAAATCAAGTATAATTATTACTATACACTGTAAATATTTAAAAATTAAAAACATCATTGAGTGTTATTAAAAGAAATAGAAAATTTTTCTATAGTGTGAATATTTCTTCAAAATAATTCACAATAAAAATAGGTTTATTTTAATGTCATTAAATTCTTATTTTCATAAAGAAATTTCAAAACTTTAAGAAAATAGTTTTACTGAACATATTAAAACAAGCAAAAGGTTTACAATGCACAGGTAACCAATTAGAAAAACTTCTCAAAGTAAAATCACGAGAAAGGAATAAGATTTCTCTTTCTTTATCTCCATACTTATAATTTCAGGTAATAATTTGAATTCATTAAAAACTTAAAAAAGAGTATCAGTTAAAAAAAAAAAAAAAAAAAAACAATAGCTTTTTTATTATAAATTTATTGTTTAGTCCAGAATACTTCTGATTCCAATAAAAATACAAAAGTTGATAATTTTGTTTGAATTAGTGAATGTAGAAAGAAATTTGTTTTGATTTTTGATTTAAAAATGCAGGTTTTGTTGTCTATATGTGTGGTTCACTGTTTTTCTCTATTCTACATTGATGTTACAACATAATTTAGTTTACTAAATTGAAATTAGATAAATATTTTTTAGTTTTAAAATTAATTTAACAAGAAAAATAGACTTTGGATATCATAATGAAATTTTTATGTTTATAATATTATGTTTTTTGATTTAAATTTTTTTAGAATGAAAATGATTTTAGTTTAGTTAATAATATGAATAAATTGGGATACTATTTTAAATAAAATTTCACAAGAAGCTCTATTAATTAATTAATTAATTAGTCATTTTTAGTTTATTTCACCCAAGACAAAAATAAATGTTCCCTTTAACCACTGAAAGATAATATTATTAAATCTCACAAAAAAATTAAATGAGATGATTAACTGAAAAATTAAATAAAGTAAAATAAATAACTTAAAAATGAAAGGATTCTAAATTAGAAGTGCTTATCCTTTTTAGTAAAAGAGCTAATCACAAATTGGGACCTGAATCCTAGAAGTCAGTATGGTTGCTAAGTGTGCCAAACCTGTAGATTACTGTGTCCAAATGAATTCTTTCAATTTTATGATGTAACCTGAGATTTTATAACTTAACCTGACATGTGCAAATGTAAAATTTGCTAGGAGGTACAATAATCTTAAAGATTTTTTTTTTTTTTTTACATTTTGTTTATTTTATATTTATGTTTAAAATTGTGAGATACAAGAAAATGAAGTGAATAAAATTCAAACATTCAGATTTTCATATCTGTGAATGTAGTGACAGGTATGGATGCTGATAAATTTTGGGTATTTTTAAAATTGGGAATGTGTTTTCTTAATGCCAATGATTCTTCTATGAGTGATGATTAGGTGAGTGCGGCTAAATCCTACGAACCTGCACAGCAATAAAATAATTGGCAAGATAACTGAGTAGTGTTAGTTGAGAAAATTGGAAATTGGACCAAACCCACAGTCTCCTAAGATTTCCCTTTTTCAAATGGTATTTTATTTGTATAAAGGAGCATTTTGATGAAAAAATTTTAAAATCATCTAACCTTTTGATTTTAAGAATTATTTTATTGTTCTCTATAAGTTTGTAAACAGGAGAGTCTTTTGTAATAATCAGAATCCACTTTGAACTAGGTTATGGTTGAATATGTAGGTAATTATATGGCAAAAACTTTAAAAGTAAGGTTGTAGTAAATTTTGGTTATAAAAAATAGAAAACTCTTTTTCATTTATACTCACCTACTTTAACAAATTCTGATGAAATTACATGTGACAGTGTGTCAGACATTGCAGCAAGATGAAGCAGAAAAGGACCAGCAGCTAACTGCTCTCTTGTTGCAGAATCAGAAAAGCTTTCATTGAACAAATTACGAATAGAAGCCCGAGTATCGCTGTCATGATGAGTTGCTAGATGTCCAAGAATACCTACAACTGAAGCTATTTTAGGATTTTTGTTGGCACTCATTTGTGCCTCATCAGCAAGATCATGATGCATGAAATCCTTCATTCCACATGCCAGAACCCTGGTGATAACAGTTGTAGGGAAACAGGATCCAATATGGGCCACAACCCAGTCAAAGTGAGGAGAATGTCTCACAGAAGTTTCTATCAAAGCATCAATGCAAGTATCGGGATTACTACTAACGAGAGTTGACAGACACTGTGTTGTTAAATCAATAAGAGTTCTGGTAGGTGGACAAGACATCCATAATTGTAAAACTTCTGGAAGACTAGCATGGAGAACACCTCTCCTATCAGCATATTTGCTACTGAGATACCCAAGTAAATCTAGAGACCATGTGGATATGACTGGGGCCCATGTATCAGGTTCTTTTTCAACATAGTCTGAAAGAACTTTGTGGAATTCTTGAACAATATTATCATTGGTACATGAATTTTCAGCAGATCTATCTTCAACTTCAAGTTTCAAAAAATTATTTACAGATTCATCAAATAGATTGTATGCATGCTCGAGGACTGCATCTCTAGCAGCTTCTGTAGACTTAAGAAGGATGATTGCAGCTTGTGCAACTTCTGCACTTCTCACTTTTGCAATTCTAGTAGCCCCATTTAAAAATATCTGAAGCTGTTGCAATACTACTTCAGGTTTTGTAGTTGATTCACTTTTTTCTCCCATTCCATCTGGAACCATTGCTGCCCACTTTTAGAAGGTTAAGCAAATTCAGATTGAGCTAAAAGGATTTGATATGGAAATTTCCAAAATAAATAAATAAAATATTAGAACTCAATAAAATTCAATCAAACTATAAAAGCATTATTTTGAAAAATAATTAAGATCTGAGCAAGATTTTAATACAATTGACAATTGTTTTTGGGAACTAATAAAACAGTTCTTAAAATTTATAGTTTTATAAAATGGAGAATATATAAGTATTAAATCCTAAAGCGAATTCTTTTCTATCAAACATTTTTAATTATTAGAAAAAAAATCATTTAGTCTGCAGCATATAAGAAATGCTTGTAAAATAAAAATATTTAAAAAAAATTATCTTTTATGTTTCAAAAATTATTTTTAAAAAAAAATTTCCATTTTTTTTATGTAAGAAGGCATTTACAATTATTTTTCCTAAATAAGTACTTAATCTTGTTAGCAATTTATATGTTTACTTTGCAGATGCTTGCAGGTATCATTTTCTTCATGTTTGATAGCCGAAAGTTCATTTTTAATCTCTCTTATTATGTTTTCTATCATTTAATCATTTGATACTCAAATTATAACTGAGAAATACAAAATTATTCCAAGCATAGATTGACAAATTCATTCTGTCCTGAATATCAATTTCATTAGGCAATTCCAAACCAAACAAAGAACTGCATAGAACCTGCAAACCTTACAAAAGTACTGCATAGAATATGATGCGAAGCTATTAGTTACACTGTGATTCATGGGGAATGATAGGAGAATATGAACTATTTCCAAAAATCTGGTAATTCAAGATCAGACCTGTGATTAGTTATCTACAATTTGGACAATTTATGATTGTTTAATAAAAACATGGGTTTAAGTTTCTAAACCACAAATAAATTTTTTTTCAAAGTATCAAATGCTAAAAAAATAATAAATAAAGGCAAACAAGGATGTAGGAAAACAAGTTCAAAACACAAGGGATTTTTCAAAATTTGATTGGTAAATGATAATTAAAACTATCATTACATTTACGAGATCATGTTGGGAACTAGCCACTAGTTTATAAAATCTTGAGTATTTGTAAATTAGAGATTCGTCAAAATAAGCATCTATTAAATATGGCTTACATCCTATTTTTTAAAATCAAATAAAAATATTCTATCTTTTGTATAATATATTTGAGCATTGTTTTGCACTGCAAATAAAATATTTTTCAATTAAATATTTTCTAATATTTTTTTTAAATTTTTATATATTTGTGACATTCATTATAGTAATCATTAATATTACATAAAATCATTCTATAAATGCAAAACATTAAGAAATTTTTAGTTATATTTAAAATAAGAGTCAGGTTATTTTAAATTGAGTTATTTTTCAATGATGCAAAAAACAAATTAAAATTAAGTTATAACTTACCTATAGCATAAACTCAATATTTAATTCCTACATTCCATTTTGTTAAAATAACAGAGCAATAAAATTTTACACTGAAGATCTTAAACTGGTAAGAAAATACATAAATCAAATGTTAACTTATTCTTCCTCATACTAATATACTAAATCATCATCATTTATGGCGCCCCAGCCCGTGATGGACCAAAGTCTTCTGAACAAGTTTTTTCCAGCTACCTCTACTGGCAGCCAAACTCCTCCAATTTTTTGTTCCAAGGACCCTACAATCTTATTTGACTGCATCCACCCATCTCAGTGTAATGTACTAAATATTAACTGTAAATAATTGTTACATAATTTCAATTATTTTTGGCATTAAATGTGATTAAACAATAAGAAAATTGGTTTGTAAAATATGAGTGTATTTATAGTGATTTAATTTTTTCTAATATTCAGGCTAATTATTTTACAATAACTAGTTACTTGGAATAGTATCTGGAAAATATTATCTAAATTATTCAATGTAATTTATTTTTATGTATTTATGATAATTTTTACTCATTTAATATGTTATAATAAAATTCAATTACCATAAGAGTCCCTCTTTGTTGAGGGAAATAAAATAATTCTACCTAATTATGATATTCTAAAAAGTTAGAATTGCTTAATATTTTATATGCTTTTTATGTAAATATCATTTATAAAATCATATCTGATAATAAACATTTTAATAATGTTGATAAAAAAATTTTATGTCCTTCTGTATAGCAATAGTAATCATATGAAGTAAACAATGCAACTGTGTGAAAAAATGAAATGGAAAAGCTGTTTAAAGACAATTAATGTATACACTTTATTTGTACCTGATAAAGCAATTTTTCGCTAAAGTGAAAAGATTTGTACAGAAGGTAAAATGCGCCAAGCAGGCGATAAAGTGGCGTGATAAGTTTGCCAAACTTGTTTAACGGTTCGGATTACATCTGCATGACATGCTTTTCGTTCATGAGGTAACGTGATCACGTGACATGCTTGTTTTATATGTAACCCTTGAAACTATTACAAACTAATCTTAATGCATTGAGTTTTGACATTCGATTTTTGGAGTTAGTGGATTGCTTGCGAAAATTAATAATTATTGGTGAGGATATATTAATTTTATGTTTTCGCGGAGTACGTATGGAGAAAGAATCATCAGGAAAACATAATAGCAGATTTTTTTAGATGCAATTAAAATGGTATATTTGCCGAAAAGTAACGATTCGGAGAGTGATGAAGATTAGATGAGTTATTATGTTTTTCATTGCAATTTTTTTCATATTTAGAAACTAAAGTTATTATAAAAAAGAATGTTTCCAGAAATAAAAGAATGTTTAAGTTGTGTGTATTGTATGTTAGTGTTAGAATGTCCTGTGTACTGAAAGTTCCTTAATGTAGGTGATATATTAAAATTCGAGTTTAAACAAAAAGTGAAATTTGTTAACGTCAGAAATTTAACTTTATTGCCCGGTTGGCACTGTAGTAGGTAGCACTACACTGATGTTTTTTAAGGTAAGCGCCATTACTCGGTATATCTAAAATTGAATTTAAATATAAAAGGAAATTTTTTAACGTTAGAAATTCAACTTTACTGCCTGGTTGGCACTGTAGTAGGTAGTGCTACACTGATGTTTTTATAAGGTGGGCGCCATTGCGTGATACATTAAAAATCAAATTTAAATAAAAAAATGAAAGTTACTGTTAGAAATTTAGCTTTATTATCGGTTGTCACTGTAGTACGTAGCGGTAAAATTTTTTTCTTCTTCTTTTTAGGTGAGTGCAATTGCACGGTATACTAAAATTTGAATTTTAAAATTTTTGTTTCTAGATATTAGAATTTTAAAACTTCTATAGTACTTAATTATAATGAAATATTAAAATTTTTAATATTTGAAATTCGGAAAAACGCGCTATTTCAAAGCTGAAGTTTGAACGCGATCATTATTGGTTGATGGCTATTGCGTGTAGTGACGTAATTTAGGTTGGCGACAGATCTGCAGAGTGCATGGCGCGAAAATTTGAAATCGCGCCAATCCCATATGGGTCTGGTAACTTTTACCCAATTTTTTAATTTACAAATGTAGTAGAGTATTTAGAAAATATTTTTCCCTACTTAGAGAAATAAACTAAAATGAAAAAATTCTCAAAATATAATAATCAATTTTAAATCACAAGCAAAACTTGGCTAACATTGTTGCAATTTATTTTATAAAATAATACTTTTGCTAAAAGTTACTGTTTCTTGAAAATGCTAAAAGAATCAAAAAATAAAAATAATTCCTAACTGTCTTCATAAAAACAAAGCATTTTTTTTATAGAAATCTTTCCAGTCATAAATATATATATATACAATACATGCATTTCTGATAATATAAATGTGACATTCAAATATTTAAATCACACTGTAAAACTTATTTTTTGATTAAAACATACTTCTTCATTGACTCTACTGCAGGTAAAATTAATTTAATATTGCTTTTTTATATCTTTGAAAGGAGGATACCTTCATTATAAGGCATTCAGGAAAAAGGTGAACTCACTTTAACTTTATGGTAACTAATAAATTAAATTTGGGCAACAGTAAATATTGTTAGTGCTTATATTTCTTTCGAAGAGAAAAACTACATTTTAGTTATACTGCATAAATGATGTATACAAATATACTAGTTTAGTGACTTAAGAAGGTATGTTGTTAGATTAATTCTTTAATATATTATATTTATCAAACTCTTACACAGCTGCTAAAATAAAAAACAAGTTTCCATAGAAATTATTTGAGTAAGGTAAAAGTATTTTTTCATGAAAAGTTATTTCCAATGCAATTAAATATATCAAAATGTAAGAAAAGACAGTTTTTCATTTCAAAAAAAATCTGTGAATTTTATTTTACTTACTAAGTATTTTAGTTATACTTTTGCTATATTTTAAATCTATTCTATATCGATCACTCAATAAATATATCAGAAAAACACTTCATTCAAATAAAAACTAACTATTAACGTAATGCAAGTACAAGGCATCATCGAACAATTTTTATCCCAAAAGAATTATTATATGAAGTATTATAAATATATAATGCATTTACAATAAAAATTAAGAAAATTTTGTAAACTTTGCAGAATATGTTTAAAAGAAAAATGTGAATATAATTTCATTTGGAGTATACTTTAATATATAAAAATGTTTACCAAAAGTGATATAAATTACAGATTCATACATCGCTAATTGTTTTGCTATATTTAGTCCTCATACCCTTTGTCAGTGTAGTGTCATGTTATGCTTATGCCAATGAAATATTTTCATTATATTAATGATCATAAAATTTTTTAATCCTTTTTTTATATAATTAAAAAAAATTGAAATAATAATTTTAAATAAAATAATTTTTCGTTATCTATATTTATATTTAATTTTATGGACACAAAATAGTTAAACTGAAAGTAAGTATTAAAATTTATAAGTGGCATCACCGGTGAAGAATCTGGGACTTTGTTACTTTCTTGTACTTGGTACGTACTGAGTACAGTTACTTTTAAAGTAACAAGTATTTTACCCATTACTTTGTGTACTTGTTACATTTTTTTGTGCTGCCATCTATCAGGTTAAAATATTATGACAATTTTTTTCACGTTTTATGAATAAATAAAAATTAAATTAGTAATAAATAAATAATTAATTAAAAATTAATCATTAAATATATAACATTTTATGTAATTACATAAAATTAATTAATATAATTAATGATAATTTAAATCATTATCATTTATAAATAAGCATCCAGTTAAGGTTAAAATAAGAGCTGATGTAATAATCTATAAAAATATTTCTTTTTATAAATGCAACATTTCAATAATAGCAATTTTTGTTTCTCCTGAAAAACTTTAATTTTTAGTATGAAGCAATTAAATATAAGTTATTCTCTCAACAAACAGTTTTTTCTGTGAAAAATTTTGAACTTATATATTTTAATAAATATATTTCTTTCAGTATAAAAAATCCTAATCTTTTGTTATTCACAATCTTTTGTTATTTTGTTTTTAGAATTTTCATCTGTTCTAAGTAAATTTTCAAATTATTTGATTGTAATTTTCAAAGTTTAATTAAAATATTAAATTAGTCGTTAATATAATTTCTATTTTTCAACTAAATCATCAACTTAATTTTTTGTTTTAATTTAGTAAGATTTTCCAATTATATAAATGAAATTTTATAATTAACTAGCAAATAATTTGTAAATAATTGAAAAGTGGGAGGATTAATCAATTACAAAGAGATTTTTTTTAATTTGCTTAGAAATATACAATTACTTTTAACAAAAATCAAATTAAATTTCTTATATTTTTCTATTATTAAACATTGATGAAACAATTATAGCAAAATTGTTTGATAACTAATAGATAGTTATTTATTTTATAAATGACGTTTATTTGTTTATATTTTTATGAAATAGATAAACTAGATTTTCTAAAATAAAAATTGCATTAACTCACATATCTTGCTTTAGTTTCCTGAATCTTAATTTATGGATAAATAAAGTAGCTTTGCAATTAAAACTGCATTAAAACTTTTTAAGTGAATATGATCATCATTCATAAAGTAACTTATATAGTAACACAGAAATTCATTAAGTATCAAAAAATGTAAAACTGTTTTACCAATAATCTAAATGTTATGTTGTTTTAATGTAAAATATTAAGTAAAATGTAATGTTTAATACAAAATACAGGAACTAAAATACATATATTTTATTTACATCAAACTGTAATTTAAAAAATACATATGATGGTATAAATAAAGATAAAAAGGAAAAGTAGACTTAATTAAAAAAATTTTTTTTCATTTCGAAGTTCAAAATTAAAATGGATAAACTACCTTTATTATGTTTCAACCAACATTATCACTATACGAATAAAAGTAATTGTATAGTAAAAAAATATAAAACAAATTTTTCCCAAATTTTAAATTCTATATATTTATATTCTACATATTCATAATAAAATATAGTGAAATTAAAACATGGTAGAATAAAAAGTACATATATTTATATGGAATTATAATCAAAAGTGCACATAATAATAAAAAAAACAATGAAAGTACATTAATAATTTTAATTTAAATATTTTGCTTAAAAACTTGGAAACCAAAATAAAATACATTTGTATTTAATGAGGTTCAAATGTATGCGTTCATTCTATATCAAAATATTTTTTCAGTTAAAAAAAATTCATTTTATACAATTTTATTCAACTATGTAAATTACTTTGCTATAGAATAAACATATTTATTTCAGACTTATTAATTATTAAAAAAATACAAAATAATTTTGCTAGTAAAACTCTAAACTCCATAATTATATTTTAATACAAAACACAGTGAAATAAAACAATGAATGAATTTAAAAAGTACTCATATTTACATAAAAAAAGCATGATGTAAAACAAAAGTAGCAACAAAAATTCTAATAATATACAATCTTAAATCCCTTATAATAATTAAAATAAATTGATATTTTGTAATATACAAAAACGATTTTGAATTAAAGTATCACATTTTATTTTCCTAGAGGTATATATATTTACAAGTTATCACAAATAGGATTGAAAACAGTTACAAAAGTCAAAATTTTATATTCATTTTATGCCAAATGTAATTTATTATATATGTACACAGGTTATGAGAACCTTTTTCAATTTCTCCTTTTATACCGAAACATAGCTTAATCCTTAATTAGGGGCTTTATGCTCTCATCTAAATTGCCAAAGGGCCATTTTAGTATAGAGTCGTATAACACTCGTGAGAAGATAGAACTCTCTAATAGAAAGTCCCTGTAAAGTACTCAGTCTGGATAGGCTTACTTATAGGTAGGCAAGAGCCAGGCGTCTCTCTGTGATCTTGATTCTTTCTCAGATCCCTCGTTCCGTCGCTGGGACTTGTCCGCTCCGGGACCTGTTTCAGAGAATTATCAGGAACACCAAAGGTATGTCGAAGCTCTCCTCCTTCCCCACAAGTGCCTGCTATTTATACTAACCTTTCCCCCAACATCTGGCCTACAGTAATCTCCAGATCCATCTTTTAATGTCACTTTTTGACCTCTATTTCCAACCACTCAACCGATTCTAATCAGAACGAGTGAAGAGGCAATAAATTCTTCGAAAGCACATGGTGCATTCAGCAAGTGATTCCATTTAAATTCGAAAAATTACATTTATCATTAAGGACTTAATTGCCCATCACAAATCCTGTTTGCCGTTCCCACATTATATTCCAATCAGAACTAATTGACTGTTTTCGGATACTATGTTATTCCTGGAATTCAAACGTGGGAAATCAATCTCGTTGACTGCTGCAAAGATGTTAACGTCCATCGAAAATCTGGAAATAACTTGGGGGTTTCAAGCAATAATGGGGACGCTATATCCCCATCAATATCGCTCTTGGTCAAAAAGTTATGTCCAGCAGACGGAAGAAAGGGTCTTCATTTTAAGATCGTAAAATAGCATCAAGAATGAGATCCTCATTAAAAAGCTCATGGTTCGAATTTTATGACCAGTAGTAGACTGACACTTTAATTTCTATAAATACAAAATTGAACCTATATAAAACCCTAATCAGGGCCAATTGTTCTGTATGGTAGTGAATGCTGGGCCCTAATTAAGACAGAGGAGGAAAAGCTATTGATCTTTGAAAGAAATATTTTGAGGAAGATTTTTGGACCCATCCAAGTGAATAATGAGTGGAGGATTTTATTCAATCATGAAATCAATAGAAAATATAGCAAATACGGTGGGACCGATATTGTAAGAACTATAAAGGCATCACGAATAAGGTGGTTGGGCCACCTGTACAGATGCACCGATGCTTTTCCCACCAAAAAAGTGACACTCTCAAAAATCGAAGGGATTCGTCGTAGAGGACGTCCACCCACGCGGTGGCTGGACGATGTTGAAAAAGACCTCAAAATAATAGGAGTCAACCGATGGAGGGCTGTTGCGGCTAATAGAGTCAGCTGGAAGAAGATCAGCGAGTCAGCCTTGGCCTGCAATAGGCTGTTGAGCTTGTGAAGAAGAAGAAGAAGTAGACTGACACCCCACGGTAGAAAGGAATTATATGACCGAAAAATAGATAATGTTATTTACATCGTGTTTCTTTCCTGAAAACGAGAGACCATATACTGGTGGGAAAATTGAAATAGTTCTACCCAAATTTAACGAAAACTATCAATTTTCACTAAATTTGCCTCGCTTTTTTTTAATCAAGCATAGTAAGATTCGCAGTTTTCTCATTTATGATTTATCATGATATTAGTTTAAGAGGTTTCAAAATCAATATAGTTAAAATTTATTTTTTAAAATTCAATAATACTTTTTGTGTTATATACTTGGAAAAAAGATAAATTTATTTGCTATCCACTAATGTGCAATTATATCTTAGAACTTTATCAGGAATTTCATAGTAAATTTTAAACTGAAATTAATATTATATTAAAACATACTGCATATTTTTCATATGTTTAAGAAATTATTATATAAAATATGTTTCTTGATATTTTAATATTTACAGTTTTTTGAGTAACGATTCTATAAGAATATAAAGAAATAAGGTGTAATTTTTAAGGAAGTTTTATAAAAACATTTTTATCAAGGTCTGTAATATAAACCAAAACTGTAAGTTTTAAATATAGCTTGATATAAAACAGTTTACTTTTTTACTCCCCCATTTTACAATGACTTTGGTAAACAAAATCCTAGGATTTGCATTCATGCAAATTTTAATCTTATAATATTTTGAATATTCAATGTTATGAACAAAGTATATTTGGAAATTGATTTATCATAAATTCATTCAAATATCTCGTATATTTTTTTTCAAATCTTTAAATTATAATACATTACATACATATTCAAATGTTTGCTTCATGTCATCTAAATGGGTGCAGAGTTTACGTTACGTAGTTTCAAGATGTAAATATATCTCTGGCACATTTTCAAGAAAACTTGTAGCATATAAGGCAATATTCTCATTCTTATGATTTTTTAAATTATGTTGTAATAAATTTCAGTTCATTTATTTAAATAGAATTATATTATATTTTGTGCAGAAATTTATGCTAAAAGTAATTTTTTTTTTTTACGATTTAAACTGAATTTACCGACATAAATCTGAACTGAAAACTTGGTTTTATAAAAATAAAGGTAATTTTTCTCAATCTAATGTGCTGGCGTACATTTTAATTTAAATGCTTGATTCCCAGTTATATTATTTTGAGATAAGCTAGAAATACGTATTTTCTGATTAAAATTCTAAACGAAGTTTAATTTTTCTATAAAACTACTTAATATAACACATCTTAATTAATTTGCTTAAATGCAGCTCATTATGAATAATGAGCGAATGTTTTTTTATTTTTTAACAGGTACTTACATTAAAGAGTAAAATTCTATATTTGAAATACAAAAAGTTCTAGAAAATTCTCAGAATTCAGTGTTATTAATTATTTTCAAATATCTTTTCCTGTTTCCGAAAATCATCCCCCAATCATACCGTTTTAAATTTTTAATACGAATTGAAAGTATGCATTTTTATTTACGTGAACAATTTCCCCTAATTTTGTTTTCTCATTTTCAAAACAGCAATTTATGTGATTGTATAACTACCTAATTTTTAATGGTGAAAATATTTTTTAAGAGAAAATTGTTAAAATAAAAAATATTTAATTACTTTTAGAGATATTTTTTTTAAAAATTATCTTTAAAACTAAAATATAGTAAAAAAATTCCATTCACTTTTTGCTCAAGCCAATAGAGTAATTTTGGAAACAATGATCAGATTTAAAAAATTTAATTAAAATTAATTAAAAGTTAAAAAAATAATAAGAAAAATAAGTCAATAAATATGGAATAATATATAACAAGAATATCAGGCTTTTTTCTTATATTAAAAAGTGACATATTTAAAACACAAGTATAACCATTAAATAAATGTGCTACGATTATTGATTTTCCCAACTCATTTATTTTATTAACAAAAACGAAACAAATGAACTTGCTTTTTTTCTTCATTTCGCAATAGAAATTCATTATGTACCCTCTCCAGCCAACACCCTCTTCTAAAATACATGCATTTCTAGGGGGTGTTGCTTCAGCCCAAAGAGATTTTCTAATTCCCAAGAATCAAACTTCTATTTTCCAGTTAAACCAGCATCTCATTTCTCTTCTCCTGCCCACCCTTCCTATCATGGTAAGAGATTTCCCAAATCCTGAAACAATCTCCTAATTCGTCCGTCTGTATCGATGACATTGTTACTTGTACTCGCTCTGTCATTGGCTCTTCTGTACTTGTTACATTCAATCAAGTACACTTATTACTTTGTAATAAGCACGTACTCACTAATTATTTTGTAACAAGTACGTACTCACGTACTCGTTGATTACTTTGTAACAAGTACATTGTACCTGCAACTGTATGAGGATACTCAAACTCGCGCTGACTTTGTTACTGGAAGTACTGAGTATTTGGCAAAAAAAGTACTGATAACAGGTTGTTACATTCAAATACTGATTACAAAATATTTGTTATAGGTATTTCTTCCCATCCTTGCAACACTGATAGCAACTCCACGTGCAGTACAAGCGTCTCGAGCCAGAGCCCGGAGCCTCGGCATCCAGAAGATTTTGGCTATGATTCAGTGACTTGGCGATGTAAAGAAAGCGATAAGTTTCTCTGGCTAGGAAGTTTATTAGGGATGGGGCTTTCTTACTTTTTCTGTACTTAGTACGTACTGAGTACAGTTACTTTTAAAGTAACAAGTATTTTACCGATTACATTTCGTACTTGTTACAATTTCTTTTGTACTGCCATCTATCGGATTAAAATATAATGACAAATTGTTTAAAATTTTATTAATAAATTGAATAAAAACTAAATTAATAATAAATAAATTAATAATTAATTAAAACTAAATAAGTAGATCAATAATATTTTATATAAAACCATAAAAATATTTAATATAATTAATGTTAATTTAAATTATTATCATTTATAAATAAGCATTCACTTAAATATTAATGAAAAGATCTATAAAAATAATTCTTATTATTTATGCAACATTTCAGTAATGGCAAGTTTTTGTTTTTCCTGTAATGCTTTAATTTCTAGTATGAGGCAAAGAAATATAAACTGTTTATCTACAAACTGTTTTTTTTTTTTTTTTTTTTGTAAAAAAATTGTAAATTTCTAAATCTTCTTAAACGTAATTCATTCAATATAAAAATCATGACATTTTATTATTTGCATTTAGTTTCAGAAATTATATGTGTTATAAGTAAATTTTCCAATTATTCAATCGTAATTTTCAAAGACTTCCAATGTTAATTAAAATATAAAATTAGATGAGATAATATAATTTCAATTTTTCAACTTAATCAGCTTAATTTTTTATTAGAATTTAGTAAGACTTTCCAATTATGTAAATGAATTTTTATAATTAACTTGTAAATATTTTGCAAAGAATTGTAAAGTGGGAAGTTGAATCAATTACAAAGAGGTTTTATTTTACATTAAACAAAGAGGTTTTACTTACAAAATTACAGCAATTAATCAGAAAAATCAACAAAAATTTAATTTCCTTTATTTCTCTATAATTAAACATTAACGAGACAAACATAGTAAAATTTTTTATGTACAATAGATAATAATTTTTGTTATAAAAGACGTTTACTTGTTTATATTTTTATGTAGTAGATAAACCAGTTTTTTCTAAAATAAAAATTGCAATAACTCACATATCTTGTTTCAGTTTCCTGAAACTTAATCAATTTATGGTTAAATAAAGTAGCTTTGCAATTAAAACTATAGTTTTCATTATTAATATATTAACATAATTAATATATTAATAATGTTTAAGTAAACATAATTATTTTATGTTAGATATAGTTGAATAAAATTTCAATAACTATCAAAAAATGTAAATTAGTTTTACCAATAATCTAAATGTTATAATGTATTAAGGTAAAATATTGCGAACAACGTTTAATAAAAAATGGAGGAACAAAAATACATACATTTTATTTACATCAATCCATAATTTAAGAAATAAACATGACAGTAACACATGATGGTATAAATAAAGATAAGGTAAAAATTAACTTAATTAAAGTTTTTTTTCATTTCGAATTTTTAAACTAAAATGAATAAACTACCTTCTTTAGTTTTAAATCAACATTCTCCTTATCTGAATAAAAATAAATCGTATGGTAAAAAATACAAAAGAACAAATTTTATAAAAGTTTAAATTCTGTATATTTACAGTAAAATATAGTGAAACTAAAACATGGTTGAATAAAAAATAAACATATTTATATGGAATTATAATAAAAAATATGCATAGTAAAAATAACAATGGAAGTATGCAAGCAGATTTATATAATTTAAATATTTTTTTAATTTAAGAAATCTGACCTTATTTAAGGTTTAAATAAATATGTTATATATGTTCATAAAATAAAATTTTTAAAAGAAATGATAACAAAAATAAAGGTTAATAAAAATTGCTAAATACATAACAAGAATATCATGCTTTTCTTATATTTAAAAAAACGTCATATATTTGAAAAAGAACTACAGTCACTGAAACGAAATAAAAGTACATGCGTATTTTATTTCGCAATTTAAATTCATATCTCCCTCTCCAACCCAAAGAAATCTTTCAATTCCCAAGTATCCCTCTTCTATTTACCCAGTTAAACCAACTGTCATTTCCCTTCGCCCACCCAGCCTCCCTACCATAAGAAACTACCATAATCTCATTGTCACAAATCGTAATACTTTTTAGAGTTTTAATCCTTTATTTAAAGCACAACATTGAATTTCACTGCACAAATACAAATAACTATTTACAAGGAATATTTAGAACGGCAGACATAGCCAGAAAACGTAACATGTTTTAAATCCGTAATCGAAACTGAAATAGTAAACAGAATGAAGAAGTTGCCAAACCTAAAATTATAATTAATAGAAATACAAGCACATGAAACACTAACAGGAAGTTTTGATAATACAATGACAGTGGCAACATTCTCCCACCTTTTGTATTGCGTATAAACATTCACATTGCAATACAAAACGTCACTTACAAAAAATAATAACGAAAAGAAAATGTTATTCTTAACACACAGAAAATTAGTCATTAGAATAGTTCACAAGTCCAATCGTTTCACAGGAACAACTCTTCGACCTAAGCGGGTTTTCTTAATAGCCTGTGATTGTTCTTCCCGATGCTCATCAGCTTGTGAAGACGTCTTATTCGAATTAGTGGACCCGCGGTTGTTATCACCAGTAATATAAGTGTCATTTTCTATATTTTCAGGTAGGACTTCTGATATTTCAGTCGGACTCATTTCTAAGGGATAGATTCTTTGTATCGGTCGAATGATTTCTCCATTGGCTGTACGTAATTTAGCGACTCGCTCGATGTTATCTTTACCTTTAAATAGCTCAATAACACGTCCCAAAGGACAGTTTAAACGTTTCGCATTGTCTGAACCAATGAGAACCACATCTCCAGGGGACAAGTTATGTCTTTTCGATGGTAACCTTTTATTTCTTATAAGTTCTGCCAAATATTCCTTTTGGAACCGTTGGCGTAATTGACAGCGTAAGATTTGTAAGTAACGAACGCGTTTGCGCAGATGTTTTGCGTCTACAATGTCCAAGTCGACAGTTTCATTTCCCTTTATATCTTGTATGAAGTCTGAAGGTTTGATAGCCCTCAACTCATTTGGATCATCATAAAGGTATGTAAGTGGACGTCCATTGACTATACTTTCACATTCGCAAAGCAAGGTAACCATTTCTTCGTACGTTACACAAGCCCGTCCTAATACTTTCCTCAAAAGCTGTTTAACGATGCTTATCATTCTCTCCCACCAACCTCCATACCATGGCGCAGCTGGTGGATTAAAATGCCATTTGATCTTTTGAATAGCACACTCAGCAATAATTTCCTCCCTTTTAATAGTGTTGAGAGCTCTGGACGTTCCCAAAAAATTAGTTCCGTTGTCTGAGTACATGACAGAATTACGTCCTCTCCTAGCAAAAAATCGCCGCATAGCTTGCATAAATGCTTCGGTGGATAAAATGGTCACTAATTCTAAGTGTATAGCACGGTAAACTGCACATGTGAAAATCACGATCCAAGCTTTCTCACCTCTTTTCAAGAAAATAGGGCCTGCTAGATCAACTCTGGTCACTTCAAACGCAGCAACGCGATTGATTCTATCAACAGGAAGTGGAGCAGGAACAATTGGCACTACAGGCTTTGATGTATGCTTCTTACATATTACACACCTTTGCAATACTTCCTTAACAATCCTTCGGCCCCGAGGAATCCAAAATCGTTCACGTAGATGAGACAAGGTAATTTGTACTCCAGCATGATGAAGTTCTTTAAGAGTATAATCAATGAGTCTCCTCACAATTGGATGATCTGGTAGAACAATGGGTCTAACAAAGTCCTCTGGATCTTGTCCAAGAATTAGTCTTGATCGAACCTTCAATACGTTATTTTCTTCGTAAAACTGAATTGTTTGGGTATACTTTTCCCGTTTATCTGATGGCCATTCTGATTGGATTACTCGTATCAGAGCTTCTTCGGCTCTTTCAATTTCTTCGTACGACAGTTCCTTTGTCAACTTATGAGAATTTACTCTGATATTCTGGCAAAATCTCAATATCCAAGCAGTCATGCGAATGATCCTGGGATAACTGGAAAAGTATAAAAATCTTTCTCCAAAATTTTCTTTTGGTTCTACGTTCAGGCTCACGACAACAGTTTTTCGACGTTCTACCATTGCCTCTTCAGGTAGGATTATCTCTTTGTATGGCCAAGCGTCTGGGCCTTCATAAAGCCATTTTGGACCCTCCCACCATCGACTCTGTAAAAGTTCAGACCAATTACACGAGCGTGAAGGTAAATCTGCTGGATTTATATCTCCAGGGACAAATCGCCAATCTTCTACATTTGTCAGTTTTCGTATTTCTTTAATCCTGTTACCCACAAATGTATTCCAGGGTTCTGAGTTATTAATCCATGCTAATACTATCATTGAATCAGTCCAAAAATAGGTCTTCAGAGGCAAGTTCAAAGCTTCTAATATTGTCGATGCAATTCTAGCTCCAATGGCAGCTCCTAAAAGCTCCATACGTGGAATTGTAGGCCTCTTAACGGGAGCTACTCTAGTTTTTGCTGAAACCAACGAGACTCTCACTTCCTGGTCCAATTCACATCGCAGGAAAGCACAGCAAGCATACCCATATGCAGAAGCATCTGTAAATATGTGCATGGTAGCATTTTCTACACTTCCAATCAGTATTCTACGAGGAATTCTACATTTATCAATGAGATCTAAATGTCTAGCCCAACGCCGATAGCTTAGTAGCATATCTGATGGTAATTCATCGTCCCAATCTAATTTGTTGCACCAGGCTTTTTGGAGTAGAAGTTTTGGTAAGAGTGTCGCAGGTGAAGTGAAACCAATAGGATCATAAATACTATTAACTATAGAAAGTAGTTTTCTCTTTGAAACAATTTCATTGCATCCAGTGTCAGTTTGATGATTAATGCAATATAGCTCATCAGTTTCTGTATCCCACTTTATGCCAAGAACGCTTTGACTTTCCTGATCTTCAATTCCAGTGTGAGCCCAACATCTTAATTCAAAATATGCTGCATTCATTATTTCCATAGCTTGTTTCTTGAATTGTTCTAATTCTTCTTGGATTTCAACACTGATTGTTAAATTGTCAACATAGAAACCATGATTAAGTTTATCCACTGTCGTCTGAAGAGATTCAATTTGGTACTCAGGTGAACTAAGATGGTGACGAATGCTGGCATTCAAGAGAAATGGACTCGAAGTTAGTCCGAAGACAACTCGACAATGTCTGAAGAACTGTAATTTTGATCTATCCTCAATATTCCACCACAAGAATCTCAAATAATCACGATCCTCAGGTCGGACACTCAACTGTAAGAAAGATTGTTTTATATCAGCTATAACTCCTATTGCTCCAGTACGAAACCTTAAAAGGAGGGGGTAAATCTGCTCTGAAAGACTTGGTCCAACACTTAAACATTCATTCAAAGATGCGTAACCTGATCGTTTGAAGGAAGCATCAAATACGGGACGAACTTTAGTTGTAGTACTTGATGGTTTAATGACTGGCCTATGGGGAAGGTAATGGCCGGGTTTCGAAATTTCATTTTCTGGTATAGATTCTATAATGCCATCCCTTTGCCATTGTCTCAAAACATCATGGTAAGCCTCGAAAATATTTTCTTTTAGTAAACGTTTTGTTACTGAACGCAATCTCGATTCCGCAACATCATACATATTATACACAGGTGGATGGCCAGTCAACCAAGGTAAGGCGACTTCGTATCTGTGATCCTTTCTCTTAACTGTTTCTTGAAAATGGACTAAAGTCTCTTCTTCCAACAACTTCACAGCTTTATGTTCTGTGGGTTCGACAATACCTAAATTTTCTAATTCTCAAATCTTAGGTATTTCAAAATTTTGTAAACAAAAGGTTACCATGTTTACTGTAGTTGTCTTCTTCTCACTTCCCAGAATACTCCATCCAAGGCTAGTTTCAATAGCAGATATACCTGATTTTAACACTTCGATTCTTCCGGTTAGTATTCTTCCAAGTACATCAGCCCCAAGCAGCAATCTTATAGGAGGATCTTCTTCTCCAATATCAGTTAAGACGATGCCATGATTTTCAAGTTCAGCTAGCAAATGCTTATCACGTACTCTTGGCAGCATTGTGCAAATTTTTGGCTGATCAAGCACTGACACTTGGCAAGAAAACTCTTTATCGATTCTTTCAAGGTTGATTAAATAGCGATAATGATTAGCTTCAGGAGTTCGTCCTCCTCCAAATAAACCTTGGGATAAAACTTCCTTCCCTGTAGGTGAAAGTCTAAGTTCTCTTGCTAAGTCCTTTTCTATGTAAGAAAGATGAGAACCGTCGTCCAATAAAGCTCGTACATACTGACTTCTTCCTCCATTTTTCAATCGTAAAACAAGAGTTTTCAAATAGATCGGTTTTGTAGAGGAAGGAATCGTAAAGAGTGTGGTTATAGTTTCTTCCTTCTTATCTTTCTTAGGAGGAACATTACTTCTAGAGTTAGGCAAATCAGGACATAAAATTGAAAACAGGCTTTTCTGAATTAACTACTTCTTTTTTAACCTTACTTTGGCACCCAAATCCAGATCTTGCTAAATTAATCATTTCTTCGCCATTAACTTCCTGCCTTAAGAAAGCCATAAGATTTTCCAAAGATCTTTGACTGTTTTCTGGAAGCCCTGCGTCTTTATTCAAAATGCTGGATGTTCTATGCCTCTCCCAAGCTCTCAACACATCCTCAGGAAGGCAAGATTCCACTAGAGGTGATAAAAAATCTGCAAACTTATCTTTAGATCTACCTAACGTGTCTAACGCTCGTAGATGCGACTTTAATTGATCATATAAAGTTGTTAAATCAACACACTTCCGTCCACTAACGGCATTTTTCATTACCATCTTAAGTAATTCTCTTACGTAAACTTGAACTAGTAGATCTTTTCTCCCGAATCGTTCCTTGAGTAACTCAATTGCTTCAGGATAATTTTCAGCCGTAGGTGGGAAACTCCTTACTAAAGTGTCAGCTCTAGTTCCGGGTACAATCGCCGAAAACAAATATTGGAATTTGTCTTCAGGTGGCATGTCTTCATCTTCGTGAATTCTAGAAAACTGACTCCAGAATCCCAAGAAAGATTTTATATCGCCATCAAATTTCTTTAATTCTAACTTAGGCAAGCGATATTTTCGATCACAAGATGATTTAACCGATTGTGAATCAGTTTCGTTTTCGAAGTTTTCAATCTTCGATCTCAATGATAAATACCGATTCTTATAAATTTCGGCCTCACTAAAATCTTTAGAATACATATCATCTTTGTTTTCATTAAGCAACAGCTCAGAAATAGATTCCTGTGTCGTATCTAAACGTTGAAATTTATCAGTCAATTGCGTATTTAATTCACGAAGTTTAATAACATCTACTTTCGATTTCGTAATTTCCTCATCAATAGTCTTTGCAGTGATCGTCAATGCTGTGCGTAAAGCTTTTCGTTTCAGTTTCAATGCTTCCATAATTAAAATACTTAAAGAAAGCAATCAAATCTATAAAATAATTTCGTACCTTGTTTATAGATTTCCGTTTAAATGTTTAGAAGCAGTCGTGTCCACGGACGCCAGATGTCACAAATCGTAATACTTTTTAGAGTTTTAATCCTTTATTTAAAGCACAACATTGAATTTCACTGCACAAATACAAATAACTATTTACAAGGAATATGTAGAACGGCAGACATAGCCAGAAAACGTAACATGTTTTAAATCCGTAATCGAAACTGAAATAGTAAACAGAATGAAGAAGGGCTAAACTGAGTATTACGGACAGAACTCGCGGAGCGCGAAATCTCGCCAAAGTCTTATTCGCGAAGTGCGAAAAGTCGCCAAATCTAGATTTTTCTTACATCGCCAAATTTATTCTCCGTGTCCAAATTAAATCTCCGTGATTCAATTGACATTGAATTGACATTGAATCACGGAGAACGTGAATCATGGAGAACGTGAATCCCGTGAACATTGAATCAAGGCAAATTGAAAATGTCAAAATTCTAATTTTCAATTTTGACATTTTCAATTTGCAAGCCATTGTATGAGTAATCTGTTAAATCAATCGCGCCTTGAAATGGAGACTATGAATTTGCGAGAAATACATCGTTTATGTGATAAAGGTGAAAAAGAAGTGCTTATGTGGTGTATGAATGTTGGATTAATTTCTAAAAATTATTTATGTTGCAAATGTGGTGCGGAAATGAAACTTGTTGACAGAATGGATTTGAGTGATAAGTGTGAATGGAGATGTTATGTGAGTGGTAAGGATACGCATGATGTAAGAAGAAGTGTTCGAAAGGGATCTTGGTTTTCCCAGGGACGATTGCCTGTGAGTGTGTTGTTAGAAATGCTGTATATGTGGGTAAACGAGTTGTCAAATAAATTTATATGTAAGGAGTTGAAAGTGTCAAGTCATGCGGTGGTTGACTGGAAAAGTTTTTGTCGTGAGGTGTGTGTGGAAGTGTGTATGAAAACGAATGAAATGATCGGAGGGCATGGTGTGATTGTGGAAATAGATGAAAGTAAATTCGGAAAGAGAAAGTATAATAGAGGTAAGAAAGTTGATGGAAGGTGGGTGTTTGGAGGTATCGAAAGAGAATCTGGAAGGTGTTTCATGAAAGTTGTTGCATGCAGGTCGAAAGAGGTATTGTTGCGAATCTTGAGAGAGAATGTTTTGCCTGGTAGTGTAGTTATATCCGATTGCTGGAAAGCCTACGATTGTTTATCTGATGAAGGCTTCCAGCACTTAAAAGTAAATCATAGTCTGCATTTCAAGGACCCTGATTCAGGCGCACATACGAATACGATTGAAGGGACGTGGAGTGCTATAAAAAGAAGCCTAAAAGGAACCCGGCAGGTAGGTGATCAATTTGACTCCTATCTTGCCGAGTATATATGGCGGAAAAAGCACTCCGCGTCCAGCGATATTTTTAAAGACTTCATTGATGATGTTGCGAAAGTTTACAAACCTTTGAATAAAGATCCAGATCCACAAAATGATAAGGAAAACAAAGGAAACTGAAGGTAAGATTTAATTATAATTATTTTTTGGTTTCTGGCTTAATTGGTTAATTTTGAAACTATAATTTTTAAGGAATAGTTTTAATTTTTAAGAATTTTAAGGAATTGTTTAAAAATAAACTATAATTTTTTAATATATTAAAATGTAATTTTTAGTGTAAATGTTCGACGTAATGTATAAAATTGTTAAACGAAATATGAAAATTTTCACTTTTATGTCCTATTGATTTGTATCATTCTATTTAAAATCACAGGTTTTTTTAAAAAAATTAATTTTGAATTCATTAAAATATTTTAATTATTAACTTTTTAATATTTTTGTTAATTTAATCACATTCCCTTCAATTTCGATTCTGAAATATTTTTAAATAGAAACTTAATTCTTAATACGATTGCTGTTTTTATTTACTGTTTTAAGACGATTACTATTCAATATACGTATATTTAAGACGATTACTATTCAAATTGACAGAATGATTGGTAATTGCGCTTGATCGGGAAACACTCCCGCCGTTTTTAACGCCATTTTTTTCCTCCCATCATCGTTTATAGGTTTCCAGAAACTCCCGCCGTTTTTTGGCCGCCATTTTTCCCAATTTTGGCACAGTTTTTGGGTTGCCGATTCGGCCTACCCTTGGCGATATCCTGTACTTGGCGAAAAAAAATCGCCAAAATCGCCAAACTCCGTCCGTAATACTCAGTTTTACCTGAAGAAGTTGCCAAACCTAAAATTATAATTAATAGAAATACAAGCACATGAAACACTAACAGGAAGTTTTGATAATACAATGACAGTGGCAACACTCATAATTCATCTGTTTGCATCGATATATCGATGATATTGTTACTTGTACTCGCTCTGTCATTGGCTCTTCTGGTACTTGTTACAGAAGAGCCAATGACAGAGCGCAATGTACACTTATTACTTTGTAACAAGCAAGTGCAAAGTAATAAGCAAGTACAAAGTAACAAGCAAGTACAAAGTAATAAGCAAGTATAAAGTAACAAGCAAGTACTCATGTACTTGCTTGTTACTTTGTAACAACCACGTACTCACGTACTTGCTTGTTACTTTGTAACAACCACGTACTCACGTACTCGCTGATTACTTTGTAACAAGTACGTGCTCACGTACTCGCTCAGTCTTAGAAACTGGTCAACTACATTGTACCTGCAACTGTCTGAGGATACTCGAACTCGCGCTGACTTTGTTACTGGAAGTACTGAGTATTTGGAAGAAAAAGTACTGATTACAGGTTGTTACATTCAAATACTGATTACAAAATACTTGTTACAGGTATTTCTTCCCATCCCTAAAGTTTATTCTCATTGTTAAACATGGCGGATTTCACAGCTACGCTTTCCGTTTTCCTTTAGAAAAATGTATCGATTTAGTATTGATATATTTTTATAAATATAACAAATTATTAGTTAATTAATTCATCGGGAATATAATTTCTTTGTATTATAAAAACAATGGATGTGTGTGTATTGCGTTTACATGATCTTTTCCTCTCTAAGGATTAAACGACTTAGTATTGTTATATTTTCGTAAAAACAAGAAAGAATTTGTTTATTAATTCATTGTGAATATAATGTCTATGCATTATTCGAACTATTAATTATTTATTCATAAATAATTTACTATTGTTTATAAATATGTAAGTTGTTATGTTTATTAAACAGATTATGCATAATCAAACATAAACCCTTTTGACATTATTGCAAACAAAGTAGCTGAAAAATATTTTATACGAAGTTTCTACTTAAGAAAGAATTTTATTTTTTGAAATTTATTTAGCTTGTTTGCAATTTTGATTTATCTAAAGGAAGAGAAGAATTGTAGTTAATATTATATGATTCATTGTTTCTTTACAAAAATGTTTCTCCTAATTCAGATTCTTTATTTTAATCACCGTTCAAATTCATCACCATCATGAGAACAGTATATTTTTTCATCAAGTACATCCTCACTGAGTACCTTCTGTTGAAATAGTTTGCTTCGAGAACTCATCTCTTTCATTTTCAGTTAATTTTATATTTGTACACTATTCTTTAGAAGTAAAACGGCTAACAAGAATAGGAAAATATTCTGGAGCTCAAAATTGAGCTGCTTATGAAAAAGGTTTTGAAGCAATATGTGTGGCTTTGGGCACGGAGTCATCCGAATGTTGTATGAATTCTGAGAAATTTAGTGAAAAAAATTTATTTAGTTTCACTCTCAGTTTTTTACATACGATATTTTATTCCCATTTATATTTATAATATCTTTATTAAAACACAAAAATGAATGAAAACACAGAATGAAATGTTATACTGAGTGTCTTTTTATTCATATAAATGAAATTTATAAATTTTCCCTTTTTTAAGAATATAAATCTTTTTGTATTTCAAATAAATGAGTCGCATTCTTAAATTGAACTACAGATGTTCAATATTTACAACTTGTGATATATCTTATTTTGAATTTTTAATTTAAAAAATAGACAATGTACACACTAAATAGCAAAATATTTTTTATTCAGCGGTTTTTTATTAAAATTTATATTACATACAAAGTTTATCAAAACAAATCATGTGTGCAAAAATGCTTCAAACAATTTTTATTTTGAATTAACAGATACTTTAATTTTGGCTTTGGAAAAAAAACTTGAGATGCTAATTTATAATTAAAGCATGATAGTGTCAAAAACAATTTAGTCAAATTAATTTTATCATGGGAATACAGAAATACGAAGGAAACGTGATAATGCAATTCACACTTCTTTGTTACTTTCATATTATCACATCCACCTTATCTGCGAAAAAATAAATGTCTTCAGCACCATATAAAATACAAATAATGTTGTCATCTATTTCTATTTTAAATATGGTGCTAAGATATAAGCAAACTATTCCGCTTTTCCTTCATATTTCGAAAAAATATTAAAACTTGCAAACATATATCAACAAATCGACTAACACGAACCTCGTTTCAAATTAGACCGGGGATTAGTAAAACATAGGGTTACTAATATTAAGTCTAAACAATAGTCACATTATACACCGCCAAATTATTGCAAGTACTCTCTTCAAGTGCGCATGCGTTAGAATTCCCATTTGGAGCCGACGTTCCGGGCCCGGTCTCGAGACGCTTGTACGTGCAGTATCCTGGGAAGCGTCGTTGCAGTGCATGTTATCTTCGCTTCCCTATAGAACAGCAGCGGGAAGCACTATCGATAACTCAGGCAAAGAAGTTGTAGGTACTCCATTGATATTCTTTCTGGCATAACAGTGCTATTTTCGATAGCACTCGGTTCTTCGATAACATACAATGGTTAGATACATACAAATAAATTTTAAGCTAACGCATACGGTGATGCCAAACCAGTAAATCATTGAAATGATCTTTGTTCAATTGTGTAAAAAAAAAAAAACGCTTTTTAATTAAAAGAAAATTATTAACATATTTTATAATTCAATAACTAACACATATATTATCAAATAATTAACTTAAGAGCTGTAACTCTTGAATATAAAAAAATTCACATTATTTACACAAATGTTACTTACCGACGCTGACAGGCGAATGAAATAAAAAATGGCGGAAACAAATCTGAATTCAATACGCCTGCGCGGTATTTAAAACTAACGGGGGTGGCGAGATTGAATTCAATAGCCGAGGACTTGTTCTATCGAAGAAAGGTTTACTTTTCTTATCCGCTAGTAAAGTAAGTTGACCCCTTAAAAGAAAATTATCTGTGAAATGTAAGGGAATAGTCTTAAATATATATGAAACCATGTTACTTTCAATAAAATATCTCCTCTTAAGTAAAATCTTGAAATAAAACTTTCTTTGTGGTCGTAACTTTCGTGACCTGCATTAGGCTTAACTATTTGTATGTATCCAAATATCTTAATTTGAGTAAATAAAAAACAACGATGTTTTAATTTCTCATACGCATTTGGAATGGCAAATTTAAGTTATATATGATCTAGAAATTTTAATTTTGGTACTTCAGTGACTATTCGTAATGAATACTGTTAATTTTTATTTACATAAGTTTATATTCTTAACACTTATTTTAAAGAGTATATTTTGAGAAGTAATTTTGCTTGTATTGTAACGTAACTGCTATAAATTGTTTGTTAAGTTTATTATTTCTATATTTCTACTTAATATGTAAATAGTAGAAATTTTGTGATTTGAAATAATATAAAGAAGTTCTAAGGATAATATGTAATGTTATAAATTTTTTTAAGTCTTTCGTCCTTAGGAAATCTTACAAAATCACATCTATCTCGTTCGCTATTATGTTTACAGTCAGGATCAAAACACATAACCAAATAAGACTATTGAACATGCCTCATTTTCAAGTGCAAAATTCTTTGACAGATTTCCCATTTTGTAGCTAAATACAGAACTGTATAAAGGATTGGACATTCTCCAAACTGAGTTCTGCAAATTACAAAGTACTTTCCTCTCAAAAGAGACACTGGATGAACTAAGAGCAGATGCATTGATGGCAGCTTGATGGCAATGAGAAAAATTAGTTTGAACAAAAAAAAAATGCCTTCCAATATTTCCCAGTTTATGCATACAATTTTAACTGTTATACATTCTAATGCAGACTGTGAATGGATGTTAGTCATAAAAAATAAATGACAAATTAAGATCTTTTTCTTTCACTTCTGAAAGTTTTATTATAGCTAAATATTTTCAAAATGAGAAGAAATGTTTTGAACAGTTGTTCATCAATGCATCTCTAAAAATGCTAAGTCAGCAATGTATGAAAAAAAATGGATTGTCATGAGTTATTTGAATTTAAATGTATTACATATTTTATGAACAAAGTATTTAATTTTTATATTCTATGCAGTATTTGTGACTGAATTAAATTTAGTAATGTATTTTATGTAATTTTAAAAGTTTAATGTTTATAAATTATACATTAGTGTAGTAAAAGTTACTCTAAACATTTATGTCCCAATATTTATTTTATATTTTTTTACATGTATTATATTTTATTTTTCATATTTCTTTTATGAGATGAATATTTTATTAAGATTAACAACAATTTAATTCATAACATTCCCAGAATGTATAATCTGAAGATTAAAACTGTCTTTTTGTGGTACTACCATTTTGAACTTTTTGTTTCAAGTAAAAATTGCCACTGATAGTGTCTCAAGTTTTTTTCCCCCATGGTTGTCAGGTATGTAATAAATACATGGATTAAAAATCAATCATGTCTTGAAGAATTATTGACATTGGTCGTATGATACAGATTTTATGGCTTCCAAAAACTCATCTACAGTATTCTTTAAAGGATTTCTAGCCCCATATGCCCTCCACAAGGTATGAGTAAAATTAATGACACTATTCATACCCTGAAGTGATTTTTTATTTGCTATCCAGATGCATTCGATGATATTTTATGAACACTTGTATCTGGGTCTTACAACTTTCAAAATAAATTTCAAGTAATACATTTTAAAATTAAAAAAAAATTCACTTTTGAAACTTATAAAATTCAATTAACTTTTAAAATAGTTTTTACAATATAAATAAATATGAAATCAATAAATTTTAAAACTAAATTATTCACTTCATGTGCTAAAGTTGCAGTTAAAGTAAAAGAAAACTTGTGAAAAGCTTCAAAGTTTACTAGCACTCCAAGCAAATGTTGTGTATGTATGTATATAATCATATCATAAAAATACAAGAAAAAGTGAAACAATAAACGATAGTTTGGCGCACATTTATTATTGTAATGTCTTGTAGAATTTAGCTAATTCTCTTACTTGCATGAAAGTTTTTCATGCTTTAAATATTAATAAAAAGATAAATTAAATGATATTTTTTAAAGCTTTTTACACATAAATGTTTTCTCTGAGTTAAATTATTGTTGCAAAAAATCTTTGAAACAAACCATTTATAACAGTTTAGTAAAAATGAGTAAACTAATGTTTGTAGAATAAGTATTTAAAAGTCATGACTAATTTATTTGTAGTATCTGGTATTTTATTTAATATGAAATTACATCTTTTTATAGATTATAAACAATGGATTTTCAACATCGTGCTGGATGTAAAACTGGTACTGGTGGTGTGACATCATGGTCAGAAACCAATCGAGATCGGCGAGAACGACTTCGACAATTGGCCTTGGAAACTATAGATCTCAATAAAGATCCATATTTCATGAAAAATCATTTAGGTAAAAAATCTAAAGGGCAATAGATTTAATTTGTAACTTTTTAAAACCATTATATTGCTCTAACATAATTGTATTTATATTTTTTAAAATGAATTTTATTTATTTGAAAGCATTTTAATTAAATAGGCACTTCTTGGTACTATGTTATGTAATAGAGTACATAATTCTCTTATTTGCTGTAATAGTATCTCATATTTTTTCCAATTTAATTTTACACTTAGAAATTTTAAGCTTATTAAAACTACTCAACAATTGACAAATATTTTGAAATTAAATTTTCCTTTTGTTTCATTGTAATAAATGTATACACTAGTAGTACATGGCAGAAGGTTGCAATTAATGTGTATAACAGTAGGTTACAATTTAAATGTAATTTACTGATGAAGTATTATTTAAATTGGTAAAACGATATATTTTTTATGGAAAAAGTGCAGAGCATATAATTATAAAAAATAGCTAACAACAATGAATGTATTTCAATTATTCTAATTTATCTTAGAAAAGTAAAATTAAACATTTATCATATTTAGCACAACATCTCAGAAAAGGTCGATGCTTTCTGTTGAAGAGTTATTCTAGATAATCTTTTTAATTGTATTCTGCCAGTTTCTCATCCCAATTACTTAAGAATTTGATTCAACAAAATCAAACTTTTAATCAAAATCTTCAACTTTTCCCACCAGTGAAGTGCTTTGTAACAAAAAACATTTACTGGATGTATTCTAATAACATAGGATGTTGAATTCATTGTTTTAACTTTAATACTTTTAAAAATATCAAATTGAAATTTTGAACTATCTCAAAATTAAAATGTATAAACTATAGCCCATTTTTTTAGTGTTGATGGGGGTGCTTCTGAGTTTTTGAATAATTTTAAGATTGACCGACTTAATGCCAGTTTATAAAGAAGCTTCGTTTTTCTTGAGAAAAAATTGGACTTCATTAAAGGATGGAATCTGATGAAAGTTTAGCTAGAATTGATCCTTTCTTGTGTAGCTAATGAAAGCAAATTTTATAATGATTGAATTTGAATGTCTAGAAAACACCATTAATAAGTAAAATGACCCAATTTATAAATTAATAGTGCTTTCTGGACAGACTTGTATTAGTTTTAAAGCCATTTGTTGTCAATAATAAGTTTTTTGTGGGTTAAATACTTTCTTTATAGTAAGGATTTTCTTTTTAATGTTATTTAAACTTCAGTCTAAAAAAAATCCAAATATAGTGGTGCGAGTTAATGATTTTGGACTTTTATAAGTTGCTCTAAAATTCAAGATAATTAAATTTTTATTAAATAAAATGTTTTCTCTATTTAATTATTCAGGAATTCTGTTTGATTTCCAGTTGGCTTATGCAAAAGGAATTCTTTCTAAGTCTAAAAATATTTCTCATTATTTGATGTACATAAGTAAAATATTTTCATTTAAAATTTATTTAAGGTTTCTGCAATGGGAAATTAATAATTTTTCAGGGCCCTGAATTTCTTGTAGTTTTGAGTTTGTCTAATAAAAAATTGTAAATAACTTATTCTTTAATTTCTTTAAAAAAATTTTTAGGTACTTTTCTGTTTCGCCGGCGCAAATATCGCAGAGCGAAAATTAAGTTGCCAATTGGCGACAACACAGTATACACATAAAATTTTTTAAATCATGTTGTTTTACATAAAAATTTTTTTTAATTAATTTATTTAACTGTTGTTTTTGCGTTCACGCTATGCGTGAAATGATAGATGCCAGAGCCTCAATTTATTTACTTATTATATTCGATTGCAATTTATCGGGTGATGTATATTTCAAAATCTTAATTTTTTTAAAATATTTTTTTAAGTGAATTTTTTTACGATTATTATTTTTTAAGGTATATTTTAAAATCCGATTTTTTTCTAGAGAGATTTTATGAAATTATTAAATTTGTATACATATTAACATACCATAAAATTATAAAATGGGGGGAAAAAGAGTGGAAATAAAGTCGTTGACAGTAAAAGGCTGTCACATGTTTTGGAAACGTAGCAGTAAAAGGTTACCAGCGGAGATGTTCCTTCTATTGCCGGTTGTATCATTTTTGGCGACTTTATCGCCTGTGCCGGCGAAACGGAAAAGTACCATTTTTTATTTTGAAAATATCAATTTTGTGATTTTTGAAGATAGTTATAATGAAGTATATATATATATATATATATGAATTAAAGCAATAGTGTGTGTGTGTTTTGACCACCCTACTAAGTATAAGCAAAACTAAATAATAGAAAAAGTGTAGTTGCCTGCTAAACAAATTTGCCAATGTTGTAAAATTATTCACAAACAGATAATATCAAATATATTAATTATAACTTTCTCTCTAATTTCTTGAAAATGATGGATTACCAATTGTTAGGTATATTTATTTGTGTACATATAATTTATGGAAGGGAAAAAAGTTACTTATATTGTGTAGTAGATCTTTAATTAAAATACTACCATTTTCTAACCTAAATAGCTGTTATCTTGAATTTCAAAAGCCATTTCCATTTACTTTTAAGTACTTTGAATCTGCTTTGATTGCTATTGTATGAGAAACTAAGCTTAATAAACAATTGTGTAATGTTAAATCATCTTTTTGAAAAGAAATGTATGCTTATGTCAGTTAGAGCTAGAAGAATAATTAGTTTAAATCTGTGCCATTACAATTCCTGAAGTCTTATTGTGTGAAAGTATTATTTTATAAAATCAACCAATAGAAATTGAATTTTATTTTTAAACTGAACTTTCAAAAAAATTTAGATTGGTGCATGATAGTAATCTGGGGACTTTATTTTAATGTAAAATTTTTATATTAAAGGAAAACCTGTGTTATTGTATCATCTATTTTCCATTTAAAATTATCACTCCAAACTTAAATAAAATTCTTATTATTTATGGATTTTTATTTTAAAAAACACGACAATATAGAGGCAGTTCATTAAATTTTTATTTTCAAGTAATAAATTATTATTGATTTTCGCAATTCTTAAACCGATTAGTAATTTAATTATAAAATTTTCTTATTCCTAAATCTAAAAAGTTTTGCAATTCTCTATCTAATATAAATTTTAAGTTTTAAAGCAAAAGCATAAAGAATAATTCCTTCTTAAAAAACTTAAAATTATAAATTTACAACCCTTTTTTTTATAGTAGTTAAATCCACTGCTGAATTTCATTTATCAGAAGTTTCCCTATTTTTAAATAAATACACAAGACCAATTTTTAACTTTATTTAATTTCTTTTCTTTTTATTTTAAATGATTTTTAGAGAATATATGCCAACTCTTTCTGTGTTTCTTTTGTTTTCTTAATTAATTTAACATGCACAATGAATAACCATGTTCATATGATCAAGTTTATTTGTTTATAGTTTATATATTTTAAATAATAACTAAATGCAACACTGTTGTTTTGTGCATTGGTACAAGAGATTAGAACTTGCAAGATTTCAGATTGTATATTGATAGCTCTTCCCAGTGGGCTTGCACAATACTGGACACCTCTGCTTGATAGCATTTGATAGCCATTAAAAGCGAATTTTTTAATATATAATGAAATTATTAAAAATTTGTTTATTGTGAGATTATATGGTATGAGACATCCCATGTGATAATGTGTTTTGTAATAAGTTTAGTAATTTAATTAAAATGCGGAAATTTCCTTCTGCAATTATTGCTACACATTTAAAATTAACATGTCATTATGTTATTGTGTCCCATTAAAGATAGAATAGATTCTTTATATTTTAATTTCTAAATAGAAAATTAGTTTCATTCATGGAAGATAATTTTATTTTGCTACTCTCTCATTATCAGAAATTAACCCTCATATGAAGAAAATGGCCATTGAGGGACTCCTAGTCATATCAGATTTGAAACAAAATGTCTAATGAATTAATTAACAAAGACTTTACTAATTCTGTTACTGCTCCCAGGCAAAATTATCATTTGTATTTAAATGAACAAAAAGAAAATACAATAAATAATAATAATGAAGCCTAATCTTTGCTTAGTTAAATATATGAATTTAATATAATTTATATTATCTTTAAAGCCCATCATACACAATATATTTCTTTGTTTGAATCTAGAAAATTGTACCAATTGTAGGGGGAAGTTTGACAGGTTAAAGAAAATTCATACAAGCTCTGATTTTTCTTCTAACATGAGGCTAATTACAGGAAGTAAACAATAGCTTTCTGCTGTTGCATTTCTTTTCCCATAGGATTTTAAAATATTCTTGGCCACACTTAGGAAAATAATATTTACTGAAACTTTGCTTTTAAAGTTTCATTTTTTAAAATATCTAACACAAATACAAAAATTCGCAGAAGCATACAAAGAGGAGTCTTATTTGTAGCAAATTAGAATCATTGAATATACAAATCAAATAAAAAAGAAAGTGTATGAAAAATTATAAGATATTTATAAATTAATGCAAGTTTACAACAAAGAAAGAAAAAAATTGTGAAATAAAAATTATGTTTATTATATGTTCATACAATGAAATATTATTAAGAAATATAATGAATGCTTAAAATTATTTGATTTTCCTTGTGTTAAAACATAACATTATAATTCAGTTAATGAATTGCATTACATTTTTTCAATATTAATTAAATTTAAACTGGGATTGTCATCTTTGTTTTAATTAAAGAAAAAAACATGAAAATTTTAAATTTAGTTTATTCAATCAATTTAGACTTTTAAATCTTTTATAATAACCATACTGTAATAAATCAATAAATAATTTTGAGAATTTTATTTTTAAATGTTTCCTAAGGAGAAATTTTATTATTGACTCAAGTTTTCTGTATTTGTACCAAAGCTAAGAGAAATAATTGTAAATTTTAAATCTTTATGTGTTCTACCTGTTGCTAGAAAGTGTGAAGTCCCATTCAATCATTATCAAGGTTTGAAAGAACGTATGAATATGTTTCTTTGGATAATTAAATCCTACCTTACAAACTTTGTATAATTCTTTGTCCATGGTAATATAATTTAAGAAATTTTTATACTCTGAGTATATTTCTTTCATCAAATTAAGATGTAAAAGATTTTGGCTGCATCAGCCAATATTTTTCATTATCATAATCAAGAGCAACAGCCAGTGATATTTCTGTGCTTAATTTACTTATGCTTAAGCTATAATAATATTTAAAAAAGTTTCTGTAAGATGAGAATAGTGTAAAATAGATCATAAAATTAAAACTTAATAGTAAATATTACAAGCAGACAAGTGAATGAAGCAACAAATACTAAAAGGACTTGTAAGTTCATCAAGTCATAAAACTGACTAAATAACTTTTTTTAACTTAAGAAATTTTTGCAGATTTTTGTTTTCAATTTACAAGGTATGTATTTTAAATCAAAAGCAATAAATGTTGACAAAAGACACCCTTAAAAATAACTTGCCCTACTCTGATTAAAGTATGTACTCTGGAAAAGATGTATAATGTGTTGTGTGGTTAATTACTTTCTATCCCCTTACCAGATCCAAACGAAAAATGTATCATATATGACAGGTTTAAAATTTTCTTTTTGAACTTGAAAATTTAATAGATCATGTGTAAGAAAATGAAAAAATTGGTAAATTAATATTAATTACAAACGTGTCATTGTGGAGTTTCAGTGAAACAAATTAGTATTAATCGTTTAAAATATATCATTGTATTTAATTAAAAAAAACTAGATAAGTGTGGAGTATACGTATATAGTGATCGAATAGGTTCAAAAGAGTTTAAAAATGAACAAAAAGATGCTTTTTATTAAATAGTAATAATTAGAAAATGGGTAATAAATTCTTTAGATTGAAATTTTATGTAACGAATGATGGTATTTATTTAGTTCTTATTTTTAAATTGTCAGTAAATATTCTGATTTTAACAGAAATTGCTTTTATACATCTTATAAATTCACAATTTGACAAATTTAATTTCAAAAAATTAAAATGTATTATTTGCAGCACTTAACTAATAACTGCCCACTCTGTCTAGTGGTCAGAGTGTCTGACTGCAGATAGGGGGGTCCTGGATTCGAATTCAAGTTTGGGCATGGATGCACTTTCTCTCTCTCTCTATTTATCCTGTCTTTGTCCTTTCCTTGTATGATTGGGTTGTGAATGGTTGCCTAAACAGGCTTTATGGCATGTGTGTAGTGCGGAAGTTGGACTCCACACCAAATTAAGGTTCAGTTTGAAAAGTGGAGCAGCGCACCACATAATGCCAGCCTAGCTGGCACAAGACAACAAAAAGTGATAAATACTAGAAAATTTTGATTATTTAAATGACATCATTTCTATTGAAACCTTATATTCATTTAATACTTTTGAATTATTAATTTTCAATGAAAAATATTCATTTTATATTTCAAAATATTTATTGCTATTATCATTCAAAGATGTAATTAAAAAATATGTGCATAGTTGCTGACATTTTAACCTAAAATAATAGATATAATATTTATTCAATATTTGAATTTTAATACCTCCTGGAGAAACTTAATATGATTCTTCTTAAGCTCCTTGAAACTTATGATATTTGTTTCCTTTATTAAATGATGCAAAATTAAAACTGCTTAATTTATTTTCAGGTTCATATGAATGCAAACTCTGTTTAACTTTGCACAATAATGAGGGCAGTTATTTAGCACATACTCAGGGCAAAAAGCATCAAGCCAATCTTGCTAGAAGAGCTGCCAAAGAAGCAAAAGAATCCCCTCAACAGCCCGCCCCTGCCAAACCTCGGGTTGACATAAAAAAATTTGTTAAAATTGGTCGTCCAGGTTATAGAGTTACCAAACAAAGGGAAAGGGAGACAGGGCAGCAAAGCTTGCTTTTTCAGATTGATTATCCTGAAATAGGTGAAGGAATTGCACCTCGCCATCGTTTCATGTCTGCATATGAGCAGAAGGTGGAACCACCTGATCGTCGTTGGCAATACTTGTTGTTTGCTGCTGAACCTTATGAAACCATAGCATTTAAAGTACCAAGTCGAGAAGTGGACAAAAGGAAAGTTTTGGGTCATGTGGAATAAAGAAACAAAACAGTTTTTCTTGGCAGTTCAGCTTTAAAGTTGAACCTAAAATTATTAAGTTGCCTCCACCTCCACCTGCAGCCCCAATTCCGCAACCTCCACGGTCAAGTGCTCCTCCTCAAAATATTCCACCTCCACCTGCTCCAATAATGCCACCACCACCACCAAGGCCCATGGGAATGCCTCCCCCTCATCCTCCAAGTGGCATGCCTCCAAATTTTCCATCAATGCCTCCTCCTCCTATGGGTCAGTTCCAGATGGCTTCTAGACCACCTCCAGGAATGAATATGAATTTTGTACCACCTCCTCCTCCTATGATGCGTCCCCCTGGTCCACCACCACCTCCAACTAGCATGGCACCTCCTCCACCTCCAACTAGCATTGCTCCACCTCCATCGCCCTCTTCTATTCCTCCACCACCTCCTCCTCCTCCAACAACTTCTGCCTCCTTACCTTCTGCTAATGTTGCACCCAGTCCTGTTACTTTACCGAAATTTGTTCCCCCACCCCCTCCTTCTCCAACAACTTCTGTTAGCAGTATCGTTCCAGGAAATCCACCCATTCCTCCAGCGCGAATGGAATCTCCTCCTATATCTCCCCCTTCTCCTCCTCTTTCTGATGAGGAAAGTCGATAAATGCTATAAATAAAACTCTTTTTTGATTATTTTGAAACAATTTGTATTTACGAATGAATAAATATTTTTTATTTCTATTTTTGTGGAATATACAATTGAATTCTGTTAAACCATAAATGCTTACCTTAATTGTGCCTGTTTATAATAATAAATTTTATTTATCCAATTGTATTAAAAGCCTAATTTAATATTAGATTACAAAAGTATAGCTTGCCAAATAAAACTATTTTATGTTTATACTGCAGTAACATGAAAGCTTCTTTCTAAAAATATCTCTAGATCATTTGTGTAAACATTTGAATCTTTTTTTCCCCCAACTGTTAAATGAATTTCTCCAAAAAACTTTTTCCCACAAACTATTATACTTTAAATTTGATGTGAATACTAGCATGGAAAATAGAATACTAGCATGGAAAAATGTCAGATTTATTCTTCTTGAAGTAAAAATGAGTTAAAAAAAATTTAAGAAAACAATTTCTCCAATTATTGTCTAAGGCTAAAAGTTGTATAATTTTGCTTAAAATAAGAAAAAATATGTAAGGCATTGTAGTTGGTTTTCTTACTTCAATAAATATATTTTGTCCATTACTCTAAAATTATATATAATGTATTAAAAAATTTTTTCCCCGATAGCAGTTACTCTGGAAAAAACAGAAATTGACACTAATTTCTTTTATTTATGTTTTTTCTTATTTATTTATCTTGGATTCTTATAAGCATATTTTGTTAATATTCATAAAGAAAATGAATTGTTTTCATACTACACATAATGTGTATACTTCTGTACAGTTATTTCATTAATTGTATTAGAAGAAAACTTCTATCTTGAAATACTTTTAAAAAAATGAAGTCTCATAAATTGTCTTTTAATTTATCATTATTCAACTAGCAAAAATGAGACTTTTAAACACCAGTTATTTTACTGTAGCTAAACTTTTCCCATTTTTAATTTTGATGATTAAAAATCTATCTATTCATCAAAATCTAGGTTCCTTCTAATTTTTAGTCACTCTGAGAATTTTTTTCGTATGCAATTTTTATTGATACTTTTTAAATGATCATACTCTAATTGAGGTAGTTTATTTTTGTGTAATGAATGACATCTTTCTTTTAAACAATTTTAATTGTCTCCTCAGATATCATTTTTGAATTCCACCAAACATTTCTCAAGATCTTACATTCAAATATGTATAAAATAAAATTTTCCTCTCACGTTCAAAGTCCATGTCATGAAAATGTGAGTTAGAAGATGACAGAAGTCTTGTAAGGGTGATACAGTAGACACTTGTTTTTATGAACTCTAAAGAACTTGTAAAATAGTTTGTTAAATAAAAGAAAATGTATTTGGTCTTAAAATTTTTTTTTACTAAATTGCTATCTTTTTATAAAGTACTATCAAAAAAATTGTTTTGTATGCGTTATAAAAGGAACATGCAAAATAAAATTTGCCATAAATGCAATTTTTATTTTCTATTTCAAAGCTCATTTTTTTAAATACAATTTTTATTTACTCCAGCAAAACATTTCACTTTACACAAAATAGTACCTTAATCTTAGCTGTTATCCTTTTATTTTGAAGACAGTCAAAATATTCCATAATTTACTTATTTGATATCTGAAAGTTTATATTTATTGTTGCTTTCAATCATTTAATCATCCAAAAATGCTCAAGTTTGAGTTATAACTGAATCCCCATTCAGAAAGTCCTGAAATGAATATTCAATGCAGCTGAATGGTCATGGACTTTAGTTAAACAATTTGTGGGCTTAGAATTCATTTTGAACTGTAGACCCCAGTGCTTAAGTGTGCTAAAAATATAATTGTAATTCGGTGATGAACAAGACAAGCCAGGCCTCATAATCCAAATATTCAGGAAACAATTCCATGCAAATTTCCAAGCATGAAAGCCAATTCTATGTGTAATGTTTACATATATAAATATCAGCCATATGTAAAATTTACTGGCAAAATAAAGTATTTTTACTCATTTCCTGCATATATCCTTTTAAATTTTGAAAAATATTTATTATAAAAATATTTCTGCTACCTATACTCGAATTAAAATTATTTATTTAAAAGATATCAGCAATATATGCCTTTCTATGAATAACCTTTTTTTCATATTTTTCCTTCTGAAATAGTAAAATAAACATCAAAAAGGTAAAATTCTTTATTTAAAAGAGTAGAATAATTTAATTCCAATTTGGCAACTTTATGGATTCAATAATAATTGGAAAAATAATGAAGTTAATAGAACTTGTTATATAACTTTTTAAGAATTTGGCAATTACAGAGTATACCTGGATGTAAAATAGTTTTGAAAAATAATTTCTTAAGTATAATTGTAATTTTGTTTTGTAAAAAGAAATGTTAGTACTAGGAAAAATCTAATATGAGATTTAGTGTGTTATTTTTGTGAAGTTTTAAAAATAAACATATTGTATGTTATAAATTTTAAAAAAATGTAGATATATAAAACCCTTGTAAAATGTACAAATCACATACAAAGATTACTTGAAACTGATCGAAAAATATTGAATGTCCTTGAAACAACAATTAATAGAGAAGATTGAAGAAAACACAATATTTTCTTAAACTTGTTACTTCAGGAAATTAGTTATTTTAATTATTAGACAATGAGCTAATTTGATGTTTACAAAAGAAAGCAATCATTGTTAAAAAATTTTATATTCGAACGTTTCAAATAATTTTATTAAATTGGATTATTTACATTGTTACAAATAAGAATATTCTGTAGGAATCAATCATTTGTTATATAAAATTTTGAGTTAAGACGGAAAAAAAGAAATTTCTCAAAATAGTTTATACACTACTACAGGAAAAATTATGTTTTCTAAACTATAATTCAATTCAGTAATTTTTAAATCTTGCAATTTTCTGCTTTGAAACTTGATTACTTCTTTTTCATGATCAAAAATAAAGGAATTCCAAAAAACTTAGGAAGGGTAGGTGATATTTAAATGTTCCCAAATCTTGACACAAAAAGATTTTTTGGACATGAATTTTTTTTTAAACAGTTAATAGAACCCTTTGAATTTCTGTATAAAAGAGCTATGTGCGGTTCATTTTACAGGGGTCGGGGATATCCTGATTTTCTAAAAACAAACGTCCTGAAATGTCCTTATTTTTCAAAATTAAACCTTAAAATTCCTGAATTTTTTTATTGAATCCCTTTGAAAGGTTAATTTTATTTAATAATTAAGTTTATATTTTTAGTAGTATACTCTTTTCTTTTAGTGTAATGCATTTTCTCTTTCACCTACTTCCTGTGCAATGAGAAATGGAAAACAATTTCCCCCTTTTTTAGTTCACCTTCAAACTGAAAATAGGGTTATCAATTTTTTGTCCCTGTCTCATTTTCAGCCATTAATCATAAAAATTTGGAAGCTTTTGGTTATTCTGTTGTAGCAAAATCCCAAATTATCTGACAAAAAGTCAGATATGATTAATTTTGGACTAGTGTCATATTTCAAAAGTTTCTTATTACAGGATTACTGTTCTGTAGAAGAAAGCACAACTCGAACAAATACATTTATTTAATAATTAATAGAAATTTGAGCATGGCCCTACACGGCCAACAGAACTAACACCCAAGGAGAGCCAGCTAAACTTCCTCGTTCGCTGGTCAATCGCAAAGACAATCTTTCTCCGTCGGAGCTGACTCCCTCCTTTCCTAATGACTACAGCGTCATCATGTGAAGAGTATCCTAACACCACACCCTTCCCCCAAGTTTAGGGTTTATGTTCCACATAAACACATAACTGAATTAAATAAATATTAAACATAAAATAAATATGAACTTGGAATTAGGAAATAATTTTAGGTATATAAAAAATTATTTAAAATTCACAAGTATGCATAGAATAATCAATATTAATATGTATATAAAAAGATATAAAACAAAATTAAAATAAATCTATCCACTAAATATATATAAATTGTAATTAATGTTAATAAACAATAAACCAGTAACATTAATGTTAATAAACAATATACCAAATACAAAGATACAAGTAAAACAAAATATTTTCTCTGAAATATATTCACATATAGAGAGTTTTTACGCTAAGCACTAAAGTCAGTTTTTATCTGGAAAAAATCTAGATAAAGCATCTGCATGAGGCATCTTAGCTCCTGCACAATGTCTGATAGTTATATTACATCTCTGAAGAGCAAACATCCACCTCTGAAGACGAGGTGCACATTTGGACAAGTAAGGTAAGGGATTGTGGTCAGTATAAAACTCAATTTCTGAACCAAAAATTTTTGATTCAAACCTTTTTAACGACCACACTATTGCATAAGCCTCACGTTCAATTGTAGACCAGGATTGTTGAGTTTTATTCAATTTTTGACTAGCATATGAAACTGGATAAATTTTATCATTGGCACGCTGAGACAGGCAAGCACCAACTCCTACCTGAGAAACATCAGAGTAAATTATAAAAAGCTTACCTAGTGATGGAATGTGAAGTGAATGTGCCATAACTGGGGCTTGTTTTAGAAATATAAACACTGTGTCATGCACTTCAGTCCAGGGAATATTGTCAGGCACACGTTTCTTAGTAAGCTCAGGATATACTAATTCAGAATATTTAGGAATGTATTCACGATAGAAGTTACATAACCCTAACACACTTCTAAGATCCTTTTTGGTTGTTGGTCTTTTAAGTTGCTGTATAACTTGCACTTTTTCCGGATCAGGTTGATGTTCTCCAGAGCCAATAATATGTCCTAAGAACCTAATACGAGGCTTGGCAAAATCACACTTGTTTATATTGACAGTAAAGTTGAGCTCCTTTATTTTCCTAAAATAATATTTAGATGCAATAAATGTTCTTCTAAATTATTCGAAAATATAGCTATATCATCAATGTAAGCACGTGAAAATTCCTTAAAGGAAGATAACGCTTTATTCATCACCCTTTGAAATGTAGCGGTGGCATTTTTCAATCCAAACGGCATGACTTTGAAACGATATTGAGATCTATGGGTTTTGAATGAGGGGAAATCACGACTAGCTTCTTCTACTGGAATAGTCCAGTAACCCTTCAGTAGATCCAATGTGGAAATAATATTAGCCTTACCAATACAATGAATTAATTGCATTGAATCTTCCCCATAGGAAAATCATCCGTTTTTGTCACAGCATTAAGAGATCTGTAGTCGATACACATCCTAATTCCTGCATTCTTTTTGTTTATACATACCACTGGATGTGCTATTTCAGTCGAACTCTCCTCTATGAGATCTAATTCCAATAGTTCATTAATCTGGTCATCTATTTAGGATTTAAAGCCTCTGGAATTCTGTAAACATAAGGATTTTTACGTTCTTTCCCTTCTTCTAATGTGATCTTATGTTCATCAACTTTGGCTATTTTTACATTTCCAGTAAACAAAGTCTTATAATTACGTAATAAACTCAAAATCTTTTCCCAGTCATCTCTAGATAAATGTTGCATGTGTACATTTCGCAAAGGATCTTTGGTGTGTAATTTACTAGTAAGTATTGGAGAAGCATGAATTTCACCAAATTCTTCATCATCTTCAAAGATAATTCCCACAGCTTTGACCCTTGAACAATATTTTCTGATCTTGTTTACATCGCAATGTCCAATATCTCCATCTGGGAGTTTAACTTTATAGGAGTTAGGTAGGTAGTGTTCAATTATACTTCACCAGGACCTATCCATCTGGCATATAGTTTGTTAGAAGAGTCCGGAATCAATAAATAAACCTGATTACCCACCTTAAATTCCTTAGGAACAATCCGGCTATTGAAGTAATCGGTGTAGACTTGTTGTTTTCCAGCAGCTATCAATGAGGCTTGTTCGACGGCTCTTTCAAGTTTTACCATCTGATCTTGTAAATAATCAACAACAGATTTACGCATGTTTAATGGAATAGAGATTTCACCAGTCCAGCTTGATTTCAAAACACTTAAAGGTCCTCTTGCTTCTCTACCGTACAAAATTTTGAAGGGAGAAACGCCAGTAGTGCAATTTGGCACTTCTCTGTAAGCGAAGAGTAAATAAGGGATATATTTATCCCAATTGCTGGGGTCTGATCGTATGATGTGATGAAGAGAGTTCTTCAGAACTTTATTATATCTTTCAATTAATCCATTGTTGGCGCTGAAAATCTGGGAGAACATCCTAAGCGATTAATAAATTCTTGTGTTAATTTAGAAGTAAAATTAGTCCCTTGATCACTGGCAATAACACTTGGAATACCAGTTCTCATAAAAATCTCCAATATCGCATCACAAGTTGCCTTTGCTATTAGAGAACGTAAAGGGATAGCCTCTGGCAATCTCGAATGCTGATCCATCAGCACTAAAATGTATTTGTGTTTACGTGCCAACGAAGGCTGAATCGGCTCGCTACTATCCACGTTCAAACCCCTTCAACGGTAGGTCTGGTCTAAGCACTTGATGTGCTTAGGTCGCTGGTCAAAGACAATCTCTCTCCGCCGGAGCGGACTCCCTCCTCTCCTCTCTCCTAATGACTACAGCGCCATCATGTGAAGGGAGAATGAAGAGTATGCTAACACTACACAGGATATCTGCAATTCATATTTTATTTTACTTTTCAACTAAACAAATAAAGAAATAAATATTTAAATCTTGTATTATACAAAGAAATAATGTAATTTGTTACTATTAATCCCAATTTTTCAAGTGTGCTGAATCCAAATAACAGAATTTTATTGAAGATAATCGTTTAAATTTTTAGAAAAATGCAGTTATCAATGGATGGACTAAAAGTTATTTTAGCTGTTTTAAAGCAAGTAAATTGTGAATTGAGTAAACAAAGTCTATTATTACTAATTGATTTGGGTACTTGTGGTTACGACACATAATTAATGGAACACAATGTAAGGGGATTGATAAAATTTATTCAAATTAAGTTAGTGTAAATGGATGCGTTTGCTGTAGAAATTAATTTTTCAAACTGTCTCTGGCAAGAAGAGAAAATTATCATTTTCTTACAATTTGAAATGCTTGAAGAAACCTTTGCTAAATATAATTTCTTTCACTATGTTGAGGCCTGTTGGCTAACTTTGGGGTCAATTTGAGAGAGAATTATTGAGCAATATGATGTTCTAAAGGAAAATTTTATTGTGAAAATTCTCAGAGAATCAAAATCATTTTTTTTTCTGATAGTTATCTTCAAATTGTGTAACATTTGAATGACCATAAAATGTTTGCGTATCTTTATTTTATTTTTTGTAAAACTTTTGAACCTTACTTACTTTTAATGCAAAAAGTTGAGCTTTTAGTGCATATAATGTATAATAAATTAAATAAACTTGTTTGCAGTCTTATGTTTAAATTTTTTAAATCCAGAAGAAATCAGTAAAAAAATGGAGTTGCTACAAACTAATATTCATTTAGGTAAAAATTGGTTAAATTTTAACAAGGTTGAAAAAGAGCATGGCATGGTGCAACAGTAATACTAGAAGTGATTACTGATGAAACACCATTCCTATAAGTGTCAGTAGTTGCTACCACTTCAAAACATCTGCTTCAAAAACTTCCTTTGGCAAATCTATTGCTCAAATATCTATATTTTTCTTCTTCTAATGGGAAAAAGAAGAGTTCAAGAATTCATTTAGTAGACTAAATCAACATAATCTCCATGAGATTTAAAACTTGCATGAATGAAGAGCGTTTACATGTGTAAAGATTTGACTATCCTTGTAAATGATTATGATAACGACCATATATATATATATATATATATATATATATATATATATATATATATATATATATATATATATATATATATATATATATATATATATATATATATATATATATATATATATATATATATATATATATATATATATATATATATATACAAGCTGACCCAGCCACGCGTTGCAGTGGCTGAGTTTTTATAATACATTGAATCAATTTTTTACTAATTCTTGGGTACAATCAAATTAATAGTTTCCAAAAAATTTAAAATAGGTTCATTCATATGAGATTAAAAATAAAACGTTTCGCAAAAATTTAAAAGTAATAGGTAAAATATTGAAATTTTGAAATTAAGCACAAATCAACATATACTTTCTGAATTTACATTTTATTCATCTTATATTAAATTATAGTTAGTAATCAGTGACTTACTTATAAAATATACTATATAAATTAAAAACATCTAAAAATAAATTGTTATAAATGAGGTAGATAACATTGACATCGAACTATTATTTTTTCAATTTTTAATTATTAAAACTAAAAATTTTTTCCGCGTTATTATACTGAAATAAAAAAATTAAAAGAATTTATCATTTGAATAAATAAATTAGATCAAAATGTTCTACTGAATAAATGAATAATTATCAAATTATAAAATAAAAATAAAAAAAATAAAAGGCTGTCAAGAAATACTTACCTATTTTGGAGGTGGTATGAAAATTAGTAGAGAAAAACAGCAATAAATAAAATTTTATTTTACTATTTATAATATTAAAAATATTCAAACTGAACACGCACAATAATAACACAATACAAAGTATAATTATGAAAGTGATTCACAAAAAATTGTTATAGTATGATTATACATCATGAAAATGTATGTATCATGAAAATATATGTATCATGAAAATATATGTACATTATGAAAATATAATAATAAAAATATATGTAAATTCTATATTTAACCACGCGATTGCGTGCGCAAGTTAATTTTCTCGAAGATGTATAATCTAGAAAAATAAACACGTCGCCATCTGTCGAATACCTGTGCAACTTAGATGCTAAACCGCCATCTATTAGGAACTTACAGAACTAAACAATAAATAAACATTAATGTCGTATAATAAATGTTGAGAACAATAATTAAGAGATAAAAACTATTCTATCTTTTAAGTTGGACTATATTATAAATGGTTACAAAATTTTATCAAAATCCGTTCAGTAGTTTCGGAGTTTATCGGGAACATACATCGTGACACGAAATTTATATATATATATATATATATATATATATATATATATATATATATATATATATATATATATATATATATATATATATATATATATATATATATATATATATATATGTGGATTAGTTTAATACACTAATAATACAACGAATTTGCATTTTAACAATAGTATATTAAACATTATTTACAGTTATTTACAATTATAATTACAAATAAAGGATTATGAAAGTAACATTTATATTTTGGAACCGTTAAGGTTCAAAACACGTCTTAGTTGGACCGTCGTCTGTTATCAACTATCGTTCCTTTTCTAATCATTGAGACCAGGATCGCTGTTGAAGCAGCAAGCACTTGATGATGTCATGATGTTGAAGTGCGTCGTCAGGTACTCCATATCTCACACTCGGCCATTCTAAACGCTCAGGTCCTCCTGGCGACGAGAGTAACAGCAACTGCAAAATACAAAGAAAGAGAGGAAAGCGCAACCAGCAAGAGAAATAACTAACAAAATAGAATTTTGTGTTTTCATCGTATCAACAGCAAATGAAAGAGCCACGTCTTTCAATTGTTGTGAAGATTCGTCTTAACTTCTTGAATGTTCCTCGTAAGCTGTTTGATGAATCGTCTTCTTCGTCTTTTTAATTCTCACTTGCTCGCATTTTCCTTCCATCGTGCTTATTTTTATCATATGCAAATGTATCACAAACATCTTGATGTAACACACAAGAAAAAATATTTTAATTGATATTCTAATACTTGAAATAATGCTAAAGAAAAAGGTTATATATAAAAGAAAATTTCTTCTGGAATAACGATATATATAGGAATAGTACAGCAATCGACACAATATGTATTATACACAAGATAATAGTTTGATAAAATTATTTACATCTTCGACCAAGGTTTCATTATATCTGTAGAGGATGTTGTATTAGGACCTTCATGATTACCAACTTTTTCTACATCATATCTGTCATTACCATTTACAGCTTTAATTTTGTATGGTCCAAAATATTTCAGCTTAAGTTTTAAACCTGGTCCGAACTGTGTTCATTGGATAGCGACTAAATCACCTGTTTGATATTTTTTGGGAGGTTTTCTCCGTTTATCATAATAACATTTACTTTGTGTTTAATATTGTAAAATATTAGTTTTAGCAATATTACGCAACTGTTTTTTTTTATCATGTACTACATATTGCAGATGTTCTTCTTCCAGTAGTTGTTTAATGTGAATGCCATCTTTATTTCGCATTTTAATGCCAAGCATTAATTCAAATGGTGAGAATTTTGTTGTTTGTGAGGCAGTACTGTTTATTACGCGTTGGACATTAGACACATGTTTATACCATTTTGTGGGTTCGTCTATAGATAATTTAGTTAAAACTGCAATTAGGGTTTGATGCATACGCTCAATTTGTCCGTTTCCGCGAGGTACTCTAGTCGTGATAGGTAGGTGCTCAATACCTTCTTCATTACAATAAGATTGAAATTCTTGGGAGGTAAAAGCTGATCCCTTATCTGAGATTATTCAACGAGGGTTACCAAAAACTGTTTGCTGTAATTTTAGCTTATCTAATGCATCTTGTGCAGAGGTAGATTTAACAGGATATATCCAAATAAATTTTGTAAAAGCGTCCACTACAGGAAATAAATGTTTGTAATTTTTGTTTGTAGATGGCAAGGGTCCTAAAAAGTCAATGTGATATGTATTGAGAGGAATGTCACCTTTTGGGATTGGATAGAGGAATCCTTCAGGCTTACCTGATTTTTTGGAAGACAAGATACATGTGATGCAATTGGCGATGAAAGTTTGTGTTAAATTATCTAAATTTGGAATATAATAGTCTCTTTTAATAATTTCTGTAATCTTTTGTACTGAAAAATGACCTTTAGAATGCGCGTGTTGAATTAATTGATTGCACATGGCTTGTGGGACGACTAAAAGTTCTTGATCTTGGACCAATTTGTATAAAATGCCGTTTTTAAATCAAAAATCAGAATTAAGTGATTTTTCGACTGCACTCTTCATATTTATAATAAATTCATCAGTAGATTGCGACTGTATTATCTTCTGTGTAATATCATCAGGAGAAGTAATCATAACAAGATAACGACTTAAAACATCAATATGTTGCATTTGTTTACCTGACCTATGAGAAATTACATAGTCAAAGTCTTGTAACAAAAGAGCCCATCTCGCGATTTTTGCGCTTAATTCAGCTTTATCCATTGTTTTTTGAAAAGCCATACAGTCTGTAACTATTTTAAATTTAGTGCCGTGTAAATATACGCGGAATTTTTTAAGAGCTTCTACAACAGCGAGTACTTCCAGTTCATAACTGTGTAATTTTTTCCTGGGAAGATGTTTTTCTGCTTATATATAAAATTGGGTGAAAGTTTCCGTTATCAGATTTTTGAAGGAGAGCTGCGCCAAATCCAAATTTAGATGCATCTGTGTGTACCTTTAATTCTGAACCTGGCACAAATAAATGCAAAACAGGATGTGTTGTGAGTAATCCCTTTAATTTGAGAAATGCTGTCTTTTCGATGGAATCGAATACAAAAGTAGAAGACTTTCTTAGTAGGTCACTAAGAGGTCTGGCAACAGTGGCATAATTTGGAATGTATTTTCGAAAGTAGCCTGCTAAACCCAGAAATGATTGCAAGTGTTTGACGTTTTTGGGTTCAGGGAAGTTAATTACTACTTTTATTTTTGATGGAGAGGATGAAATAGTATTGTTTTCTATAACATGGCTTAAAAATTCAATTTTTCTTTGCAAAAATTGGCATTTCTTAAAATTAATATTTAGTCCATAATTTGAAGCAGTTTCGAGAACACGTTTCAATTTAATAAGTCCCTCTTCTTTTTAGATTTTTAGACGGTATGATAAAATCCTCTATGTACACAATTAAAGTACCATCTGCTATTAATTCTCTGAAAACACAAGATAAATATCTATTGAAAGCGCCTGGACTAATTGTTAAACCAAATGGAGCTTTAAGGAACTCGTATTGTTCGTTATGGGTAATGAAACTAGTGTATTTGGTACAATTAGGGTCAATATCAACATGAAAGAAACCATTTTTAAGTCTATAGAAGTGAATACTTTTGCACTTTGTAACTGATCTAATATATCATCAATGAGAGGTAATGGATCTTTAACAATTTTCTTATTTAATTTACGAAAATCAATACATATACGTGAAGATTTATCTTTCGTTTTTACCAAAACAATTGGACTAGCGTATTCGCTACAAGAAGGTTTAATTATTCCTTCTTTTAACCAATTATTGATTTGTTTGGATACAAATTATTTTTCTGGTATGGACATTCGACGTGCTCGTTGGCAAACTGGGATATCATCTTTTAAAATAATAGACATTTTCATCTCTGTTTTTCGCGTCGTATTGGGTTTGTAGTTGTTAATGAAATTGTTTACTTCTTGTTTACATTTTTTGTCAAGTATGTGATTTAAATCAATGTCTGATGTGTTGTCAACAACATTAACTAAATTCACGAAAAAATTATTATTTTCTGCTTTACATAAAGAAATACCATTTTTATTAACTGTTAGTGTTCCTTGAGTAATGATATCTGTACCTATAATTAAGGGTAAACTCATATGATGTTGAGAAATAACGTAAACTGTTGTAGAGAAAATAACATTATCGATTTCTATATTTGCCTGAAATGAACCAAGAGGCTGTATTTTAGAACTACCAAATCCATTAATTGAGAATCAGTCAGTTCAGAAAATTCAGTTAGATGATACAGATCTTCGCGTAATAAAGTTGCATGGCTTCCGGTATCAATGAGAGCATCTATCAAAATACCTGAAATTTTAACTATTTTATACATGTCTTGTCGAAAAGTGATGTGATTGTTAAGAGCACGAGCTGTTGAATTGTGATTTTCTCTTGGTGTGGAACACTTATTATCACTGGCTTTATGCCCAAAAGAATTACAACGAAAGCACTTTAATCCCTTACTTTTGTCTCTACAATTAATTGATTTATGTCCATTTTTTCCACAGTTAAAACAACGAATAGGAGTAGTCTGAATTTTGGTTTGAGTTTGATTCTTAATTGTTTGTTCTACCACAGGAATTTTAGTTTTCACTTTTTGACAACTTTTTTGAATTTCTTCATAAATTTTTAATTTTGTTTTAAATTCTACTAAACTAGTGGCACCATACATGATTGCTTTATTCTGGGGAGAATCATTAATGCCGTGAATAACAAAATGAATTAGAGCCATATCATCGAGTTGAGCTCGACTAGCAATTTCTTTCATAATTAAAAAATATTCAAATATTGATTCTTTATCTTTAATTTTTCGACGATTTAATGTGTCATGAATTTCTGCTGAATTAATTTGTTCACCAAATTCCAAAATTAAAGCGATTTTCAATTCAGAATAGCAATGAATATTGCTTTCGCTTTTAATAAATAACAATGCAATTCCACTTAATGCTCTTTGTGCAAAAATAAATTTTTGAATATCTGATAAACTAAATGATACAGCAAACGCTTCAAACTTCTGAAGCCATAATTTGACATTTTCATTTTTATCCCCAGTATACTTAGGAACTAAATAATCAATATCATTGAAATTAAAAGGCAATCTTGTATGAAATGAATAAGCATCAGAAATATGACTATCATGCACTTTATGCCCATTATTGACTGAGTAGAATTTGGAATCACTTCAGTTTCATCATCAGTTATTTCACAATTTTTTACATTTTCTTGAAGAGACTCCAAATCAGTAAGGAATGATAAAATTCTTTCTGCCAATTCAGGTAGTGTTCCATTAATATTGATTTTCAAAATATTAGCAATCGAAATTAATTCGATTAAAGAAAAAGTTGCTTTGGTATCAACTAATTTAGACTTAAAATTTGCATTACCTTTTTTGAAATCAAAACCATGAAAGTTTCTTATTGGAGAACGATTTAATCTATCACCTTCTTCGCCAAATAACAGCTTGTGAAGAAGTTCGATTTTTTCTCTTTTTTCAGTCTTCAGTGCAAGTGCGATTTCAGTTATATCACTTAAGTGTAATAAGGTAATGCTAATTGCAGAATTTTATGTAAATACTTATATTCGTTTTTGTGGGAGATTGAGTTGTTTTTTGCTGAAATATATAAGATATCACTTCAGACAATTGAGCGCACCATACAAAAACTCACTTTTCTCCTAAAATATACTTTTTATATTAAAATGAATACCACAGTTAGTCTAGAAATATTATTTACTATAAAATTGAACCATTTATTTCTATATCTATTGGCCATTTTTTAAGATATTGAGGAAATTTTGGATTTTGATCTCAATGTAATTGGGAATCTGAAGTCACTTGTGTCACTTGAGCTTGTCTGTGTGAAAATTCTGGCCATAGGAAACTTATGAAAAACCATATAAAGATTAAGTGTAATAAGGTAATGCTAATTGCAGAATTTTATGTAAATACTTATATTCGTTTTTGTGGGAGATTGAGTTGTTTTTTGCTGAAATATATAAGATATCACTTCAGACAATTGAGCGCACCATACAAAAACTCACTTTTCTCCTAAAATATACTTTTTATAATAAAATGAATACCACAGTTAGTCTAGAAATATTATTTACTATAAAATTGAACCATTTATTTCTATATCTATTGGCCATTTTTTAAGATATTGAGGAAATTTTGGATTTTGATCTCAATGTAATTGGGAATCTGAAGTCACTTGTGTCACTTGAGCTTGTCTGTGTGAAAATTCTGGCCATAGGAAACTTATGAAAAACCATATAAAGATTAAGTGTAATAAGGTAATGCTAATTGCAGAATTTTATGTAAATACTTATATTCGTTTTTGTGGGAGATTGAGTTGTTTTTTGCTGAAATATATAAGATATCACTTCAGACAATTGAGCGCACCATACAAAAACTCACTTTTCTCCTAAAATATACTTTTTATAATAAAATGAATACCACAGTTAGTCTAGAAATATTATTTACTATAAAATTGAACCATTTATTTCTATATCTATTGGCCATTTTTTAAGATATTGAGGAAATTTTGGATTTTGATCTCAATGTAATTGGGAATCTGAAGTCACTTGTGTCACTTGAGCTTGTCTGTGTGAAAATTCTGGCCATAGGAAACTTATGAAAAACCATATAAAGATTAAGTGTAATAAGGTAATGCTAATTGCAGAATTTTATGTAAATACTTATATTCGTTTTTGTGGGAAATTGAGTTGTTTTTTGCTGAAATATATAAGATATCACTTCAGACAATTGAGCGCACCATACAAAAACTCACTTTTCTCCTAAAATATACTTTTTATAATAAAATGAATACCACAGTTAGTCTAGAAATATGATTTACTACAAAATAAAACCATTAATTTGTATATGTTTTGGCCATTTTTTAAGATATAAGGGAATGTTGGTGTCCATATTCGCGAAAATCAAATGTCACACGTACCATATAGGCGCCCCATAAAAAAACTCACTTTTTTCCTAAAATTTATTTTTTATAATAAAATGAATACCACAGTTAGTCTAGAAATATGATTTACTACAAAATAAAACCATTTATTTGTATATGTATTGGTCATTTTTTAAGATATAAGGGAATTTTGGTGTCAATATTCGCGAAAATCAGAAGTCACACGTACCATATAGGCGCCCCATAAAAAAACTCACTTTTCTCCTAAAATTTATTTTTCATAATAAAATGAATACCACAGTTAGTCTAGAAATGTGATTTACTACTAAACGGAACCATTAATTTGTATATACATCGGGCATTTTTTAAGATATTGAGGAAATTTTCAAATCGTCCAAACCGCGAAAAGGAGATTTTGCGTGTCACCCAAACTCATCATGCAAAAACTCAATTTTCTCCTAAAATATATTTTTTATAATGAAATTAATACCACAGTTAGTCTAGAAATATGATTTACTACAAAATAAAACCATTTATTTGTATATGTAGTGGCCATTTTTTAAGATATAAGGGAATTTGGGTGTCAATATTCGCGAAAATCAGAAGTCACACGTACCATATAGGCGCCCCATACAAAAACTCACTTTTCTCCTAAAATTTATTTTTTATAATAAAATGAATACCACAGTTAGTCTAGAAATGTGATTTACTACTAAACGGAACCATTAATTTGTATATATATTGGGCATTTTTTAAGATATTGAGGAAATTTTCAAATCGTCCAAACCGCGAAAAGGAGATTTTGCGTGTCACCCAAACTCATCATACAAAAACTCAATTTTCTCCTAAAATATATTTTTTATAATGAAATGAATACCACAGTTAGTCTAGAAATATTATTTACTATAAAATTGAACCATTTATTTCTATATCTATTGGCCATTTTTTAAGATATTGAGGAAATTTTGGATTTTGATCTCAATGTAATTGGGAATCTGAAGTCACTTGTGTCACTTGAGCTTGTCTGTGTGAAAATTCTGGCCATAGGAAACTTATGAAAAACCATATAAAGATTAAGTGTAATAAGGTAATGCTAATTGCAGAATTTTATGTAAATACTTATATTCGTTTTTGTGGGAGATTGAGTTGTTTTTTGCTGAAATATATAAGATATCACTTCAGACAATTGAGCGCACCATACAAAAACTCACTTTTCTCCTAAAATATACTTTTTATAATAAAATGAATACCACAGTTAGTCTAGAAATATTATTTACTATAAAATTGAACCATTTATTTCTATATCTATTGGCCATTTTTTAAGATATTGAGGAAATTTTGGATTTTGATCTCAATGTAATTGGGAATCTGAAGTCACTTGTGTCACTTGAGCTTGTCTGTGTGAAAATTCTGGCCATAGGAAACTTATGAAAAACCATATAAAGATTAAGTGTAATAAGGTAATGCTAATTGCAGAATTTTATGTAAATACTTATATTCGTTTTTGTGGGAGATTGAGTTGTTTTTTGCTGAAATATATAAGATATCACTTCAGACAATTGAGCGCACCATACAAAAACTCACTTTTCTCCTAAAATATACTTTTTATAATAAAATGAATACCACAGTTAGTCTAGAAATATGATTTACTACAAAATAAAACCATTTATTTGTATATGTTTTGGCCATTTTTTAAGATATAAGGGAATTTTGGTGTCAATATTCGCGAAAATGAAATGTCACACGTACCATATAGGTGCCCCATAAAAAAACTCACTTTTTTCCTAAAATTTATTTTTTATAATAAAATGAATACCACAGTTAGTCTAGAAATGTGATTTACTACTAAACGGAACCATTAATTTGTATATATATTGGGCATTTTTTAAGATATTAAGGAAATCTTCAAATCGTCGAAACCGCGAAAAGGAGGTTTTGCGTGTCAACAGGGCTCATCATACAAAAATACAATTTTCTCCTAAAATATATTTTTTATAATGAAATGAATACCACAGTTGGTCTAGAAATATGATTTACTACAAAATAATACCATTTATTTGTATATGTATTGGCCATTTTTTAAGATATATGGGAATTTTGGTGTCAATATTCGCGAAAATCAGAAGTCACACGTACCATATAGGCGCCCCATAAAAAAACTCACTTTTCTCCTAAAATTTATTTTTTATAATAAAATGAATACCACAGTTAGTCTAGAAATATTATTTACTATAAAATTGAACCATTTATTTCTATATCTATTGGCCATTTTTTAAGATATTGAGGAAATTTTGGATTTTGATCTCAATGTAATTGGGAATCTGAAGTCACTTGTGTCACTTGAGCTTGTCTGTGTGAAAATTCTGGCCATAGGAAACTTATGAAAAACCATATAAAGATTAAGTGTAATAAGGTAATGCTAATTGCAGAATTTTATGTAAATACTTATATTCGTTTTTGTGGGAGATTGAGTTGTTTTTTGCTGAAATATATAAGATATCACTTCAGACAATTGAGCGCACCATACAAAAACTCACTTTTCTCCTAAAATATACTTTTTATAATAAAATGAATACCACAGTTAGTCTAGAAATATTATTTACTATAAAATTGAACCATTTATTTCTATATCTATTGGCCATTTTTTAAGATATTGAGGAAATTTTGGATTTTGATCTCAATGTAATTGGGAATCTGAAGTCACTTGTGTCACTTGAGCTTGTCTGTGTGAAAATTCTGGCCATAGGAAACTTATGAAAAACCATATAAAGATTAAGTGTAATAAGGTAATGCTAATTGCAGAATTTTATGTAAATACTTATATTCGTTTTTGTGGGAGATTGAGTTGTTTTTTGCTGAAATATATAAGATATCACTTCAGACAATTGAGCGCACCATACAAAAACTCACTTTTCTCCTAAAATATACTTTTTATAATAAAATGAATACCACAGTTAGTCTAGAAATATTATTTACTATAAAATTGAACCATTTATTTCTATATCTATTGGCCATTTTTTAAGATATTGAGGAAATTTTGGATTTTGATCTCAATGTAATTGGGAATCTGAAGTCACTTGTGTCACTTGAGCTTGTCTGTGTGAAAATTCTGGCCATAGGAAACTTATGAAAAACCATATAAAGATTAAGTGTAATAAGGTAATGCTAATTGCAGAATTTTATGTAAATACTTATATTCGTTTTTGTGGGAGATTGAGTTGTTTTTTGCTGAAATATATAAGATATCACTTCAGACAATTGAGCGCACCATACAAAAACTCACTTTTCTCCTAAAATATACTTTTTATAATAAAATGAATACCACAGTTAGTCTAGAAATATTATTTACTATAAAATTGAACCATTTATTTCTATATCTATTGGCCATTTTTTAAGATATTGAGGAAATTTTGGATTTTGATCTCAATGTAATTGGGAATCTGAAGTCACTTGTGTCACTTGAGCTTGTCTGTGTGAAAATTCTGGCCATAGGAAACTTATGAAAAACCATATAAAGATTAAGTGTAATAAGGTAATGCTAATTGCAGAATTTTATGTAAATACTTATATTCGTTTTTGTGGGAGATTGAGTTGTTTTTTGCTGAAATATATAAGATATCACTTCAGACAATTGAGCGCACCATACAAAAACTCACTTTTCTCCTAAAATATACTTTTTATAATAAAATGAATACCACAGTTAGTCTAGAAATATTATTTACTATAAAACTGAACCATTTATTTCTATATCTATTGGCCATTTTTTAAGATATTGAGGAAATTTTGGATTTTGATCTCAATGTAATTGGGAATCTGAAGTCACTTGTGTCACTTGAGCTTGTCTGTGTGAAAATTCTGGCCATAGGAAACTTATGAAAAACCATATAAAGATTAAGTGTAATAAGGTAATGCTAATTGCAGAATTTTATGTAAATACTTATATTCGTTTTTGTGGGAGATTGAGTTGTTTTTTGCTGAAATATATAAGATATCACTTCAGACAATTGAGCGCACCATACAAAAACTCACTTTTCTCCTAAAATATACTTTTTATAATAAAATGAATACCACAGTTAGTCTAGAAATATGATTTACTACAAAATAAAACCATTTATTTGTATATGTTTTGGCCATTTTTTAAGATATAAGGGAATTTTGGTGTCAATATTCGCGAAAATCAAAAGTCACACGTACCATATAGGCGCCCCATAAAAAAACTCACTTTTCTCCTAAAATTTATTTTTTATAATAAAATGAATACCACAGTTAGTCTAGAAATGTGATTTACTACTAAACGGAACCATTAATTTGTATATATATTGGGCATTTTTTAAGATATTGAGGAAATTTTCAAATCGTCCAAACCGCGAAAAGGAGATTTTGCGTGTCACCCAAACTCATCATACAAAAACTCAATTTTCTCCTAAAATATATTTTTTATAATGAAATGAATACCACAGTTAGTCTAGAAATATTATTTACTATAAAATTGAACCATTTATTTCTATATCTATTGGCCATTTTTTAAGATATTGAGGAAATTTTGGATTTTGATCTCAATGTAATTGGGAATCTGAAGTCACTTGTGTCACTTGAGCTTGTCTGTGTGAAAATTCTGGCCATAGGAAACTTATGAAAAACCATATAAAGATTAAGTGTAATAAGGTAATGCTAATTGCAGAATTTTATGTAAATACTTATATTCGTTTTTGTGGGAGATTGAGTTGTTTTTTGCTGAAATATATAAGATATCACTTCAGACAATTGAGCGCACCATACAAAAACTCACTTTTCTCCTAAAATATACTTTTTATAATAAAATGAATACCACAGTTAGTCTAGAAATATTATTTACTATAAAATTGAACCATTTATTTCTATATCTATTGGCCATTTTTTAAGATATTGAGGAAATTTTGGATTTTGATCTCAATGTAATTGGGAATCTGAAGTCACTTGTGTCACTTGAGCTTGTCTGTGGGAAAATTCTGGCCATAGGAAACTTATGAAAAACCATATAAAGATTAAGTGTAATAAGGTAATGCTAATTGCAGAATTTTATGTAAATACTTATATTCGTTTTTGTGGGAGATTGAGTTGTTTTTTGCTGAAATATATAAGATATCACTTCAGACAATTGAGCGCACCATACAAAAACTCACTTTTCTCCTAAAATATACTTTTTATAATAAAATGAATACCACAGTTAGTCTAGAAATATTATTTACTATAAAATTGAACCATTTATTTCTATATCTATTGGCCATTTTTAAGATATTGAGGAAATTTTGGATTTTGATCTCAATGTAATTGGGAATCTGAAGTCACTTGTGTCACTTGAGCTTGTCTGTGTGAAAATTCTGGCCATAGGAAACTTATGAAAAACCATATAAAGATTAAGTGTAATAAGGTAATGCTAATTGCAGAATTTTATGTAAATACTTATATTCGTTTTTGTGGGAGATTGAGTTGTTTTTTGCTGAAATATATAAGATATCACTTCAGACAATTGAGCGCACCATACAAAAACTCACTTTTCTCCTAAAATATACTTTTTATAATAAAATGAATACCACAGTTAGTCTAGAAATATGATTTACTACAAAATAAAACCATTTATTTGTATATGTTTTGGCCATTTTTTAAGATATAAGGGAATTTTGGTGTCAATATTCGCGAAAATGAAATGTCACACGTACCATATAGGTGCCCCATAAAAAAACTCACTTTTTTCCTAAAATTTATTTTTTATAATAAAATGAATACCACAGTTAGTCTAGAAATGTGATTTACTACTAAACGGAACCATTAATTTGTATATATATTGGGCATTTTTTAAGATATTAAGGAAATCTTCAAATCGTCGAAACCGCGAAAAGGAGGTTTTGCGTGTCAACAGGGCTCATCATACAAAAATTCAATTTTCTCCTAAAATATATTTTTTATAATGAAATGAATACCACAGTTGGTCTAGAAATATGATTTACTACAAAATAATACCATTTATTTGTATATGTATTGGCCATTTTTTAAGATATATGGGAATTTTGGTGTCATTATTCGCGAAAATCAGAAGTCACACGTACCATATAGGCGCCCCATAAAAAAACTCACTTTTCTCCTAAAATTTATCTTTTATAATAAAATGAATACCACAGTTAGTCTAGAAATATTATTTACTATAAAATTGAACCATTTATTTCTATATCTATTGGCCATTTTTTAAGATATTGAGGAAATTTTGGATTTTGAATCTCAATGTAATTGGGAATCTGAAGTCACTTGTGTCACTTGAGCTTGTCTGTGTGCAAATTCTGGCCATAGGAAACTTATGAAAAACCATATAAAGATTAAGTGTAATAAGGTAATGCTAATTGCAGAATTTTATGTAAATACTTATATTCGTTTTTGTGGGAGATTGAGTTGTTTTTTGCTGAAATATATAAGATATCACTTCAGACAATTGAGCGCACCATACAAAAACTCACTTTTCTCCTAAAATATACTTTTTATAATAAAATGAATACCACAGTTAGTCTAGAAATATGATATACTACAAAATTGAACCATTTATTTCTATGGGATCTATTGGCCATTTTTTAAGCATATTGAGGGAATTTTTGATTTTGAGCTCAATGTAATTCGCGAGAATCAGAAGTCACGCGTGCTCACTTGAGCTTGCACCATGCAAGAACACACTTCTCGCCATAGGAAACTTGTGTTTAGTAATAAAATTAATACCACAGTTAGTCTAGAAACATGATTTACTATAAAACGGAACCATTTATTTGTATATACATTGGGAATTTTTTAAGATATTAAGGAAATTTTCAAATCGTCCAAACCGCGAAAAGGAGATTTTGCGTGTTACCTGGGCTCATGATACAAAAAATCAAATTTCTCCTAAAATATATTTTGTATAATCAAATAAATACCACAGTTAGTCTACAAATATGATATACTACAAAATTAAACCATTTATTTGTATATGTATTGGCCATTTTTTAAGATATTAAGGAAATTTTCAAATCGTCCAAACCGCGAAAAGGAGATTTTGAGTGTTACCTGGGCTCATGATACAAAAAATCAAATTTCTCCTAAAATATATTTTGTATAATCAAATAAATACCACAGTTAGTCTAGAAATATGATATACTACAAAATTAAACCATTTATTTGTATATGTATTGGCCATTTTTTAAGATATAAGGGAATTTTGAAGTCAATATTCGCGAGAATCAGAAGTCACGCGTACCATTTAGGCGCACCATACAAAAACACACTTTTCTCCTAAAATTTATGTTTAGTAATAAAATTAATACCACAGTTAGTCTAGAAACATGATTTACTATAAAACGGAACCATTTATTTGTATATACATTGGGAATTTTTTAAGATATTAAGGAAATTTTCAAATCGTCCAAACCGCGAAAAGGAGATTTTGCGTGTTACCTGGGCTCATGATACAAAAACTCAAATTTCTCCTAAAATATATTTTGTATAATCAAATAAATACCACAGTTAGTCTAGAAATATGATATACTACAAAATTAAACCATTTATTTGTATATGTATTGGCCATTTTTTAAGATATTAAGGAAATTTTCAAATCGTCCAAACCGCGAAAAGGAGATTTTGCGTGTTACCTGGGCTCATGATACAAAAAATCAAATTTCTCCTAAAATATATTTTGTATAATCAAATAAATACCACAGTTAGTCTAGAAATATGATATACTACAAAATTAAACCATTTATTTGTATATGTATTGGCCATTTTTTAAGATATAAGGGAATTTTGAAGTCAATATTCGCGAGAATCAGAAGTCACGCGTACCATTTAGGCGCACCATACAAAAACACACTTTTCTCCTAAAATTTATGTTTAGTAATAAAATTAATACCACAGTTAGTCTAGAAACATGATTTACTATAAAACGGAACCATTTATTTGTATATACATTGGGAATTTTTTAAGATATTAAGGAAATTTTCAAATCGTCCAAACCGCGAAAAGGAGATTTTGCGTGTTACCTGGGCTCATGATACAAAAAATCAAATTTCTCCTAAAATATATTTTGTATAATCAAATAAATACCACAGTTAGTCTACAAATATGATATACTACAAAATTAAACCATTTATTTGTATATGTATTGGCCATTTTTTAAGATATTAAGGAAATTTTCAAATCGTCCAAACCGCGAAAAGGAGATTTTGCGTGTTACCTGGGCTCATGATACAAAAAATCAAATTTCTCCTAAAATATATTTTGTATAATCAAATAAATACCACAGTTAGTCTAGAAATATGATATACTACAAAATTAAACCATTTATTTGTATATGTATTGGCCATTTTTTAAGATATAAGGGAATTTTGAAGTCAATATTCGCGAGAATCAGAAGTCACGCGTACCATTTAGGCGCACCATACAAAAACACACTTTTCTCCTAAAATTTATGTTTAGTAATAAAATTAATACCACAGTTAGTCTAGAAACATGATTTACTATAAAACGGAACCATTTATTTGTATATACATTGGGAATTTTTTAAGATATTAAGGAAATTTTCAAATCGTCCAAACCGCGAAAAGGAGATTTTGCGTGTTACCTGGGCTCATGATACAAAAACTCAAATTTCTCCTAAAATATATTTTGTATAATCAAATAAATACCACAGTTAGTCTAGAAATATGATATACTACAAAATTAAACCATTTATTTGTATATGTATTGGCCATTTTTTAAGATATTAAGGAAATTTTCAAATCGTCCAAACCGCGAAAAGGAGATTTTGCGTGTTACCTGGGCTCATGATACAAAAAATCAAATTTCTCCTAAAATATATTTTGTATAATCAAATAAATACCACAGTTAGTCTAGAAATATGATATACTACAAAATTAAACCATTTATTTGTATATGTATTGGCCATTTTTTAAGATATAAGGGAATTTTGAAGTCAATATTCGCGAGAATCAGAAGTCACGCGTACCATTTAGGCGCACCATACAAAAACACACTTTTCTCCTAAAATTTATGTTTAGTAATAAAATTAGTACCACAGTTAGTCTAGAAACATGATTTACTATAAAACGGAACCATTTATTTGTATATACATTGAGAATTTTTTAAGATATTAAGGAAATTTTCAAATCGTCCAAACCGCGAAAAGGAGAATTTGCGTGTTACCTGGGCTCATGATACAAAAACTCAAATTTCTCCTAAAATATATTTTGTATAATCAAATAAATACCACAGTTAGTCTAGAAATATGATATACTACAAAATTAAACCATTTATTTGTATATGTATTGGCCATTTTTTAAGATATAAGGGAATTTTGAAGTCAATATTCGCGAGAATCAGAAGTCACGCGTACCATTTAGGCGCACCATACAAAAACACACTTTTCTCCTAAAATTTATGTTTAGTAATAAAATTAATACCACAGTTAGTCTAGAAACATGATTTACTATAAAACGGAACCATTTATTTGTATATACATTGGGAATTTTTTAAGATATTAAGGAAATTTTCAAATCGTCCAAACCGCGAAAAGGAGATTTTGCGTGTTACCTGGGCTCATGATACAAAAACTCAAATTTCTCCTAAAATATATTTTGTATAATCAAATAAATACCACAGTTAGTCTAGAAATATGATATACTACAAAATTAAACCATTTATTTGTATATGTATTGGCCATTTTTTAAGATATAAGGGAATTTTGAAGTCAATATTCGCGAGAATCAGAAGTCACGCGTACCATTTAGGCGCACCATACAAAAACACACTTTTCTCCTAAAATTTATGTTTAGTAATAAAATTAATACCACAGTTAGTCTAGAAACATGATTTACTATAAAACGGAACCATTTATTTGTATATACATTGGGAATTTTTTAAGATATTAAGGAAATTTTCAAATCGTCCAAACCGCGAAAAGGAGATTTTGCGTGTTACCTGGGCTCATGATACAAAAACTCAAATTTCTCCTAAAATATATTTTGTATAATCAAATAAATACCACAGTTAGTCTAGAAATATGATATACTACAAAATTAAACCATTTATTTGTATATGTATTGGCCATTTTTTAAGATATAAGGGAATTTTGAAGTCAATATTCGCGAGAATCAGAAGTCACACGTACCATTTAGGCGCACCATACAAAAACACACTTTTCTCCTAAAATTTATGTTTAGTAATAAAATTAATACCACAGTTAGTCTAGAAACATGATTTACTATAAAACGGAACCATTTATTTGTATATACATTGGGAATTTTTTAAGATATTAAGGAAATTTTCAAATCGTCCAAACCGCGAAAAGGAGATTTTGCATGTTACCTGGGCTCATGATACAAAAAATCAAATTTCTCCTAAAATATATTTTGTATAATCAAATAAATACCACAGTTAGTCTACAAATATGATATACTACAAAATTAAACCATTTATTTGTATATGTATTGGCCATTTTTTAAGATATTAAGGAAATTTTCAAATCGTCCAAACCGCGAAAAGGAGATTTTAAGTGTTACCTGGGCTCATGATACAAAAAATCAAATTTCTCCTAAAATATATTTTGTATAATCAAATAAATACCACAGTTAGTCTAGAAATATGATATACTACAAAATTAAACCATTTATTTGTATATGTATTGGCCATTTTTTAAGATATAAGGGAATTTTGAAGTCAATATTCGCGAGAATCAGAAGTCACGCGTACCATTTAGGCGCACCATACAAAAACACACTTTTCTCCTAAAATTTATGTTTAGTAATAAAATTAATACCACAGTTAGTCTAGAAACATGATTTACTATAAAACGGAACCATTTATTTGTATATACATTGGGAATTTTTTAAGATATTAAGGAAATTTTCAAATCGTCCAAACCGCGAAAAGGAGATTTTGCGTGTTACCTGGGCTCATGATACAAAAACTCAAATTTCTCCTAAAATATATTTTGTATAATCAAATAAATACCACAGTTAGTCTAGAAATATGATATACTACAAAATTAAACCATTTATTTGTATATGTATTGGCCATTTTTTAAGATATAAGGGAATTTTGAAGTCAATATTCGCGAGAATCAGAAGTCACGCGTACCATTTAGGCGCACCATACAAAAACACACTTTTCTCCTAAAATTTATGTTTAGTAATAAAATTAATACCACAGTTAGTCTAGAAACATGATTTACTATAAAACGGAACCATTTATTTGTATATACATTGGGAATTTTTTAAGATATTAAGGAAATTTTCAAATCGTCCAAACCGCGAAAAGGAGATTTTGCGTGTTACCTGGGCTCATGATACAAAAAATCAAATTTCTCCTAAAATATATTTTGTATAATCAAATAAATACCACAGTTAGTCTAGAAATATGATATACTACAAAATTAAACCATTTATTTGTATATGTATTGGCCATTTTTTAAGATATAAGGGAATTTTGAAGTCAATATTCGCGAGAATCAGAAGTCACGCGTACCATTTAGGCGCACCATACAAAAACACACTTTTCTCCTAAAATTTATGTTTAGTAATAAAATTAATACCACAGTTAGTCTAGAAACATGATTTACTATAAAACGGAACCATTTATTTGTATATACATTGGGAATTTTTTAAGATATTAAGGAAATTTTCAAATCGTCCAAACCGCGAAAAGGAGATTTTGCGTGTTACCTGGGCTCATGATACAAAAACTCAAATTTCTCCTAAAATATATTTTGTATAATCAAATAAATACCACAGTTAGTCTACAAATATGATATACTACAAAATTAAACCATTTATTTGTATATGTATTGGCCATTTTTTAAGATATTAAGGAAATTTTCAAATCGTCCAAACCGCGAAAAGGAGATTTTGCGTGTTACCTGGGCTCATGATACAAAAAATCAAATTTCTCCTAAAATATATTTTGTATAATCAAATAAATACCACAGTTAGTCTAGAAATATGATATACTACAAAATTAAACCATTTATTTGTATATGTATTGGCCATTTTTTAAGATATAAGGGAATTTTGAAGTCAATATTCGCGAGAATCAGAAGTCACGCGTACCATTTAGGCGCACCATACAAAAACACACTTTTCTCCTAAAATTTATGTTTAGTAATAAAATTAATACCACAGTTAGTCTAGAAACATGATTTACTATAAAACGGAACCATTTATTTGTATATACATTGGGAATTTTTTAAGATATTAAGGAAATTTTCAAATCGTCCAAACCGCGAAAAGGAGATTTTGCGTGTTACCTGGGCTCATGATACAAAAAATCAAATTTCTCCTAAAATATATTTTGTATAATCAAATAAATACCACAGTTAGTCTACAAATATGATATACTACAAAATTAAACCATTTATTTGTATATGTATTGGCCATTTTTTAAGATATTAAGGAAATTTTCAAATCGTCCAAACCGCGAAAAGGAGATTTTGCGTGTTACCTGGGCTCATGATACAAAAAATCAAATTTCTCCTAAAATATATTTTGTATAATCAAATAAATACCACAGTTAGTCTAGAAATATGATATACTACAAAATTAAACCATTTATTTGTATATGTATTGGCCATTTTTTAAGATATAAGGGAATTTTGAAGTCAATATTCGCGAGAATCAGAAGTCACGCGTACCATTTAGGCGCACCATACAAAAACACACTTTTCTCCTAAAATTTATGTTTAGTAATAAAATTAATACCACAGTTAGTCTAGAAACATGATTTACTATAAAACGGAACCATTTATTTGTATATACATTGGGAATTTTTTAAGATATTAAGGAAATTTTCAAATCGTCCAAACCGCGAAAAGGAGATTTTGCGTGTTACCTGGGCTCATGATACAAAAACTCAAATTTCTCCTAAAATATATTTTGTATAATCAAATAAATACCACAGTTAGTCTAGAAATATGATATACTACAAAATTAAACCATTTATTTGTATATGTATTGGCCATTTTTTAAGATATTAAGGAAATTTTCAAATCGTCCAAACCGCGAAAAGGAGATTTTGCGTGTTACCTGGGCTCATGATACAAAAAATCAAATTTCTCCTAAAATATATTTTGTATAATCAAATAAATACCACAGTTAGTCTAGAAATATGATATACTACAAAATTAAACCATTTATTTGTATATGTATTGGCCATTTTTTAAGATATAAGGGAATTTTGAAGTCAATATTCGCGAGAATCAGAAGTCACGCGTACCATTTAGGCGCACCATACAAAAACACACTTTTCTCCTAAAATTTATGTTTAGTAATAAAATTAATACCACAGTTAGTCTAGAAACATGATTTACTATAAAACGGAACCATTTATTTGTATATACATTGGGAATTTTTTAAGATATTAAGGAAATTTTCAAATCGTCCAAACCGCGAAAAGGAGATTTTGCGTGTTACCTGGGCTCATGATACAAAAAATCAAATTTCTCCTAAAATATATTTTGTATAATCAAATAAATACCACAGTTAGTCTAGAAATATGATATACTACAAAATTAAACCATTTATTTGTATATGTATTGGCCATTTTTTAAGATATAAGGGAATTTTGAAGTCAATATTCGCGAGAATCAGAAGTCACGCGTACCATTTAGGCGCACCATACAAAAACACACTTTTCTCCTAAAATTTATGTTTAGTAATAAAATTAATACCACAGTTAGTCTAGAAACATGATTTACTATAAAACGGAACCATTTATTTGTATATACATTGGGAATTTTTTAAGATATTAAGGAAATTTTCAAATCGTCCAAACCGCGAAAAGGAGATTTTGCGTGTTACCTGGGCTCATGATACAAAAACTCAAATTTCTCCTAAAATATATTTTGTATAATCAAATAAATACCACAGTTAGTCTAGAAATATGATATACTACAAAATTAAACCATTTATTTGTATATGTATTGGCCATTTTTTAAGATATAAGGGAATTTTGAAGTCAATATTCGCGAGAATCAGAAGTCACGCGTACCATTTAGGCGCACCATACAAAAACACACTTTTCTCCTAAAATTTATGTTTAGTAATAAAATTAATACCACAGTTAGTCTAGAAACATGATTTACTATAAAACGGAACCATTTATTTGTATATACATTGGGAATTTTTTAAGATATTAAGGAAATTTTCAAATCGTCCAAACCGCGAAAAGGAGATTTTGCGTGTTACCTGGGCTCATGATACAAAAACTCAAATTTCTCCTAAAATATATTTTGTATAATCAAATAAATACCACAGTTAGTCTAGAAATATGATATACTACAAAATTAAACCATTTATTTGTATATGTATTGGCCATTTTTTAAGATATAAGGGAATTTTGAAGTCAATATTCGCGAGAATCAGAAGTCACGCGTACCATTTAGGCGCACCATACAAAAACACACTTTTCTCCTAAAATTTATGTTTAGTAATAAAATTAATACCACAGTTAGTCTAGAAACATGATTTACTATAAAACGGAACCATTTATTTGTATATACATTGGGAATTTTTTAAGATATTAAGGAAATTTTCAAATCGTCCAAACCGCGAAAAGGAGATTTTGCGTGTTACCTGGGCTCATGATACAAAAAATCAAATTTCTCCTAAAATATATTTTGTATAATCAAATAAATACCACAGTTAGTCTACAAATATGATATACTACAAAATTAAACCATTTATTTGTATATGTATTGGCCATTTTTTAAGATATTAAGGAAATTTTCAAATCGTCCAAACCGCGAAAAGGAGATTTTGCGTGTTACCTGGGCTCATGATACAAAAAATCAAATTTCTCCTAAAATATATTTTGTATAATCAAATAAATACCACAGTTAGTCTAGAAATATGATATACTACAAAATTAAACCATTTATTTGTATATGTATTGGCCATTTTTTAAGATATAAGGGAATTTTGAAGTCAATATTCGCGAGAATCAGAAGTCACGCGTACCATTTAGGCGCACCATACAAAAACACACTTTTCTCCTAAAATTTATGTTTAGTAATAAAATTAATACCACAGTTAGTCTAGAAACATGATTTACTATAAAACGGAACCATTTATTTGTATATACATTGGGAATTTTTTAAGATATTAAGGAAATTTTCAAATCGTCCAAACCGCGAAAAGGAGATTTTGCGTGTTACCTGGGCTCATGATACAAAAACTCAAATTTCTCCTAAAATATATTTTGTATAATCAAATAAATACCACAGTTAGTCTAGAAATATGATATACTACAAAATTAAACCATTTATTTGTATATGTATTGGCCATTTTTTAAGATATAAGGGAATTTTGAAGTCAATATTCGCGAGAATCAGAAGTCACGCGTACCATTTAGGCGCACCATACAAAAACACACTTTTCTCCTAAAATTTATGTTTAGTAATAAAATTAATACCACAGTTAGTCTAGAAACATGATTTACTATAAAACGGAACCATTTATTTGTATATACATTGGGAATTTTTTAAGATATTAAGGAAATTTTCAAATCGTCCAAACCGCGAAAAGGAGATTTTGCGTGTTACCTGGGCTCATGATACAAAAAATCAAATTTCTCCTAAAATATATTTTGTATAATCAAATAAATACCACAGTTAGTCTAGAAATATGATATACTACAAAATTAAACCATTTATTTGTATATGTATTGGCCATTTTTTAAGATATAAGGGAATTTTGAAGTCAATATTCGCGAGAATCAGAAGTCACGCGTACCATTTAGGCGCACCATACAAAAACACACTTTTCTCCTAAAATTTATGTTTAGTAATAAAATTAATACCACAGTTAGTCTAGAAACATGATTTACTATAAAACGGAACCATTTATTTGTATATACATTGGGAATTTTTTAAGATATTAAGGAAATTTTCAAATCGTCCAAACCGCGAAAAGGAGATTTTGCGTGTTACCTGGGCTCATGATACAAAAACTCAAATTTCTCCTAAAATATATTTTGTATAATCAAATAAATACCACAGTTAGTCTAGAAATATGATATACTACAAAATTAAACCATTTATTTGTATATGTATTGGGCATTTTTTAAGATATTGAGGAAATTTTCAAATCGTCCAAACGGCGAAAAGGAGATTTTGCGTGTCACCCAAT